>CM040240.1:152228076-152775498 GCA_022545495.1 Chrysanthemum lavandulifolium
GAATGTATCAGTGAGATTTAGACAGTTTGTACCGGTTCTAGGGTGGCACTTCGATTCGACACGAACCGACCAAACCGACACAAAATTAATGTGTTCGGTTGGCTAAATAGATTATGGGTCGTTTGGGTCGACCTATCTAACCTGCTTATTAAACATGTCGTTCGGGTTGGGAATAAATAAGCGGTCGACCCGCCAACCTGCTTAAGATTTTTTTCATAAACTCAAAATTATTTATATTTTATTATGCGGGTGTCGACAACCTGTTTAACCTTTTTAACTCGTGTGATGTGCTAAATTTTGTATATAAAAAGGGTTAAATGTGTCAACCCGAAACCCGCTTAACCGATTCAACCCGTTTAACATATTCAACCCGTGTAACCTATTTAATCCGCCAACCCAAGTATATATACGGGTTAAACGGGTTAGGTTCGGGTTATGTCTAAACAGGTTAGGGTTGACATAGCTGACCCAATGATTTAAATTGGTCGTTTGGGTTGGGATTTTTTCACCCGCCAACCCGAACCCGACCTGACCTGCACCCCTAGCGGAAGCCCCACGATCCCTCACTGAGGATCCCGCTAGTTGTAACCAGTGATCCGCCTGTGGCCAAGAAAAGAGTGATGAGGTTCTAGAAAGATCTAGCACCTTGAGTGATTAAGTTTCCTCAGGTATCTTAAATGGTATAGGACTTAAATGTTCAAGCATAATGAGTGAGGATAGCTAATGATGACTTTTATGGAGTTCTTATGAGCACCAATGAGTGATCAAGGATGACACTAAGAGTTTTGAGGATGGTAAATGATCATAGAGGCCAGATGGTGATCAAAGGAAAATTTAGAAAATTCCTTAAAAGTCACAAGAAATGAAAAACTAATTGTTAGACCATTTTAAGGTAAAGATGACTAAAATCAATTTGCTAAAATTGAGAGAAATATCAACCTAGGTGTTTTGAGATAAAAGGAACAATGTGTAAACATTGGAGCGGAAAGATGGTGAGTTTTGAAGTAATGATAAATCAAAAACACCTTAAATGTGATCCTAAATCATCCATGAGTAAATGTGAGATCTGCTGAGCCTAAAGAAGGTTTAAGTGATCTTAATGTATCATGTTTAATTGGTCTAATAAGGTCTGGAAGGTTGGTTTGATGCAAGGATGCTAAAATTGCACTTCTGTCCACCCGGATCCCACGGATCCTTCACTTGAGGGATCCGACTAGTTATAGGCCAGGGATCCGGCATCTGGGACAGTTTCCTTAACATAATGTGTGCAAAATTTTGCACTAGGTATCGAATTTTGAAACTAATGATTTCTACAACAAGCATACATGTATGTAAGTAAAGCATAGCAAGCATGGCATGTAAAAGCAATATATGGGCATGTAACTAGGATGACGACCAACTTTTGATACGATATCAAAAGTGGTAAAATTCCTATTCAGTTGTTCCAAATTAAGTTATCCATGTTTTCAACAAACTACGGTATAATACTTAGTTCTACCAAATGACAATAACATTGTTTAAGACATACATCACAAGTTTCAAATTAGGATCATACAAATCACCTCCAAACTTCCATCTCATCTTCACCTTTTCTTCTTCCCCATGAGGAAATGAGCAATGCATTTGAACATTCCTTTGGTTTGTTGAAATTCTTGGGAAGGACTTGGAATGTCGGGCAATTGATCAATGTATGAGACGGGGTCGAGATGGTAGCTGTTGACGGGGTTGCTTGCTTCTCCTTTCGTTTCCTCGGATGAGTCAGTAGGTGGATGACCTTTTCCCATCAACCATGAACCTTGATGTTCTTTCCTCGGTGAGAGGTACCATGACCCAATTGCAAAAGAAGTGATCATCTGTCAAAGGAGAGGGTTCCAAAGCAAAGACACAGTTTGCTAGGCGGGTTAGAAGCATAGCATATGGAAGAACCATTTTCTCTGTCCTAAAGACACTAGCCATCCTTTTGACCATGTAATATGCTAGGTTGAAGGGAGTTTCGTTGACGAGGCAATAAATCATGTACACAAGACATGCATTCGGGTGATCCTTATTCCCAACCAAGCAAATAACATTTTCTCTAAGAATTTGTTCTCATTTTTTGTAAAGTGGGAACATCTCAAAAAGCTCCATTTGAAAGGGATCTCGGTGGATGACTTTTGAATTCCTAGTGACTCGGGTTTGAGAGGTTCTTTGGATGAATATGGCATCTCTTACCGTGGCGGGTTCATGGAGAGGAGTGAAATAAACCTCATGATCATCAACCATATCATTGATTTTGGCGAGTGACCAATCATTGGAATACATACACACACCATGGTATGGGATGCGGAGAATTCGGGCAAGCTCGGCAAGATTTAGGGTGTAGTTGTGATTGTTGATGACAAAGGCAATAGAGATGGTTCCATCATCATTTCTAATGATGCGAACGCTTTTGTAAAATTCGAGGACAAATACGAGACATATTTGTTCATTGATATGGAGGAGACACTCAAAGTTGATCCTAGAAAAGACTTCGGGAATATCGGTACCATTGAGAAAAGATTGATCAATGACACGTCCTTCATGAAATAACCATTTTTGGAGAATTTTGAAGGCTTTTCGATCCTTAGGGTTAAGACCATCCTTACGGTGATGCATCTGTATATAGTAAGTGGTGTCTTGATAATCTTGTTGTGTGGAGCTAGGCATGATTGATCTTAAACAATAAAACCACAACGTGGTGTTAACTTTGAGAAGAGTTCTTCTTTGAGGTTCATCACAATTTTGCTCGAAACATCTTTCTTTTTGAATTCATTATGAGTTCTAATTTGTATTAACAATGTTTGTCCTTTGATTAGTTATCTTAGATAGCTAATTAAAACAATGTGATAGCAAATTGTGACAAACTCACTTGAATCAAAAATCTAAAGATGTTAAAATTGTATAACTAAGAACTTGAGAATGGAAATCACAATGTAGTGAAGATAAAACTAACACAAGTGATTGGATTGCTTGGATTGATGAAGAGAAAGCTCATAGGAACAATAGTGCCGAGTTTAAGGTCATGTATGAAAGAGTAAAGTGGAGGATGGGAGTGTACAATGAATTATCAAAGACTTATTCTGTTTTGCTGATGTGCCGGTCCCCACGGATCCCTTGAAAAAGGGATCCGGATAGTTATAGTCGAGGGATCCGACTATTCAGTAAGAAAACAGTTTTAGTGGGTGATGCAGGTTTTACTGACCAGGTCTTAATATTTATAGTGTCTCGCTATACCTATGGTCTACCCTAGTGCACTAACGGCAAAGGTACCCGGTCGTGTGTAGTGTAGTAATCGGTAAAGCCGAGGTCGCCCCAAGAGCTATGTGTGTTGGATTATTACTAAGTCTAGTGTCATGATTTAATAAAGGTTTCGAAAGGAATTTAGTCAATTAAACTACTAATGCGTAATAAAGTAAATAAAAGCGTATAAATGGTAAAGGGAAATCAATAGAGAATAGTGGTGCTAACCTAGTTAATCATCCTAGCTAGTTATGTCTACGCTCACCTACTTCCAATTACTTAGGTGGGTCAAAGTCGAGAGGACATCATTTGGTCAATTCGCCTAACCTATCAAGAAAGATGCCACCACAGAGAAATCAAAGCACCGCCATAAGTCCCGTTGTTCCGGGTCCCCTAAGCCAAGTCATTAAGTACCGCTACATGCTAGATTCCTAATAGTGAGTACCCTACCGTTAGGAACTTAGACACTACACCCCCAATTCTTAAGTTCATCCAAACGATAGTGATCATTGGTCAAATCGCACAAGTAGAAAGTCGTCATTGGTCATATCTTACCCTTCCTGTCTCAAATCCGCTCACCTAGGGTCGATTGGTCATATCTCCCAGGCATTGGCCTCTACCGCCATTCAAAACTACCGAACCAAGGGTGGCTACCAATGAACTATGCATGCATACACTTAGAAATAATTGTACGGAAGTAAAGGTAAACGCAAACAAAACAATTATGAATTATAACTAGGTTAGCACCAAAAGGTGCTTAGCTCATATTAATCATGCAAATCAATTCAATATTCAAAGGTACGAAATACATGAATTGAAAGTAAAGAAATATAAAACGCTAATGCTTATCGAATGGAGTGACTTCTCCTCGAAACACACTCCGTATGCTCCCTAGACCGCTTTGAGCTTTTTCCCACGCTCGTAGTGTGTGTGTGGAATGGGATGATTAGAAATGCGGAATTCGCGGGTATTTATAGGTTGATCGGGTTACGGCGAACCAATATAGGAGTTTACCAGAACCTTCTATTTCTTCGTAAAATGCACTAGATCTCCGGTTACGGCAGTAACCTTATTAGTGGTTACGCCGTAGTCTTTAATAAACTTGGTTACGCCGTAAGTGATGCAAGAGTTACTGGCGTAAGTACGCAGCGTGGAACCTCTTTTGACCTAATGTAGTTACGTCAGAACCTTTGGGAGGAGTTACCGAACCTTCCGATAAGTTGGCATACCGAGTCACGCAATAGTTACTACAATGCGAGAGATGAGTTACGCCAGAACTTCTTCAAAATAGCATACCGTGATAAATCTTTAGATATGTTTCCGCCGTCTCTTTAGCTCCAATGCTCGTAATTTACCCGAAAGTGGAAAACAAAAACAAGCGAATCCACATAAATGATATAAATAACGAGCATTAATGGGGAAATTGACACTTAATATTCGTGACTATTTGATGTTATCAAATATCCCCCACTTGAACTCTACTTGCCCTCAAGTAGACCTTATTAGATAGATTCTAAAAGATATCTCCCATAACCGGAAAATATGAGTTTACAAACCTTTATGCTAGAATAAAACAAAGCCAAACACCTCACGAAAGGGAACAAACACTCAAATCTCTCAACTATTCTAAGTGTCAATTTTGGTGATCACCAATCGCATAGTCATAGCATGTATTCTATCATAAGCTTGGCGGTTACACAAATCTCCACCACTAGAGTTAAGGGCTAAACAATTCTCGAATGCAATATGGGTAGACACGACAAAGGTTAAGGGTGATTCACATTACTAACATGTCATGGCGGTGGACAAAATCAATGATACATGACCAAATCCATGGCCAAGACACCAAAGATTGCTCACTACATCACCTAGACATGCTTCATGACTAAAAGGGTAGGATAAGACATGGATATATAATTGGTGTAAAATAAAAAACAAGGTGTAGTCTAAATCTATAACCAAGTCATCACCACTTACCGTCCGCCCAAAGTTCAAGCTTAGAAGTCAAGAAACCGGATCATGAAATGCAAGGTAGATGTGTCATTAGAGGACGCCGTGATGGGCACACTACCTTTTCTCCAACTGCTGGCATAACTACCAACCCAATCTTCAAATGTGACCGAGGTGTCCTCCTCGATACTAATCAATAAAGCTCATACTATAGTGCTTATAACATCGCACTTTACATAATCATAACAACTTTTTTTTTTAAACATAACATAATATATCCCCACTGAGATGAACAATGGGAATTGGGGTCTTCAATGATCTTCGTAAATGTTGTCGATGAAAGCGTGATTTCGAACCTTTCCACTCGAACCTTGAACTTAGGCAAATGATGACTTCCCAATTACAAATAAAGACTACAGTGGTAGGCTAAGGTGTAAAGGTGTATCAAAACAATATATTGGGTGAACAAAATGAAAGGAATGGCTCATAAGGGTGTATCTAGGGGTATCTTGCACTAAAGGTGAGTGCAACAAAAGGGTTTCACATGGGGGTCGAGAAGTCGAGGTGACTAATCGATAGACTCACAATGGTAGGCTGTTTGGGTGATAATCCTATAATATTGCCTTCTAAAACTGAAAAGTCCAAATACATCGAGCTAACTCAACATACCTCATCTATGGTCTCGAAATGATGCAAAGGCCAAGTTCTAAAGTTTACAAGCTACCCAAGACACTCATAATTTGGTGGATTTGGGGTAAAATATTGGAAACGGATAAGGCTAATCTCACCATATAATATCAAGGGTTGTATGTGCTCGCTAAGGTCTAATCTAGTTAGGTTAAGAAAACATGTCAAAATTTTTAAAATGGCATAATTTTTCAAAATAAACTAGAAAATAAGGGCTAAATAAAGTTCAAGAGATAATTCTACCCCGTCCCCCACTTGAATTGTACAAAGTCCCTTTTGTACTAGGCATTAAATAAAGGTGAAGAGAAAGGTAGAATTAGAGCGAAAACTTCCCCAAATTTACTCCATAAAGAAGGAAGGCCCACTAAAAAGAAACGTGCCTTCAGATAAGCATCATGAACAAACTTCAATCCCTCGAAATCACAATACCGACAAGCATAATTCTAAAAAGAAAAAATGAAAATGAAAACAAACCTATCTCACTTTCAGAATCACGGTTGCATTTAGCTTAATGCAACAAGTTTTAAACCACTTGGTGTCCCAAGTGGACGAGTGAAGTCTCGTGAGGGTTTACAGGAACACACCCACAAAGTTCATTTAAAATACTAATACAAGGTTATTGTGTTTTAAAATGAAAGAAGTAGCAGGAAAGTTACGTCAGAACTCTTTTGAGGAGTTACGCCAGAATCGCAAAACCCGAATGAGTCAGCAAAGTTAGTAGTTACGGCGAACCACCGAGATGGTATTACCGTAATTGGTAATGCGTCAAGAATTATGTCGCTAAATGGTTGGTTACGACGTAATCACCAAGATGAGTTACGCCAGAACTATGTTCGTATCAAGAATCGCAATGAATTAGTTCCTCGCTTCGCAAAAATAGTTAGAAAACACAAAACCCTACAGAATGGAAATAAAACAAAAGAAAGGGATAATTCGGGTTGTCTCCAAAAGAGCACTTTTCTTTATTTACGAGTCTTTAAGTTAGACTCGAGTCATGGGCTTCTATGGGGCCTTTGGACTTGGCCCACTTCCACCATTCGCTGGCACTCATTCATCCAATTGTCGAGCCTTTTTTCCTTGTAGAATTATTGATGCCATCTGCTCCAAACTTATGTGAAAGCCATTTATCACATGATTTTCCTCGTCATCATCTTCAAGAAAATACTATTAGTAATGCCGATGTCGGATCTTGTACCGCCTATTGTGTCATTGAGATGATTGCACTTATATCGCTTAACCATTCCTTAATGATTTTTGAGTTTCCAAATTTTATTTTGTACCAATCTTCCAATGCTAACTCAACATCATGTTCCTCTCCTTATGAGGGTATATCCATTCATTAGCCTTTCTTTCACATTTTTAGGATGAGTAAACGGTGGCCATGTTGTCATTGATTCGCTATCTTTGGTTGACATCGAGTTGCAAAATGTTTGTTCGATCCCGAGTTTCCTCAATGCTTTGGACAACTTCATCCTATTTCGCTACAATTATCAATATTCTCTACTATCATTAGTAATAGGATTAGAGTGTAGAGGGATCCAACGATTGAACATTAACAATGTCAACATTATTAGAAATTTCAATTTTGGTTTTAAATGCTCTTTCATACTAAAAGTTATTCGCTCATTTTAGTTCCCAAAGAAATTTGTTTTTCAAAACCTTAACTGAGCTCTACAAGTGGCCGTAAAAGGTCTTCCAACAATTGTTGTAAGCCTCCCGCTTTCCCATGTCAATAACCACAAAATCGGTAGGAAGAAAATTTTCCAATTTTTAAAAGCACATTGTTCACAATTCCCCAGACAACCTTAGAGGAATCAACCATTTCAATCATAATAGTTGTTTCTTTTAAATTGGTAAGTTTGATTTTTCAAATAAAGTAGTAGAGATAAGGTTTACCCCGCCCCTAAATCGCCTAATGCGGAATCTTAATGTTACCAATAGTGCACGGGAGAAGAAAACTTTCCGATATTGTTGTTTTTCGAAGTTGGCTTGGCAGACCTCGCCATCTTCTCGATTTATCATCCTCTTAGGTAGTTAATCCCGAAAGATCATTAGTGATAGAGGATGTGCACCGCTCTTTCTTTGCTTTATCTTGCGCAAATATGGCCTTGCGTGCAATGGCTTTAGCATTACTTGTTTCAAGGTTTTAGCCAATTGCCCAATTTGTGTTTCGAGGTTCTTAATCGCAAGATCTTGGTTACGAGGTTCATATTGGTGTCCTCCTTTACTTTTACCATCCACCTTGAGTCTATCTCCCTTTTGTAGATTCTTCGATGCGCAGTGCATTATTTCCTCAAGGCTAGGTTTAGGAGGATTATTGTTGATTCGTAGTACCTGTGGGATTTTTCTCGATATCCGGGTCCATTATTATTGTAGCTTTTGAAAGGGAATTTCTTCCATAGTTAACCTCTCCGATCCTTTTAACTTCTTTGTTGGAGGAACATTCTTTAAGGTGGAGTCCGCTTCACTCAACTTGAATGAAATGCACATTTTCCTTGAGCTTCTTCATTTTTCTTCCAAGGCTTTCCAATTTATTGTTTATTGCTGCAAGGCCTTCCATATCATCATTCTTACTTCGTTTGCTTCCTCCATTGTTCCATTTGTGAGAGTGGTCTGCCATTTTTTGAATAGTTTCTAAAGGCAGAGTGGGTGTCATACTAGGAATCGGCCCTTGAGAATCAATCATTTGTCTCGATGAGATGTTCAGTCCCTTGTAGAAGACGTTCACCCTTTGTTGGCCGTTAAGATCATGAGTAGGGCATTTGTATAACAATTCGTTATACCTTTCCCAAGATTGGTATAACGTTTCATCACCATCTTGCTTGAAGTTATGGATTACTTCCAATTGCTTAGCTGTTTTTGATGGAGGACATTATCTTTGAATGAAACACTTTTTTAAAATAGGCCAAGTGTTGACCGTCCCAGCAGGTAATCGATCAACCCACCTTTTCACAGCTCCCGTAAGAGAAATAGGGAATACTTGTAACATTATAGCATCGTATGAGACTCTGGGAATCTTGAATAGGCTGACAATGTACTCGACGTTGTCTATATGTTCATGGGCATCATCGGTGATGCTTCCAGAGAAGGGATTTGCACGAAATTCCCTCATGAATTGAGGTTTGATTTCGAATTGAGCATCTTCTGCTATAGTTGGCCTAACAATCCCTGGTCCTTGTTCTTCTCTTGTCAACGCCAAATATTCTTTAAGAGTGAGGTCATCGATGTTAACAACTTCCATGGTACCTGAAAACTTGAAATACGATCGTGAGAAAAGTTTAAAATGAAATTAAAGACTTAATATCAATCCTAATATAACTCCCAAGCATGCGCCAAAAACTTGATGCGTGTTTTATCGACTGTGTCTTAATATTTATAGTGTCTCGCTATACCTATGGTCTACCCTAGTGCACTAACGCAAGCAGTGTACCCGGTCGCGTGTAGTGTAGTAATCAGTAAAGCCAAGGTCGTCCCAAGAGCTATGTGTGTTGGATTATTACTAAGTCTAGTGTCACGATTTAATAAAGGTTTCGATAGGAATTTAATCAATTAAACTACTAATGCGTAATAAAGTAAATAAAAGTAGATAAATGGTAAAGGAAATCAATAGAGGAATAGTGGTGCTAACCTAGTTAATCCTCCTAGCTAGTTATGTTTACGCTCACCTACTTCCAATTACTTCAAGTGGGGTCAAAGTCGAGAGGACAAGATTTGGTCAATTCGCCCTAACCTATCAAAGAAAGATGCCACCACAGAGAAATCAAAGCGCACCGTCATAAGTCCCGTTGTTCCCGGTCCCTAAGCCAAGTCATTAAGTACCGCTACATGCTAAATTCATAATAGTGAGTGCGTTAGGAACTTAGACACTACACCCCAATTTTAAGTTCATCCAAACGATACGTGATCACTGGTCAAATCGCACAAGTAGAAATGGTTGTCAGTTGGTCATATCTACCCTTCCCGTCTCATCCGCTCACCTAGGGTCACTGGTCATATCTCCTAGGCAATTGGCCTCACCGCCATTCAAAACTACCGAACCAAGGGTGGCTACCAATGAACTATGCATGCATACACTTAGAAATAATTGTACGGAAGTAAAGGTAAACGCAAACAAAACAATTATGAATCATAACTAGGCTAGCACCAAAAGGTGCTTAGTCATATTAATCATGCAAATCAATTCAATATTCAAAAGTACGAAATACATGAATTGAAAGTAAAAGAAATATAAAACGCTAATGCTTATCGAATGGAGTGATTCTCCTTGGAAACAGCCTCAGTATGCTCCCTAGACCGCCTTGAGCTTTTTCCCACGTTCTCGTGTGTTGTGTGGAATGGGATGATTAGAAATGCTGGAATTTGGGGTATTTATAGGCGGATCCGGGTTACGGCAGAACCAATATAGGAGTTACGCCGTAACCTTCTATTCCTTCGTAAAATGCACTAGATCTCGCCGGTTACGGCGTAACCTTATTAGTGGTTACGCCGTAGTCTTCAATAAACTCGGTTACGCCGTAAGTGATGCGATGAGTTACGGCGTAAGTATCGCGGGCGAGAACCTCTTTTGACCTAATGTAGTTACGTCATAACGCTTTGGGAGGAGTTATGCCGTAACCTTCGATAAGTTGGCATACCGAGTCACACAATAGTTACGGCTAATATGAGAGACGAGTTACGCCAGAACTTCTTCAAAATAGCATACCGTGATAAATCTTTAGATATGTTTCCGCCGCCTCTTTAGCTCCAATGCTCGTAATTTACCTGAAAGTGGAAAACAATGGAAAACAAGCGTAAATCCATATAAATGATATAAATAACGAGCATTAATGGAGGAAAATGACACTTAATATTCAGGACTATTTGATGTTATCAGTGGGTTCGATAATTTTGACGCGGGAGTTTTCGATTCAATTTTTGTCAAAGGTTTTGCTTTATTCCTTAGAGTTTATCTATATAGATGTGATACAAGGTTTGACGAGTCTTCGTGTTTACTAAACACATTTGACGAGGTTCTTTTTATGAGTAAACCATGAGTCAGGAGAAAAAATAAGAATCACATCAAATTCCATTTTAACATGATATAGAGAATTCAATAGACGATGTTGATGTAGATTACTAATGCAACAACAATATCTCTATGCGAGGAACGATGGACCAAAACTTTTTTGCCCAAAGATATCTTCTTCCTTACCCGAAACTGTCAAGTGCCGAAACTATAGGATGCATAACGAAATTTGCCCAAAGATATCTTCTTCCTTACCCGCATGACATCCATAACCCTTGTTTTTGCCATTTACTTTTAAATCGTTAAAAACACGTAGATGTTTAACTTAGATTCATCAAATTTAGCGTAAGTTAAGTTTATACTACACTTTTCATCTATGTTACGTGAAAAGCCGAACTAAAACACCACTGGTCGTTACAAATCATGAGGCCCCTCAAAATTTAGGGGCCCTGTGCGGTCGAGCACCCCGCACACCATCAAATCCGGCCCTGCTCCCTGAGTACCCCACTCGAGAATCTCTAAGCACTACACAACACAAGCTCCTTAATGTGTGTAAGCTCCCGGAAAATTTCATTGTAATTAACATCTTAATCATGAATAAAGCACGACTTAGAACATCATAAAATTTTCCACTCATCATAATTGCATATCAATTGGCATATGCATGATCAACGCGACTTAAGCGTTCAAAAATTATACCGTTGTGATCAGAACAAAATTCTCCTCGATCCCGATATCCTTAAATATTTAATATATATAAATAAAATTATATAAAAATACATAATAAATAAAAATAAAATATATTTAACTTGGACCGGGCCTAAAAGCCCAACTCACACTCAATTTCATTGGGCCTCGTCATGCACCTAAGCCCAACTCCCGCTATACTCTCATTGGGCCTCATCCGAAACCCACCAAGCCCACCCATTACTCACCATTGGGCCTCATGTACACCCGATCCAAGCCCAACCTCACCTTATGCCACCTTGGGCCTAATATATATACGTCTGATCCAAGTCAAGCCCAACCCCCCCTTTGAATCACTTGGGCCTCGTTTTTCCTACCAAGCCCAAACACCACACAACTAAATTACCTTAGTAATATTTTGTTCCTCCCTTTGTGTAACCGGTCGAGAACCGAAAGCCAACACAACAATGTATCATGAGTCAAGATCAAAGCCAAGTTCATCCCCCCTCTCCCAACATCCTTGAGTGGCGTGTGAAATTAAACAAAGACAAAGCACCATACTTTAGCCACCCTAATCCATTTTAATAATACCCTAAAGCATTGACCCTCCATTTGACTTTTATAACCAAAGGGTTTTATGCTCCAAATGAAGTGACTAAACCAAGTGTTGCCCCCCCCCCCTTCTTGGAACTAAGCCATGCATGCTCCATACAAACAAAAACCATGTTCAACTTTACTTAGAAAGCTAGAACTAGCTAGCTTAAAATAATGAAAATACCATGCTTGTGTCTCCTATAACTAGCATATCTCTTGGTCATTTGCACTTCACACAACTCACATTTACTCTCAACTTGTAACCAAAGAAATCGTCCACTGTGGGAAATTGTTCGAGAGAAATAGGAAGGATAGAAGAAAGCGTAACAAAACAAGGGAACTAGGATGACTTTGGGTAACTCGTTGTAGATATAAGGAGAACAAGGGGTCTCAATAATATCCCTACTCGCTCATTTCGTTGCTTTCATCTCTACTTAATACGAGTGTTGTAAGTCTTTTAAAACCTATTTCGATTCTTCTATTGTTTTTCACTCTAGTACATATATATGTCACATGTTGAACACTTAACACACCCTAGGCACCTTACTTTCTTTTGTATGTCACGTAAAATTTACCTTGTAATCTCACTCGACACTCACTCGTGCACATGGAATAACATGCGAGCCTTAAAGTGAACATGTAACCTAACAAGAATGACTAGAAACTCCTCACAAACCTTCCCCGACACCTCGTTCATTTTTATAAACCAAACAAAATCGTATGGGCCTCAAGGCCCAATACGTGAAAATCGAAGCCCAATGTCATTTTACCCGGCCTAATATGAGAAAAAATACAAACAATAAGCTAATTCTAAGCTAACATAAGCTTTTGAAAAGGTAAAATGAAATATAAGTCGAAAAACATGAAATTAGGACTATACTTGCAAATCGTATGATTTTTGGGTGGAAAATGTAACTTTTCCGAAAGATAAAGGGCATATTTATGTATGAAAAGTATGGGGAATATGTTGTAAAGTTTTGAAAGATAAGGGTCGAAATACGCAATGCACATGTGTGCATGAAAATTCCAAGGACCGGTTTTGTAATATTGATAAACTAGTTATAAAAGTAAAATATAAACTTTTAGGTAAGAATTGTAAAGTTGGAAACTTGGGGGACCGAATGTGTAAAAATGTAATTTTGGATACTTTTTGTAAAAACAGTTTCATGTAGGGACTAAAACTGTCATTTCTGGAAAATTTGGAACATAAGTATTTTTGGGGTATAAAGTGTCATTTCTCCATAGTTGAGGGACTAAACTTATATATTTTGAAACTTGAGGGTAAAAAGTGTAAATTCAGGAAAAAGTTTGGAAAACTTATAAATTCATCACGACTTCGTAAAAATGAGTATTTAGATCAATTAAAGAGTTTGATAAGTATTTTTACTTCGAATAATCGATTAACTTATAATTATCGTTGACATATTTTTCTATAACGAAAGAAGGTTGGTAAAAAAATGGCTCGAAAAGTGGACATGTTGAAAAAATCGTTATATATTTATAACAAATTTAAAATGAATGAATACATATAACTACTAATATTCTGCACAATTAAAAAAAATATAAAAACCAATACAATCTCTTTACCATACTCTTCAACATGAGAAATGAAGGGCTTGTGATATACCTTGTGTGTAGACAGTAACAATGATAGGAACCATCACACCGTTTGCAAAACATAAGCTTGTTTGGGTCACTATTTTTTAGGCATACCTGTATTAGAAAGAAAAAAAGCATATTCATATCAGTAGAAAGATGATTAAAGATTGTAAACTAATAATGAAAAATGAAGAAAATATTATCATAGGGCATTAAAAGTACCTCACATGAAAGGCAGGTCCAAGAACTCCAGTGAAACATATATGAAAAGAAACCCCATCAGTTACCGCTTTAATTTTTTTAAAAGGAAAAAAACGACTAAGGCATTTTGGAACATTGTAGCAACTTGAAGCTATATCACCAAAGAGCGAATATTACATTTTATATTGAGGTACTCGTGTTTTTACAGGTCATTTCTACCTTGTCGTTATGTTATTGAATTGATTGGACATCAGTACTCGTGGGTATATATTACAGTTTCGGAAAATGGTTGTTGCGTTTCAAAATATGAAGTCTACTGTACCATAAATATCACATTCGCGGTAGAACTGACGTATGAAGTGTGTCTATAATGTGTCTTGGTAACCTTCGAAATTGTAGCTGTAGAATGTTGATAAATCACCACGCTGCGTAAGACTACTGCTTGGTGTTTTACTGACCCGACTGTGTTTCTTATCGTTATGATGACTGGCACGAAGTAAGGCCATACCACAACTGCAAAGATTTCAAGTGTTAGTCAAAATTAAGTTAAATAAGGAGTAGTAGGTTGGTATTTATGGTAAGTTTCAAAGCCAACTATATATACGAAAAACTTACTGAATGTAGTCCAACCATCAGCTATAGCTACGTTATGATTAACAGTGATTACTGTTTGATTAATACCATCTCCAAACATCACCAAATACTTCTTGTTCTTAGGAATGTTTACATACTCTTTATAAAAAATAGCAGTCACATAAACCACAAAATAACCCGCTAAAGATGCTGAATTATTAGGAGCAAAGTTATACGCATCAATAATTGTCGTAGAGTTCCCCGAACCATCTTGACTCACTACCACAACGTTACTAATCACCACTTTCTCCCCCGCGCCGTGACCTGTTCCAACCAAGCAATAGATTGTTAGTGAGAACTAAATGCATCAACAATAAACAGAAATATAAAAGAATAAGTAGACTGTAACTTACAATCATAATGAAACAAAAACAACTGGGACATTAATGAGAAACATTTTGAGATAATCGAAAGTCAGATCACTGTAAACCTACAACCAATGGCGTACAATAATAACAGATAATCAGCTACTTCGTGAACAAACCTAGGTTCCAATTTTTTTGATGAAAAAAAACACTCTTTAGTTTTTAAACAACAAAAAAAAAACTTTCATATTCAGATGGAATTCATTAATGTCACTGAATCAAATATAAGCTAGGTTAACAGCACATATCATGCTCTAAGTATAATACCTTCAATTTTGTGATTTATGGTCATGTCATAGATATCAGTATAAAAAAAGGTTTCACATAAAATTAACAACTAAACACGTACATGCATTATTGAAATTTTACACTTAACCTATCGATGGTGTGTAAGTTACAACATCATACACCAAGAAGAATCGCGACATCAAGTTGTGTCTGATTTAAGGAATGACTTGTAGTTTGTTCTACATTAGTTAAAATACATAGTTATCTTCTGAAACCCAAAAGACCGAGATCATTCAATAGTAAGAGAAATCGAATAAAAGCCAACAAATAATATCAGATGAGACAAAATAAATTGTCCAAAAAGGTGAAGTTTTCACTTGTTGATCCATTAGTGCATTGCCCTAGTCGCCCAAAGATGTCTGTACATTATCAGCAACCCTTTATTCAGCCTCAAACATTTTATTTGAGCCATGATCTTCAGCAGCACCAGATATTGCAGACATGGATCCTCTTTGGAGGGTCCTGTAGAACAATATTATGCATGGTTAACAATTTCAGCTCTATATACCATTTCAGGATATTTTCAGTTCCCATGAGAGAAAATATACTTGCTAGTATGCGATCTTATCCCAGTATGGGCATCGGTGTCCACAGTAGTTGTACCGATTGGAGCCAATAGTTGAGAAACCATTATTTGTTCCTTGTTCACCATGCCTCATCCCTCAGAACGGATGTTGCTTGATGCTTTGACAACGTATGATGCAGAGATTTTATTTGAACCGGTAGAAACTACAGAACCTTGAAAAGAAGAGTGCAGCTTCCGTGGTTGCTGATAAATTAAAATAAAATGTAAGCATTATCAAACATGAATGGAAAATAAAAATTTCAATGTAATTGATATATAAAAAGAAACCTTTGTAACATGTGACTTTGCCTTGATTTATTTTTCTCTTTGTCTGTGTCGATCATTCAACATTTGCCATTCTGACCTCACCTCTATGAAGTCATCTTCATCACTTGGGCATTCGATGTCTAGTTACTTGAAAACACGTACAACACCACATTACTGCAAAAAGTATAACAACAAAAATATAAGTAACATCTTGCCTTGATTTGATCTGACAAGTGCCAAGTAAATATTACTTAGAATGATATAAGGCATATCGAAATTGGTCAAAATCTCACCTCCATAACTATCGGGTACTCGCTTATCATAATGGACTTTTCTCATGTATAATGCTTTGGAAGTCGTTGCCACAATTCCTCAGTAACATACGGCATAAAAGGATGGAGTAACCTTAACCCATTATCCAAACACACATATAGTGTATCATGTGCATGAGCCTTTGCAGATGATAGTGATGCATTGTGACCAATAAAGTAAGGTTTGATGACTTCAACGTAAATGTCACCTACCACGTATCTCTTTTGTTACAAAAGAGATACTCACTTTCATTTTTTTATTATATATATAGAATGAAATATATATTTCCACTTAATAGGCAGAGTTTCTTCAGGTGCACATATCATTTAAATCTACAAGTATCTGCTCATTTCAGGAGAAGCTGTTTGTGGGATGATCTATTTCTCAAACAGAATGTATTAAAAAAGAATGCAAACACCGGAATCTACCTTTAATCATTTATTTACATATCCAACACCACATATATATTTCCACTAATGTGAATATTCTTTACTAAAACCCATATTAGCAAGGAAGTGGCTGTGGTCAAGATTATGCAGTATAATGACAAAGTTGATAAACGGGACACAATCAGTCTCCGCCTTTTATAAATTAAAGAGATATAACTCAGAACAATATTAAGCAACAATAACATCACTATTGTAACCTGAGTCAAGGGTTGTTGGACCACTTCTATGTCAGCCTCCTCACGCTCTTCTTGGTAAACTGTAATATTTAGTATATGGTAAAAATAATAAATATACATGAACTTATACATGCATAAGTTTGCGATAAGTTAACTTACCAGGATTAACATCAACACGGGGCCTTTTGATCAACCAAGTAGATGGTGGTTGATGTACAATCAAATGAATAACGTTAATCGCGAAAAAATATATGAAACCCACATGAAGAACCAAAATTATATGAAATAATATTTACGTAATAGGGAACGCTTGCTAAAAATAAACTTAGCAGTTAGCATAACTATTGGAATTATCAGTAAAGAAGTATTACCATGTGTGGGCTAGGCCTCCCAGATGGGTTCCCTGAAGTTCCGTTTCTAATTGCTCGAGGATAATCATTTGGGGTGATGGGAGTACCCACAGTAGTTATACTGTAAGGAGTATCCATTGTCCCTGGTAATGGTGTTGAGGCTGTTCCTCGTAATGGTGTTTGACCAGGCAAAGGCATTTGCAATGGTGTCTGCAGATACGATCCCATGTTAAAACAATAAAGATGTGATTGTAATTAATATAATGGTCTGCATAACATTTTATGTGCAAATAAATGCAGCTACCTAGTGCCTATATCAATCTAAAACACGAAAACCTCTTCCCAATGATATCACCACAGTTATGTTTATGCATCTTATTAGATGTGCTAAATTCTCTATGCTTTTGAAATAAGTGTCCCAGAATAAGCAACCCCAAGCTGTTCAGTCACTTGCAGATAAGTACGTAAACAGTTTGAAAAAGCAATCTGTTTTAACAGAAGGCAATAAGCAAATAGAATATTTTAATAAGTAATCCCAATTCCCAAACACCCATTTCCAGCAGCTACAATGTACTTATAATTGTCTAGCTTGAAGATGTGTGTACTTATTCGGTATGATAAGATTAGACAACTACATGTGCATCAGCTAAAAGGGGAATATGAAAATCCAATTAAGTATATATATAATCAATTTGAAGGTAAATATGACAACAAAACAAATAAGACATAGCTGACTCACCGGAGGAAAAAGTAAATCAGCTGTAGGTGTCTCAAACTCTTCATGCCCTTCATACGGTACATTAAGATCATGGACCGGAGCCCCAGGGGGAGCCATATTGACAACAACATATCTGTCAATGGGACCAAGTATAGCTCCAGCTTGCATCGTCTTCATCTCCTATAACTACACCATACACAACATCTCATTAAACCCCCTAACAACTTTCCAAAACTCCAATAACAATCGCATAAAATCAACCCTTTTTTTATAAGGCACTCGATGCATCAGAGAGCTTGCAAGAATCCAAGGATGATATAACTTTTGATATAGCTTTGTTTAGAGCAGAAAGTATCCATTGGCAACTAAAAGGCATGTTCTTTGGGACTATCTTTGATGGAGGGGTATAATCATCCCCAAGTTTGCTGATGGCAAATCGTACAACGTTCCAAAGTTTATTACACCATTGCAAATAGTCCATAATAACATACCATTGTTATGCAAGCAACTGGAATAACTTTGCCAACATCCACGACATTAATGAAAACATCCAAATTAATTGTAGCAACAATACCCTCATTTTCAACTTTTATGGTCGGAGGTCACAATATCGTAAAATTCAAGCTCATGCCATCATTTGGGAATTTTTTAAACAGCTTTGGGATTATAAATCTCCATCCAGAAGTGTTCAATAGCTTATGATCTGGTAAGTTATCAACGATCCAAGAAATTTGTTTTGCCTAAAACAACAAAATAAAAGGAAGTACCAAACATTTTCTTATCAGCACTGCGATATTACTGGATGATGTTTATAATCACATTTACCTCGCTAATTTTATATTGAAAAGATGTCCTGGAAATATAATTGTTTATAAACAGATACATATTCCTTTGGTGTACTGAGAACCTACGTTGAAGTACACTAATGACGCTGAGTTAAGAACATCTTCATAAACTGAGACTGCTACCATCTTCATTGGGTTATTGCACACACTACTACTTGATAATAAATTGTTGCCATAACGAATACACCAATGCATCATTATCTTGTAAAATCAAATTTTAGATGGTTACCTGAAGGATGTAAAAGCTCTCCCAACACAAGCAGCCAGCAGTGATCATGACTACTCCTTTGATATGGTGATCTTGAGATACTGTGGAAGGTGCTTGAGAGTGGTGAACCATGCTCACATTGGTCCATGGCAATGGGATTGGTGGTCCATTGACAAGGGTCATGACCATGGCTCCACCTACCGTCACAAGGGTTCCTATGATAACTTAACTTCTAACCATAATGTGACAAATAAACTAAATGAAAGTTTATAGTAGACTCCAAGTAAATTTTGAAGTATAACATAAAAAAAATATCAGATTTGAATTTTAATGAAAAAAAATATATTATATTCACAAAACAATAAGAACCATTTTGTGTCAAATTCAATATTTTATAAGTAGGCTAATGGATTTGATAAGTTACGGATATTGAATTTGAGATGGAAAGCATTATAAACTCACATGCAAAATAAATAAAGGGCGAAAGTGTCACCTGCCAACTTCATGGATCCTACATTCCTACTTCATTGAATCCATTGTTATTGCCAAAGCCTAACCTGAATATGGACCAACAATCTTCTTCTGTTACCAAAATATTTATTATAGATATCGAACTTTCAAAAGTACAATTCAAGCATACAAACGCATACGCAGAATATGAATGCAAAGAATCCCTAATTCACATACTCCAACAACACACACAATCGAAGAATACAAATCGTTTGTTTTGTTATGTTTTTAACCTAAGAATCCTGTTAGGAGATAATCAAACAGCTAATACGCTTAAGAAAATATTGCATTCATATGACTTGTTTTGGAAGTGATTGGATAACTGAATTTAGTTGTATCACAACTTCTTTAACCTTGCTGGTGATAGTATCTTCAACTGCATAAGCTATATCTTCTGAGAAAAAATCAACTATTCTAAAAATATGGCAACAAATTCAATAAGAAACAGTTGATGCACTATTTCAGATAAAAATTATATAAACTGATAAATTTACCTACGAATCGGTCAATTCGGGTACAATATAAAAGCAAATTTAGTATTGGACAGGCAAACTTCTTTTTCAGAAGTATGTATAATTATTAGTCAAAGTGTTACATAGCTAAAAGGTTCAAACCAAATATGCTCAACATAAGGATCTAGGGTTTTTGAAAAAAAGCTGAATGAGTGGTATTAGGTTTTTAGGAATAAAAAAAAACTCCGTGAAATAAATTTAAGTTTAAAGATATGTATTGGCATTGAGGGTGTTAATCTTCTAATATAATTGCCATAAATAAAGGAAAAAACTCAATATTAATTACATGCCTTTATAGGCATTTATAGATTATAATATGCAACATAATTATCAAAATAACTTGTTGCCTAAGTGGTAAATACACTTGTTATTCAACCAACCAACCAAGGTTCAATCCTTGCAAGGCTCATTTAAAAAAAAATCGAAAATAATTAAATAAAATCCGAAATTTACAAAATAACAAATTAAATTAAAAAAATTATTGCTTAGGTGGATACAAATATTGCTTAGTTGGACAACAAATGCTTATGTGGCATGAAATTTGATTATTTGGCATTGAGGTGGCATTGAGGTGGCATTAATGTCAAATGCCTCCTGTTATATATAATATAGAGATATATATATAATTATAAAAGAATAATTATATAAACCGTAATTCGGTAATAACACACATGGAGTATAAACGAATTAAAATACTCCATAACGTCATTATTTCCACAAGATCACAACGGGGAACATTTCACTTATGCGTAAGTGAGAATCTTTGATAAATATCAACCTAAGTCGATGTAGCACGTAAATTTAACTTAAAATGTTAAGCACGCACAACACCCTATTGAATTGGATAATTCAATGATCTATTGAATAAGTATATTCAATGCTCTATTATTTTGGTCGCGAACCAAAGGTTTATCGTATTCTGAGACTCGCCATCTCATTTTTATGTTTCGGTTTGGAACCTCCACTACATCGTGCTTGACCTTATTGTGCTTGTTCATTATCATCAAGGTAAGTTTATAGTCTCACTTTTTTATTTTTATTTGCAAACCCCGCGAGAGAGATACATGCTCTAAACTAGAACACAAGGTTTTTCATAAGTGCTCGCTTCTTTATTATTGGAATTGCCTAAGTATTTTGCCATAAGTCCCCTGTATCATGAACCATTAGTCACCGCGAGTGAACGCAAATATCGTGAATAGTACTATGGGAATGTGACCAAACTTGGTTATAGGAAATATGGGCGCACCATATTTGAATTGCATTAGGTAATTGGCTATTACCTCCTTTGGGGCAAACTTGTTAGGAATTAGAAAATTCGGTCATTAAAGAGTCGGTCACCTCAAGTATATGTATTCATTAGAAAGATCGTGAGTCGTAGTCCGGTTATATTATTAAGTAGTTTGTTTTGTAACACCGTGGAGGACGGACGGTCTTTACCCATCGTATGCCCGATCCATGACCGTAGGTGGCGTTTGTTTGTAAGAAATTATAAATACCCTCTACCTCCCAAGGTAGAGGGTTGAAGCTTCAATACCATTTTTCTTTGTTTTCACATAGTTCCCAACTATCTTCCCTTTCTCTCTATAAACATACTTGAACGCCCCACTTTGATCATGGTTTAGTGTGTTTGTGAAATCCTATATCGTACAAATGGTATCAGAGCCATGGTTTGATCACTCATCTTTCATGCTCTTTGTTTTGGTGGATTTCATATGGTTTTTAGGGTATTAAGTGTTTAGGAGAGTTTGAATCATTTGGACAAATTCTAGTGTTAAATTTTGAATTTTGCTTGTACTTTTGTGTTTAGAATCATCATATGTGTTTAAGTTTTGAATTGGAAGGCTTAAATCATTGTGGTTTGGTTGTTTTTGATTGATAAAGTGGTTATTTTTGAACTTTGTACTAAGCGAGTTGAGTCTCGATATACATTTCTCAAGCGAGTTGCTTTGTTATCGGATGCGAGTTGTTATATGCGACTTGGCTATTTAGCGAGTTAAGCTTTTAAGCGACTTGGTGGTTAAACGAGTTGTGTCATTTACGACTTGCTATTGCGAGTTGATTATTAAAGCGACTTGTTTCATTAAGCGAGTTGATTGTGTTCTGAGTTGGTACTAAGGTGAGTTGGCTATTTAGCGACTTGTTTCATTAAGCGAGTTGATTGTGTTGCGAGTTGATACTAATGCGACTTGGCTATTTAGCGAGTTGATTCCTTGCGATTTGATTCTTTGAGCGAGTTGGTTGTTTAGCGAGTTGATAACTAAGCGAGTTGAGTGTTTAGCTACTTGTCTATTTAGACTTGTTACTTCGTGACACATTCTTACGGTTGTTCTTTGGTTTAGTAAAATCCGTGAAAGAATCAATTTCCGGTTTAATCAAAGAATAGTAAAATCCCGTAGAACTTGTAATCATGGAAAACATCGTCCTACTAATGTTTCTTCCGTAGCGGAGGACGCTCAATGCCAGGTCGGATACACGTCCACCTATGCTTGACAGTAACCGATTATGACTCATGGGCACACCGACTCGATTGTCTGTTTGGGAAAAGAAAACGGAGTCAACATTCTCAAGTCAATCGATGAAGGACCTTATCGATTGAGACTACTAGAGACTTAATTGATACAATGTTGCAGATGGAACAATGATCTATGGAATAGACAAACCAAAGACGTATGATGAGCTCAATGATAAGGAGAAAAGAGATTCGATGCGTATATCGTGGCTTCTAACATTATACTTCAAGGTCTTTCAAAAGACATCTACAAGCTTATTAATCACAACATCAAGCAAAGGTCATGGGATAATGTCAAGATGCTTCTTTTCGGTTCTGAATTAACTATGGAAGACAGAGAATCACAACTCTATGATGAATTTGAGCACTTCAAGATGAAACCGGATGAGAGTGTCTATGAGTATTACGTGAGATTCCACAAGCTTGTTAATGACATGAGGAACATCGAATGACTATGCCAAACATTCATTTGAACTCAAAGTTTGTGAACAACATGAATCTCGAATGGCACAAGTTTGTCACCTCCGTGAAACTAACCAAAGGATTGAAGAATACAAACTATGAGCAACTCTATGCTTTCCTTCTTCGTAATGAGAGACATGCTATGTTTGAGAAAAGGATTCGGAGCAATTCAAAACCAACCGGGGAGACAAGCTCATCAAATGATTCAACCGCTTTCTACTCAAACATTGGAATTACCACCAAAGTATCTCAAGTTATACCCATGGGTAATGTTAATCACAAACTCATTCCGATCTAATGTTCAAACAAGTCGATGCCGATGCACACGCTGGAAACTTCATTAATCAACTGCTCTCATGATTAGTCAAAACATGAACTCTCTCCCACACACCAACAACAACCTCAAAACAAAGATCCAATCCACACAATCAAGCCACTTTATCGAGATGGGAAGGTTATGGTTCAACCAGTTCAAGAAAGCGGTATGAACAAGGGAGAGGTGGAGTGGTAGAGGATATGGCAAATCGGAATAGGGAAGGAATGGAAATCAAGGACAAGCAAAGTTGATCAAGTGTTACAAGCGTAGTGGTGAGGACATATTGCAAGGAACCGCACATCGCCAAAACGCCTCGAATGCGAGTACTTGAGGATAAGATGTTGCTTGTGCAAGCTCGTGATAATGGTGCAGCTGATGAAGAAGAGTTGTTGTTTCTTCGAGGAAATTCCAATACATATGATGCGATGTGGATGAGCACCAATTAGGAAATAGGCCACAATCATCGAATGCCTTTTAAGTCGTGATTGTGATGCATTTGACTCGACGTTGATGATGAACCCATCGCACAAACAATTTTCATGGCTAGCATTTCTCCAATGGTCCTTCCAAAGTCTCTTCATCACCACAAGTCGCTCCATCCAAAGACAAAATCATTTCGAGGTATTAAAACTATCGATGATCTTGATGTGCAAAAGATACATGACAAAGTACAATCAATCGAAACTATTGAGTCAAATATTGAAAATATGGGTAATATCAATGTTGTCCCATATGATCAATATGTGAAACAAAGTGAAAGTGAGATTGTACCAAGTGATGCATCTTCAGCATCAATGATGACTATGTTTTTGATGAATACACCGCATGTGCCCTCGATGATCCTGTTATCTCGAACTTAATGCCTATAAAGAACGAGTGGCCATTTATGAACAACGCTAAGTTTGAGTTAACCACCGTGAGCGTGAAATGGATGACCAAATGCGCATAACTATTAGAAAAAGTAAGTTTAGAAGAGGTATTAAAACAAGAGTTAAACTCCTTACAAGAAAAGCTTTCAAAAGCGCTAAGCAAAACAAGAACTTCAAGAAAATGTTAAAATGCTTAAGCAAGAATTCATGCTAAGGAATCAAAACTTTAAATGAGTTTTCAAATCTAAAACCTTGAAAAACAAGCTCGAAAATAAGTTTATGCATAAAGGAATACAATTCGGACTACTCACATGATCATAAGCATAGAGTTCTCGATAAGCATAGTATACCCATTATAAAGGAATCCAACCCCGAGTATGGTAAGACAAACAAAGCATTCAAAGTGTTATCTATGATGGCAATGAGATTCTTAAACCTAGACAAACACCTAGTTGCATTGAGTGCACCGAGGAAGATAGAAAATTAGATGATGCATCTAGCGAGAAAATGAATAAGAAGCTAGAAGATCCACGAATGTAAAAGAATAGCATAACGATCAAACCCCATGATTACAAGAAGGAAAACTGATTTCTTGAACAAGTTTAAGCCTCAACGTTGTTAACTCCCGAACAAGTGTTCGGAAAAGGATTTAGATAAGTAAAAGCGAGAGAATCTTGTTGTTACAAACCCTCCCTTAGGAAAATGCTTCACGATCGTGGTATCCTCCAAATACACCAATGCATCTAGTTTCAAGAACTATTGCCACTAAGAGCAAGACCTTAATCATCAATATGTTATATTTCAATTATTTGTTGACTTTGAGAAAACTTGTAAGAAAAGGATCACACCCACCGGGATAATCAAGAGGAAATGGGTTTGAGCAAACAAAGAATGTTATTTAAGCGAGGTCATGCCCTTCTTTAAACAACTAAAAGATCAATTTGAGAGTCTTAAAAAGGGGATAGATACAGATATTAAAAGAATGGAAAAGGAATTTGATGCAATGATTGTTGAGGTTAGTAACTATGAGCGAGCATTAAAATATAATGAAATTGAGAGGAAGAACTTGCATACCTTAAATGAGAATCTGATTTCTGAATGTATCTCTCAAGATGTGTTCTATACTGCCACTAATTGTTCCATTACTGCTTCTCAATTTCATGAATTATCTGTTGCTTTGAAAATCTCCCATGATCGTGTCATTGAGCTTGAAATCAAAAACTCTAAACTAAGTGAGAAAATTGAACAGGATGATCACGATACTTTGGTAAAACATTTTTCTAAACTAGAAGTTGAACATTTTGATTTACAACTAAAATATCAACATCTCAATGAAAATGTTAAAACGTCAAACATCAAGATATCCTCAGATGTTCTAGAGTATGATGCAGTTTTTGAAATAAACAAACGTGATGAACAGATTCAAGCTCACTGTAACACGATCAGAAAGTTGAAAGCCCAAATTTCTCAATTAAAGTTGAAAGCCCAAATGCTTCCTCCTTTAGATTCTCGGAATTCTCAAAATTTTCATCTTCAAAACTTGGTTAATGCTTTACAAAAGGAAAATGAGAGTTTTCTAGAAGAAAATGAAAAGGTTAAACGTCATTTCAATGAGTTATTTGAGACAATAAAAGTCACTTGTAACAAAATAATGAAAAATAACTTCATTGCAAAAGGAAATTGAGAATCAAGAGTCGGGTAAAAGGAAAATGCCAATGACAAATGGGGAGAATGGTGCTTCAAAGGTGCATGTCTCGTAATAAATATGCTTTGTCTGTGAAATATGTTCCTCCTCATCTTAGGAATAACAAACTTGCTATTCAAACATATTTCTCATACCTTAAGGACAACCTAGAATGTCTCCGTGAGATTATAGAAGAGGATAAGTTAGAGAAACCACTTGATAATGCAATTGGCCATGCATGCTTATATGCCAAACGATCTCAAGAACTTCTAGAATGCTTAATTACAATATGCCCTAAAACCTTAGGTGAGCAAGTCAATCCCTTGATACCTTGTTCTATGCCTAGTGCCAAGTATACAACTCATTCAATGCCCAATGTTATGAATGTGAACTCTAGTATGCCTTCTAGTAGTTCAGATCCCAGCACCTCTAGTGTTAAGAAAGTGAACTTTAGTGCGCTTCAAATAGTCACATCCCGGCACATCTAAACAGAAATGCAAAAGTAGCAAAACCAACTAATGTTCCCATTGCCTCTACAGAGTAATCGGTGACATTAAAGCGAGAAGGTCAAAGTCTCAAGGCAATACAAGGAATGATAGGACCTTGCAAGCTAAGAATGTGCATTGGAAAAGAGTAGAAGATCACCCTAGGAACACTATGTCTCGAGTTAAATAAAGCGAATCGTGTTGATAATAGTATTAGCTATAAGCGCATCGTAATTAATTCGATTCGATACTATCGCAAACCATGTAATGATGTCCGCTTGAATTTCATTGCTAATCATGAATGTGGTGTGAATGTTTTGTCTAATCTTGTCAAATGCCCAGTTAAAATTGTTAATGCTAAAATCATGCTAAGAAGGCTAAAAGGCAAAGGCGAAAGAAAGTTAGAAAACAAGGGAAACCCACAGGAAGAACATTTAGAAAGATAGGTTATCAATGGATACCTTTTTCGCTAAGACAATGCCCTCTAGAAAATGGATGCCTCTTGGTAGAACTATTCCTAAGAAGTGAACATACTTTGAATAGGTCAAATCTGACACCAAGATCGCATCTATTCCTAATGATTCCATTACTTCTATCTCGATGTGGGTGTTCCAATCATGTTACTAACCAAGTGGAACCCATTATTGCATGGGGTTCCCAATTATCCGATTATCCATTCTTGTCGTGTTCAACCTGCGGATCGTTCAAATCGTTACGTGGTACCGGACTCAGTCGTTCCAAGCATATGATTGGAGACCGGTCGCGCTCATGAACTTCGTGAGTAAATTCATCGGGCTATTAGATTCGGGAATGATCATTTTGGTGCTATTATGGGTTATGGTGATTATGTAGTTGGCAAAGTGTAATCTCCGTGGTATATTATGTGGAAGGTCTTGGTCATAATCTTCTCTGTTGGTCAATTTCGTGATTCCGATCTTGAAGTGGCCTTTAGAAAACATACTTGCTTAGTTAGAGAACTTGATGGTGTAGAATTATTAAGAGGTACTCGTGGTTCTAACCTATACAACATCTCTATCGAAGACATGATGAAGTCTTTTCCAACTGCTTCATCAAAGGCTTCAAAAATAAAGTCATGGTTATGCCATCGTCGCCTCAATCATTTGAACTTGCACCATTAATAACCTTTCGAGAAAGGATCTTGTCGAGGCTTACCAGTTGAAATATGAAAAATATCATCTTTGTTCGACTTGCCAATTGGGTAAAAGCACGAAATATGCCCACAAACCAAAACCCACAAACTCGAGAATGGAAGTTCTTCATACCCTTCATATGGATCATGCGGACCAATGAGTGCAAACCATAAATGGGAAGAAATACAATCTAGTAGTTGTTTGACTACTCTCGATTTACTTGGGTAAAGTTTTTGAGGACTAAGGATGAAACTCGGATGTCATCATCAAACTAATCAAACGACTTGAGTTCGACTCAACAATACGAATAATTGTTCGAATGCATAATGGCATGTAGTTTGTAAACAAAGAATTAATTCGCTTTTATGAAAGTGTTGGAATCGGTCATCAAAGAAGTGTTTCACGAACTCCTCAGCAGCGGTGTAGTTGAAAGACGAAATCGAACTCTTGTGGAAGCCGCAAGAACAATGCTAATTTATTCAAAGGTTCCAATGTTTCTATGGAAATTTGAAGCCATTGCCACCTTGCTATACCGGTCAAATGGCTCCTGGACAATCCAGTTCTGGACCCGCACTTCAAAACAGTCCCATTAGTTCATCTCTTGTACCAATTTCCTCTCCAGCAACTCCATATGTACCTCCATCTGAAGATGATTTAAGGAAATTGTTTGATCTAATGTTCGATGAACACCATGAACCAAATGTTGATGAAATGTCAAATCCATCAACGAGGTCTTTCATATTCACGTGAATGAAGTCAACCCTTGACTTCAATATCATTAAGTCAAGAAGCGCTGCTTCGATGATCCTCTGTCTCATCAACAAATCATCAATCTTGAATGTACATTATGGAATTGTTTCCGGCATCAATGATGAAGTTAATCCTTTGCTACTCGAAGATGCTCAAATCTCGAAAATATATTTGCTCTGAATCATTATCGAACCATCTTCATCAGAGAAATCGACTCACCGCTTCAGTTCCTCAACAACAACCACATGAACACCTTAGGAAATGGACTCATGATCATCCATTGGACAACATCATTGGAAACCCTCTCGTCCGGTATCAACACGAAACAACTTGCAACCGATGCCTTATGGTGCTTCTTCAACTCCGTACTCTAAGAGTCGAACCAAAAGATGTTAAAGCGCCATGAATGAAGATGGTTGGTTCAATGCCATGCAAGAAGAAATTCATAAGTTTGACCGACTTGATGTATGGAATTAGTACCGCTCCAGTTAAACTATGATCATTGCTCTAAAGTGGATCTTCAAAGTGAAGCTTGATGAGCATGGCGATGTATTAAATAATAAAGCTAGATTGGTTGCAAAGGATACCGATCGGGAGGAAGGTATTGACTTTGAAGAATCATTTGCTCTGTTGCTCAGTATCAAGGCAATCGAATCTTCTTGGCTAATGTTTCTAGTAAGAACATGGTAGTCATCGATGGATGTAAAGACGGCGTTTCTTAACGGAGATCTTAAAGAAGTCGCTCGTCGGCCCAACCCAAGGCTTTGTGAATCGAGCATCCTACTCACGTTTATCATTTGAAGAAGGCTCTTTACGGTTTAAAGCAAGCTCCAAGGGCATGATGCGATACGCTATCAAAGTTTCTTCTATCTACCAGATTCAAAGAAAGGAGCGATTGATCCAACGTTGTTCACCGAAGTCGTGCAAACATTTAATTCACGTTCAAATTTATGTTGATGATATCATCTTTGCCTCGATCGACCCCAATGAATGTGATCGTTTTCTAATGAAATGGGTTCCAAATTTCAAATGTCTATGATGGGACAAATGTCATTTTCTTGGGATTACAAATTTCACAAAGTCCGGAGGCATTTTATAAATCAATCTAAATATGCAAATGAGATTTTAAAGAAATTTGGATTTTATTCTAGTGACCTCCATTGACACTCCCATGATTGAGCGTACTAAAGCGGATGAGGACCACTCGGGATCATGGTAGACCAAACAAAATATCGTAGCATGATCGGATCACGATGTACCTCACGGCCAAGATGACCTGATATTACATTCGTTGTATGCATGTGTGCTAGATACAGTGCTAAGCCTACCAAAAAGCACCTTGAAGCGGTTAAGCGGGTATTTCGGCACCTCAAGGAACCATCAATATGGGACTTTGGTACTGAAGGACACCGTATGTCACTAACGACATATCGGATGCGAGATCATGCAGGTGTCAAGATACTCGTCAATACGTCCGAGGTGCTCGGTTTTGGGTGATAAGCTTGTGAGTGGTCGTCAAAGAAGCAAATGAGTACTTCTATTTCCTCTAGAGGTGAATACATAGCCATGTCATCTGTTGTGCTCAAATCCTTTGGATGAGATCTCGATTAACCGACTATGGCTTTGAATTCAACAAATCCTCTACATCTTGTGATAATAAAGTGATATTGCTCTCTCATGCAACAACGTTCAACACTCAAGAGCAAAGCATATCGACATTCGACATCATTTCATCAGGGAACAAGTGGAAAAAGGTGTGGTGGAACTCTATTTTGTGAGGACTGAATACCAATTAGCAGACATCTTCACCAAAGCTCTTCCTAGAGAACGTTTTGAGTTCATCCTTCCGCGTCTTGGTCTAAAGAGTCTACAACCGGAAACACTCAAACGTCTTCAAGAGGAAGAAGAGGAGTAAAAGGTTTCCCTCATCTATCTCTTGTATATATTTATTCAAAAAGCAAAATACAAAACTTGAAAAATCCTTCAAAAAGAAAATATAAAAATATAAAATTCTCAAAATCCATAAAAATTAGAAAATCTTGAAAAATTCCCAAAATATTGTTATTTTGTCATATTTTTCCTTATTCGATATCATCTACGAACTTTGTGTTGACATTCAAAGAATGTCACGGGTTTTTAGATGTTCTTCGAATGCACATAGTTTTGGCTTAAAAAAAAGGCGGAGAAAAATGGTGGCTTACAGTTATTTCAGACTGTAACCCGCACTTCAAATAATGGCTTGCAGTTATTTCAGACTGTGACCCGCGCTTAAACTATGGCTTGCTATTATTTCAGATAGCAACCCGTTCTTCAAGGATGGAAAGTGTTGCGCTAAACAATTTTCAAATATTTCGTGCACTTATCATAAAACAAAATGAGGAAAGTATGTCGAAGGACTGCTGTTCCTACTCAAATATTTTTCCTTCAAAAACTCTTCAGAAAAATATTTGTTTTAACTAAATGGTGGAAAATGAGTTGCTTGAAAAATCAATCGATTGAGTTTTAAGTAAAAATTGAAAACTCAATCAATGACTTGGCTTTTAACCTTTTCATAAAATGAGTCATTGATTGAGGGGAGAATGTTTTCAAATCTATATCATCTAACGAGATTATCTAATTATCCTATATGCTTAATTAAAATGATGTTAACCTATGTTGAAGGACTAGGTGCCTAGGATATGATTGCTAGGATTAGATGATTAGAGTTTGATAAACACATTATTCCCATGCTTTATATGAACCGATTGATATGTTGAATTGACTTTTATTAGTCGATTCTTCGATTGGGTGATGTCGACCACCATATATCAGTATGTATGTTCACTAACGTATGCGAGATATCATGGAAATAAGAATGTTCCGATCCGGATCCCACTAATGAAGATGATTGGATGCGAAGGAAAGAGTAACAATTTCTTGGGTTGACAAATGAAGAAAGCGGAGCTTAATTGGACTTCAATGGAGGTTGGCATAAATGCAACGTAAGAGGTCTCACTTTGCATCGCCAGATGGTTTTCTTAAGTGATTGAAGAAGCGGAGCTTAATTTGACCTCGGTTGGCATTCAAATGCAGCGTAAGAAGAAGTCTCACTGCATCTGCAGACGGTTTTCAAGCCCCACTGACAACAACGGAAGCTTCTCAACCACCTAACGTATCTTTGTGCAGGTTAATAAATTGGACTAAATTTGAATAAATTGTTTTGAAAATGGAAAATATTGTTTTGAAAATTAATTGGACTAAATTTTGAAAATCACCGGACTTCATTGTATCAAAACTTAAGTCACTCAATCATCGACTACGGTCATCGATTGAGGGGAAGAGTGATTTAAATTAAAATATTTTCAAACGATATTTCATCAAAAAGTCCGGTTTATACAAAATAAGTGGTGATCTAAAGATTTAATGTTATGTCATGGTATGATTTTTTCTGTTCTTGTTTGATTGTGAAATTGTTTTATTTTACTTAAAGATCTCTTAAAAACAATCATACCTGACACTAACAATCTTTAATGTCTTAATCTGTTCTTTATCTTTCATTTTTCAAAATCAAATTTTGCCACGTCTTTCCCAAAATCTTTTAAATGATTTAAATCAATTGGGATCACAAATCTCAAAAGGTTTGAAATTTTTGATCGGGGAGATAGTGATTTAAATCTCAATCATTTTAATGGAATTGGTTTTAGTCCTTTATAGGCACTCACGCCTCCATGTGCCAAACGATTTCAAATACACAATGCACATGTTGAGGAGGAGGATTTATCCAAAACAAAATGAGCTTTTAAATCGGGCACATATTCTCATGTTTTCCAAACCGTATTAAATCACTTGGGATCCAAAATCTCAAAGGGTTTGATATTTTGATCGGGAGAATTTGTGATTTAATAATGAAATTTGATAAATGATGATCGTTTGATTCAAAGTGCGAGTTCTCTCTAATATGTGCCAAACTCTTTCGTATATCGATGCACATATTGAGGGAGCGAATAGTTTATATTGGATTTTGTAATCGTGGATGTACTTCAAAAGAACTCTTGCCTCTATGTGATAAAATGATTTCAAACATCCTATGCACATATTGAGGAGAGAATTTACCAAAGAAAATCAAAGGCTTTTCTAAGGAAATTGTTATCAAGAAATTATTTCAAAGAACTCTTGCCTCCATGTGCCAAACAATTTCAATATCATATGCACATGTTGAGGGGGAGCATTTCTACAATGATCAAAACAATTAAGGTACAAAATGTTTTGATTTTATATCACAAGTACCTTGATTGATTTTCCAAATGATTTTTCAATTGGTTTCGAGAAGGAAAGAACAATACCAAAAGACCGACCAATTTATTTTATGCATGGTGTTATAAGGATGGTTAGGTTAGGTATTCGTTCACGATCCCTTGAGTAGGGAGGGATCTACCGAGGACAATCTACTAGATAGTGTAGAGTCCGTAGGTATGATGAAAAAGGAGAAAAGTGAGATATGGGAAGAGTGCGGATGAGATAGAGCTAGTCTTTGGAATAAACCCAACAAGGTTATAGTAATGAAGTCTTGGTAAATCTTGAAGGGTTGAAGAATGAAAAAGAAATGAATGTGAAAAGGGTGAAAAGAAATAGCCCTCCAATAATTCAACCTTAGAGCAATACTTGGGTTCAATACATATCTCTTGGTGTTTACTAAGGTAACTTGGTATTGAAGACAAGGCGTCATGGACCCGATGGATTTGCTGCACTAAACTTCCCAAGCAACTCAAGTTCCTCTTAAAGGCTTGTTTCATTCTCACGGGAACCGACATTATCTATCGACCTTCTCTTAGAGATTGTTGATATTGAAAAGGAGACCCTCTCCTAGTCTCTCGCATAGGAACCAAATATGCACAATTGAGTCTAGAGCCACGAGATCATCTATAAATATCATTAGGACACTTTCAATGAAGACTCTGCTTCACACAATGTGGACGAGAGATTATATCTTATGAGTCCCACGCATTATCCTTGTGGTATTGCGAACATCCGAGTGATATGCAAACATATTCACAATGAAGATGGAAAGCCTTACGGAGCCAACATCAAACAAGCTCGTGGTAGGTGGCATGTGAGATCTATTCAATAGATCAACCATGTGACAACCGAGCAGAAACAATAGGCGATTCAATCTTTTGAATCAATCACGGTTCGAGTTATGGATTGACGGATACCTTTGAAAACCGGTTGTTGTGCCCAAATCTCTTTTATTTTGCACATCGTTGTGTAATTATTTCTCAAAATAAAGGTGTTTATGATTGATAATTGATTTTCATTAAAACCTTCATTGTATTGCAAAAACAATTTCCATTGGCGACACGATTGTTTTCAAATCTCTTTTCATCAATCGGTGAATCTTATTTTCTTTGGTTCACTCACTCCGTGTTGTCTTCTTTGAGACGTTCGGTTTGAGAACGACTAGAGCGGTGCGAAACCTCACATCGAAATTCTTGAATTATACGATCACGTGCGTGATTGTCTTGATCAACGGGAACCGTGGGCCGTGTACCTCAATTCAATGAAAGTGATCAAAGACACTTTCATATGCTTTATAGCTAATTGTTTTATGCGGAGCACACCTCGGCGTTTGCGGTTGATCGAATGAAGCGGTCAATCCATAGCCGCATGCTCACACAACACATTCGGTTCTAAAGAAATCATGATTAGTGCATCAATGACTCGATATTTTCACTCCATGCTTACGCTCTGGCTGCGCCAATATCATGATTCAATAAAAGCTTTCGCTACTCTGATGAATAGATATCATGATCCAGAAAGTGTGAGCATGTCGGTCCAATGGTCACAACATCACATAATACCAACACGAAAATGGAAGTGTCAAAGATTTATGTTAGCTGATGATCTCAATGATGGCTCAAAACTCATCATCACGTGGATCAGTTAAAGACCTCCACTTGAATTATCCTAACATGCAAAACATGAAGAATCAAAGACTACGACTCTTGAGCAAATGACTTAATCAAGAAACCTAGAGCAATCTAATGTAATATCATTTGTATTCATTGTAAATTGAGGTGACCTCCTTTAGGGAGATTGTTAGGAATTAGAAAATTCAGTCATTAAAAGTCGGTCACCTCAAGTATATGTATTCATTAAAGCTCGTAGTCGTAGTACAGTTATATTATTAAGTAGTTTGTTTTGTAACACCGTGGAGGACAGACGGTCTTTACCCACCGTATGCGATCCATGGCCGTAGGTGGCGTTTGTTTGTAAGAAACTATAAATACCCTCTACCTCCCAAGGTAGAGGTTGGAGCTTCAATACCATTTTTCTTTGTTTTCACATAGTTCCCAACTCTCTTCCCTTTCTCTCTCTAGAACTTTCTCTCTCTAAACATACTTGAACGCCTCACTTTGATCATGGTTTAGTGTGTTTGTGAAATCCTATATTGTACAAAACTTACGTACACCAGTAATTCAGTATATGCAGTTAAGTCTTGGTTGCATGAGCTTAGCGCATAATAATCTGTGATTTTCTTTATGATATTGTTAGTTTACAATTATCATGTTCATATTCTTGTGTTCAACTTTAATTTAAACCTATGTATTCCACTCAATATTATTGTTGACCTTTTTAAGCATTTTATCTCAGGTAATCAATGAAGATTATGTTCAAGGCACGGAGCGGGCATACCAAGACCTTTCCTTGTGGTGTAAACATAAAGTTGTCATTTCTTTCAAATTCATGCTCAATATTTTGGGGAAACATTTGAACAATTTGGAATATTTTGTAACAACAATGATTTTTCGATGAATGATAACTATTTTTAATAAAACGCCTCTTTCGAGTCGTTTTCTATGATCTCCATTCGATTAATACCCCGATTAGTCTTCCGCTGTCATTATGATCACGGGGGTGTTACAATGTGGCAGAGAAGCCTTCACAATGTCGCCTACTCTTTCTCCGGTACATGGCTAGACACCGAGTTCTTCCACGAGGTAGAACCAAACCTATCACAACGTTGCCTATACTTTATCCGGTACAAGGCTAGATACCGAGTTCCATTACAAAGGAGGAACTACTAACCAACACTACACCACAACACAAATACCCAAATGAGACACACTCCTTTTTACAACACTAGAAAGGATATCAACATCCTTTAACCCAAACTACACAACTTGTATATCGACGCACCATATCGACTGTACACCTTTGGCACCATTCACTAATGCCTTCAACACGGCACTTCATGGAGGAGGAAAGAACTATCAACAAGATGCACTTGATGGTCTTGATGATGACGGCTTAAGCAACTCATGACCTTGAGCTTGACGTCTTCAAGAGGTCTTGATCTAGCCTTTAAGAGGAACCTAGAGAATCACACAAAGATAAAACTACATAGAATGATCCTTTGGATATGTGGTTAGAGAGGTTAGAATATTGAGAGAAAGTATATCTGAGAGTGGTAGTGAGCAAGAGAGAAATGACTCACTATTTATAGGCAAAATATGCCTACTGTCCCATGGTTCCCGCAGATTCCTTACCAAAGGGATCCGGCTAGTGCAAATCCTGGGATCCGGCTACTGGGTCAGTTTAGTCTGGATTTTGGTTGCAAACCAGGTTATGGGTTATGAATTATGGACCATGGGTCATGGACTTTGGCTTATGGATACCCAACAAGATGAAAAGTACCTAGTCAATGGGTTATGGATCTTGGGTCATGGGTCATGGACTTTGGGTCATGGATCATGGATAATATCCAACATGACTTCATGCATGATGTCATGTAATGGGTCATGGGTTATGGATCATGCTCCATGGGTATTGGTTATGGACTTTGGTTCTTACACAACAAGATTCATTGTACCTAGTCAATGGATCATGGGTCATGGGTTATGGACTTTTTTTTACCCATTATTTACCCATTACAACATATACAAAGTACATATACATTTTTATAAAATGTAAGTAAACAATATTACTTGTAAGTGTTTTATAAAAATGTCTTTGGTTTTATATAACTTATCTAACTAAACATGTTTTGATGGTTTTAATATGTTTAGTAAAAGTGTGTTAGTAAAGTATTGGCTCAAAGCTTTTACGTATTTTTATATTCGTTAAAATGAGTTTACGTTTGTTATCGACAAAACATTAGAAGATCGTAAAATATAAATAAACGTTTTTATGGTTTATTTGTATTTACACATTGGGTACTCATTCGTGTCGTCATGTGGTGTCGTGGATAAAGTGTTGTCATCTTAGCACTTTTTCCCGTAACACAAGAATTTATCACAGCACACAAAACACCTCTCCCTCCTATAATACCAGAATCTATAATACCAGAATCTGGTGCCATGGAACACCCCTGAACCCATAGTGTTTTATTCAAATAAATAGCGCGCTTCATTTTATATATTTAAACAAAAATTTATACATTTTAGGTCTAAAAATGTAAGAAAAGTAACTAAAGAATTAACATTTTAAACGTAATAAGGACTAACGGTGTAAGAATAACAGCGTGAAGGACTTATAATGTAAACATATATAAAAACAAAAATCAATTACCACAACAAACACTTCTCACACTCAATTACAAAAAGAAACACTTTCAAAGGAGTTTACCAAAATCGACACTTTTGGCAAGCAAACCATTTGCTCTCCAATTCATTTCACCCACATATCCTCGCTACAAGACAAAGAACATGGAGATCAAATGTTTTGTTCTCCATCCCAATTGCTCTCCGCCTCGCTACATGACAAAGAACATGGAGAGCAAATGCTTTACTCTCTCTTCCAATTGCTCTCTGTCTCGCTAAAAGACAAAGAACATGGAGAGCAAATGTTTTGCTCTCCCTTCCAATTGCTCTCCGCCTCGCTACAAGACAAAGAATATGAAGAGCAAATGCTTGCTCGCCCCATGTTTGCTCGCCCAAAGTGTAGATTTTGGTAAAAACGAGTTTAGATGGTTTATTTTGATAAAGATGAAAGTAGTGTTTATTTAAAAAAAATTCTCTAAAAACAATGTTTAGAGTGAAAAAGTTGTAAAATAAAATAAAAACAAACAAAACCCTTTCTTTTCCCTCATTTTCTTTCCCTTTGCTACAACTTATAAACAAGAAAAAAAAAACTTTCACAAACCAAACACGAACACAAATAAACAAAACAAGCACACACATAAAACATAAACACAAAACCCACAAAAAAGAAAAAAAAAAAAGCAAAATTACCAGACCTTTTGGGTAAATTAGCTTTGTACTAGTATTTAGGAGTGCCATTAATAACAAAAGATATTAGCTTTGTACTAGTATTTGGGAGTGCCATGAATAACAAAAATATTAGGATAATAGAATGCATGGGTTGGTGAAAAAGTAAAGAAGAGGGTAAATGATTGAAAGAATAAAGCCCTTTCTTATATAGGGAGGTTGCAACTTATAGCTTTAGTCTTGTCATCAATGCACATCTACTGGCATCTGTCTTTTTGATTCCTAAGTCAACTGTGGAAGAGATTTAGAAGGCATTAAAAGGTTTTTATGGTCTCATGGAGAACTAAGAAAAAATGGCATGGAAAGTAATAGTCCTAAAAGTCAATTGGGTTTTGTTTTAAAAGAAATATAGTCTTTGGGTCTAATGGGTAAATTTAGTAAAGTTGAAAGGTAAAAGTTTTTGGGAAGTAATTCCTGAGTATTCAAATAGTGGTATTTGGAAAGTTATGTTAGATCTGAGAAGCAAAGTAAGGGGTTATACTTAACATGAAATTATTGGAGAAATACTGATTTTTGGCATGGTAAATGACATAATTTGGACCACTGAGTACTACAATTCCTTTTAAAAGTATATATGGAGCAAGATTTTACATGAAGGTTGCAGAAATGATGGATAATGGTAATTGGTTGTGGCCTACTGAGTGGTGACATCAATCCGGTGAATTAAACAATGTAGAGGTCCAGTGCTTAGAGCATTGGGTACCCATCGGTGTCGTTTTGTGGTGTCGTGGGTGAAGTGCTATCACCTCAGCACCTTTTCCTATAATATCAGAATCTATGACACCACAAAAAACACTCCTATGTCTTATAACACCAAAATCTGGTGTATTAGGATCGATTATATGGAAGATTTGGTGATTCGGGAGGTCGGGGAAGATGAAAGAACATCTTCATCATGTTAGTGAGAGAAAGTATGAGGAGAAGGGAGAAACTATGTGTGTTTTATTAATGAAAGGTAAAGTTACACAAATGAGACTCACCCCTCCATGGAAGTATGGAGGGGTATATATAGCTAAACACTTACAACTATGGCTATATGACATAACAAGCCCATGTGTTTTAGCTAACAAGGATAGAGATTGTAATCCCGTCAATGTCGTTCCATTTACGAGTTAGGAGCGATTCAACAATCTTCCCCAATGGGACGACATAGGGATTACTTACAACATTTACTACAAATATAGAAAACAAATAAAGAAAGGTCTTCATAAGCTCTTCAAGTCTTGAGGATGATGAAAGTTTACGCTCTTTGTCTTCTTACGGTACCTGACTTGAGAACCGTTTTCTTCAATTGTAGGCAATGATGTAATATGCATAAATTGGATTAACTTCCCCAATTCATCTTGCATGTCTTTAGTGACTTCTCCGTACACTCCTTTTGGCGAAGTTTCAATCGGCTTCCCCAACCGACAACCGTCTTCATCAGTTGAAACTTTGATGTAGTGAACATTCCTCTAACTTTTGAAATTTTCGATCATGGAATTTGTAGATGAGCGATAAACCACACAAGGTAAATCTAACTTGTTGCGGAAAATCCGTTCGGGGTAACATGCAAGAAATCAACAAGATCTTCTCATATGTAGATGCTTCACACCAAACAAACCACGAAAGGCGAAATGAAATGACTTCCCACAATGTTGCGGTTCATCGGAATAATAGTTACACGTGAATGCAATTACTCGATAAAATGACCGTGTGTGAGGCATCACAACATCATATTTAGGTAACTTCACACGATAACTCGTGAAAGTGAGGCGATAACACCAAATTGAGAAATTTTAACCATCGATCGTCTCATTTCTTCCCCGATTGAAGAAATTCATGAAAGAGAGGGTTTCGAAAAAATCCAAAACAACAAAGGAAGCAGACACCACCTATACTCTTCCCCAGATGTTTTCAATGAATCGAATCATACACCACGTATGTTGATGATGAATTGAGACATCGAAACCATCTATGTCAAGTAATCGAACAATTGTGAAGTACCAAAAATATCTTGTGAGAATCAATTCTTGATAAGACTCCTCTACTTGTGTATACTCTTCTCGCCTAACTCTTTACCGACCCCATTATCATTCGACGACTTTTGGAATGACTCGATGGAGAAAACCCAATATGACGAACTTGAGACTTTAGTAGTATAACCGAACTTGTGACTTAAACTTGCACTATTGTCGAGACGAAGAACCCTTTTCTTAACTCAATCGAAAAAGGGTAAACTTAAAGTTTCTCGAATTATCCACACCTTAGTGTGACACTTGAGCACAACAACGTAACTCCTTAAAAGTGATAGTTATAAGTCATGAGCACAACAACGTAACTCCTTACATCAGTTCAACTAGATAACTCAAGTCTTTGTCATTCGTAACGGTTAAAACTCGAACAAGGATCTCGAAGAATCATGCATCCAACCAACCCCGATAACTTCATATACTAAGTACACGCACCCGTGATATCCCACTTCAACCTCAAATAAATAATAATGAATTATCGCCGTAGTCACATCTTACGGTTAAATACCCAAAACTAGCCTTCATTTACTGTTTAAATGAACTTGATAATGGTTTTTCCCGATCTTGTCAAAAATTGTATCCCCGTGAAATTTTTATACGACCAAAATACCACTCACTTAGCAATAACATCAAAAATTTTGTATCCAATATTTTTGTATTAATATTCGGATAACAATTTTTGAGTTCAAGAATTCAATCCAATGACTCCAATCCAACTTTATATGAACAAAAGAGAACTGGATACGTGGCCTGATCCAACAATGAGTTCAACAATGAGTGTATCACATCCAACGATCCAAGCCCAAACAACAAATGCAAACCCGATCCAACTTCAGCTTCATATCCGGTTATAAGGATAAATACACACATCTCACTACTAACCTAAAACAATAATAACTCTCACACAAAATGTGCACCCCATCTGTTTCATCTCATCACAAAAAAAAAAAAAAAAAAAAAAAAAAAAACGACCTAATAACTCATTCTTCAACTACACGCCCCATCAATCATTTTAATATTTCATCTAATCTCATCTTATATCATAACCAATCCATCATTAATTGGATTCAAAACTCTAAACTTTAAACATCACAGACACAATCTTAATCAAACCATGGCCTTTGTTGAAAGATTTAGCACGAGACGAATCAAATGAAGCCCATTTGTTGCTTCAAGATCCTTTGGAGGGTCACGGAAGGTCCATCAAGTGTTGTTTTGGTTTTAGTTTTATGTTTTGAACGAATGAAGAACAAGATGTTAACAAAATTGTTTTCCATCTTTGTCTTTAGATTCGTATATATAATGAAGTTTTAAGCTTCAAACACGGATCTATGATGGTTATATTCACTTCTTATGACGTCTTGAAAGATGGCAACCATAAGTGAATCAAGCTGAGATCTTTTAATTATGTTATATATATATATATTTTTTTCGATTAGATATTGAGATATGATTGATGATAGGTGTGAGGAAGATTGAGATATGGGATAGAATGAAGTTGATGTAGATGTTTAGAAACTGTTGATGGACATTTGTTATTAGTAACATTCGGTTTTTTTTTTTTTTGTTGGTTTTAGTGTTGGGTTAATGTGGACCGAGGATGGTGAAAAACCTGAGGTCGTGAGGTATTTTGGTTTGGTCAAAGTGTCATGGTCTTCTTTTCATCTCGTTGTTCAGTCCTTACGCGTAAATAAACAACCTTATGCGTAAGTAGTTTGTTTAGGCGTAAGGCATTTCTTACGCGTAAACCATGTCTTAGGCGTAAACCCATATGCGTAAGCCTAGGCTTTATGTGTAACTCTTACGCGTGACAATGTCTACGCATAACTTCACAGTTATGTGTAATATTCCTGTAGATCTTTGTAGGCGTAGAAAAGAGGTTTGACCTTTGACTTTTTCCCGTGAGTTTTTGACCAATATTTCCGCTCAGATACATAAACCCGGAAAAGACTTAAAAAAATAGCACTTGGATGACCCATTTAGACCAAATATGACTATTCAGAAACTGACCACCAGTTTGACAAAATTTCCACGAGAATGGTGACAAAAATCCTAAGTACTGTTTGGACAGAATACCACAAGACTTTTTAACCAAAAGATACAATATCTTAGTAAAACTGTTAAACCCAAAAGAGATAATGAAAAGTTAAAGACTTGGTAAAAAACAGATTTACAAGAGATTTTGACAAGAAAAAACATCACCAAAATCAATCATAACAAAAAAAACGACCTTGCTCTTGATACCAATGTTAGGATCGATTATATGGAAGATTTGGTGATTCGGGAGGTCGGGGAAGATGAAAGAACATCTTAATCATGTTAGTGAGAGAAAGTATGAGGAGAAGGGAGAAACTATGTGTGTTTTATTAATGAAAGGTAAAGTTACACAAATGAGACTCACCCCTCCATGGAAGTATGGAGGGGTATATATAGCTAAACACTTACAACTATGGCTATATGACATAACAAGCCCATGTGTTTTAGCTAACAAGGATAGAGATTGTAATCCGGTCAATTTCGTTCCATTTACGAGTTAAGAGCGATTCCAACATGGTGCCATGAGACACTTCTGGACCCCACAATTTTAATTATTTTTCTTTTACTAAAACAACGCGTTTCACTTTATACATTTATATCAAATTTTATACATCTTAAGACTAAAAGTGTAAGAAAATTAACTAATGGACTCACATTGTAAACATAATAGGGACTAACTGTGTAAGGTTAACGACCTCAAGGACTTATAATGTAAATATATATGAAAACAATGTTTAAAGTGAAAATATTATAAAATAAAAAAAAACCAAAACCCTTTCTTCTTCCTACCTTTCTTGGACATTGCTGCAACTTAAAAAAAATAATAATAATAAAAAAATAAGCCTTTCACAAATTAAACATAAACACAAAACACGAGCTACAATAATATTAGACAATATGAGTTTTAGTTAAACAATAAAACGATCATAGTTGTCTAAACTGTATATAATAAGAAGTGATTTGCATACTTAATTTATAAATTTGCACACTTTACGATACAATCAAATAAAACAGGGTGTGAGTTTTGTACACAACTACTTAAAAGATAAAAAGAGTGTCTTAATAAAAAAATCAGTGTGCAAATCAATTTAATATAAAGCATGATGCACTTTCTCTTTTTGATTTTTTAAAAATGCCGTTAATAAGTTGTTTAAGTTGATACAAGTAGATGTGGCAATTTGTGCCAAAAAAAAAAAAAATGGTTAATTTGAGCAAATTTTTAAAAGATTTGGCAACATTTAGCCGTTCTTTTTTATTAAATGGGCATATATTGCATATTTAAAAGTTAAATGGGCACAAACGGGCACACATATTTTCTATCAATTTGAGAACATTACAATTGTTTTTAAAGAAAAACTTATGGATGTAATATATTTATTTTTTTAAATATAAATGAGATTACGTTTGAGGAATTTATTTCGTCATTTTGGGTCTTTTCTAAAGCGATTCTTATAACACGTCGTCTGCTTAATCGGTCTGCCACCGCCGTCTTATTTAGTCAAGTCCGCTGATTAGCCATAATTGTTTAGCTCGTAGCCGCGCCCGCCTGCCCGCCTGTTTGACACCTCTAGATACAAGTATCAATACACAATGTACACCTTAAAAATGCTTTCAATATTAACACTTTCACAAAATTTTAATACCAGATTTATTGTAATTTTGATTAGCACACATGTTAATGCAAAAACACATATATGTCAATAGAATTTCAAAATGGAAAATAAATTAAAAAACCTCTAAATAAATATTATTAAATCGTGAAAATTGCCTTTCAAAACCAGCTAATACGGATCTTATATAAAAAAAATAATAATAATAAAAAATAAAAAAATGGTACGAGTTTATTTCGAGACAAATATAAGGAACAAGGTGTATATTTGTAAATTAATTTATTGAGATGATACAAATACTTTTTAAAATTCAATATGATGTAAATATATAAAAATAAAAATTATGATTCAGATGTATACATTTTAATACCATATAAAATGTGATATGATGGAGTTATCGCACAATCTATTAGCTACTTAGAGCACTCTCATTCATAACACCATAACATCAATAACACCGTCCACGCCAACACACATCGCCTTTTAACATTTAACATTAATATCCCAAAACACTCTCATCCATAACATCCCAATAACACCATAACACCAATAATATTTTATATTTTCAATTTCAACCCTAAACTAAAACAAATATTTTATTTATTAAACTAAAACAAACATTTTATTAAAACTAAAAACATATTACAATACGTGATTAAAAAAAATAAAAAAAATACAACGAAAAAAAACACACTTCAAATAAAACGTTACAACAAATTAAAGGAATACGATCTCGACGAGGTTTCAAGTTATATTTTGCGATGATTCGATCTTTTCGTCATTGATCCTTGCACGACCATTGGATCTTGCCCGTCAAGATGGCGCCATCAAAAACTTGATCTCTTCCAACCTTGTTAATGTGAGATCTCTTTCTGCGCGTCCCGATCGCCCGATTCGGAGGCTTCTCGTTTGATCTGAAACTTCGTTTGCCATAGTTTCGTAAAATAAGTCGACGAGCTCGCTCCTCCAAAGGCTTGTTCCCCAATTACTTGTTGTAGTCTCGGATCGTGCTTTCTTGGTAGCACGCTTTTCCCATGGGTCGTGGTTGTTCATCATTACCAAACAAAGCCTCGTTTGTTTGGCTTGGGACTTCACGGTTAAATCAACCGGTTCTGCGTCTCCATTTCTTATAATGACATAAAACATCCCAGCGTCATCGTGACCAAACAAAGTGCTCTCTGCTTTCCTCACGATACCATTGCTTTGCCCGTTTCATCACATCCACCTCACTTTCACCGCCTGTTGATCCCGTTAGCGCACGCACGTAACAAGAGTTGAACTTTGTGCATATCCGCTCAACGTTGTCCATTTGCTTGACATCATGTCCTTGTGCGCCGTTGAAAGTTGAGTCTATTGAACTCATTTCGACCCGATACCAAACGTATCTCTAGGTTGGCACTTTCCAACTTTTGGATCCTCCGAAACGACTATGTAACACCTTGCAAGTAATGCTTCCTTTCTTTGAATTCCAACGATTAGTAACGACAACCTCCTCATCGAATCAATTGGTTCAGGCTCGGGGTCTTTGGATTTTTGGATTTTCGCTTAATATGACCTTTTCCTTTTTGGTGGAGATGTGGGTGTCTCAAAGAACATCTTGTGTTTCATTGTGATTGTTGTATTCTTTATGTGAATTGTAGGTTTTGAAAGTTGGAGTTTAAGGTGTTTTGTTGGTTTTGTTGTTGCCAAAACAAGAATGTTTGTTGTTGTTTCACATTTCTTCGCTTGATAAGCCCTAGTGGGTTGGGGTTTGAAGATGAACCAGCGTTCGGGTTAGATGATGAACCCGGGTTTGAGGATTCCACCCATCATTGAGAAGATTGAAGAAAGTATCGTCGTTGCCTCCCGACATTGTTTTTTTTGCAGTTAGGAGAAGTTGAAAGATTGATAGTATTGAGAGGGTTTAGAAGTGAAAGTGTGATTAAAAATGGTGTTTTGATTGTGTATTTATAGTGGTAAAAAAAGGTTTTTGATTTTTTTTTAATAAAAACTAGCCGTTAGGGACCTGAAATGATTTTTTTTTTAAATTTAACGGCTAGTAGCCGTTAGAGGGACTACATATGAAAATTTTTTGATTTTTTTTTTTTTTTTGTTTCAACCCATAAGCAGGCGTTAATGTGACAACGGCAACCCACCAACGGCGTTAAAGTTCGACACTTCCAACGGTATAACGCCGATAACGACGTTAAAAGCCCCATAACGGGCGTTATACCGTTAGAGATGAGAGTGCTCTTATGACTATATGATGTTGTCAAGCATTTTAATCAGTTATCTTCATAATCTTATCGATTATCGTCTCTATATTGTTGTAATATTACGCGAATATCATACTATTTTTGTATGATATAGTTTGACATTTCTTAACACTCAGTTTTCGAGTTTTGAGTGAAGGGAAATAGAAAAAAAATGTGAAAGGAAAAAGGAAATGAAGTGTTAGTTGATATATTCTTGAGATAAAGGAATGGAAAAGGAAAGTAATAATAAATTATGTTATTGAGGTGGGAGGAAAAAGAAAATAACTTATTTAAATTACATGTATACCTTTTAGTTGTTAATGTCAAATTACTTAAAATGGCTATAATTAGTCTTTACACAATATATGCTTTCCTTTTCCTTCCAAAAATGGGAGTAAGATTTTTTTAACAAAACTTCATCTCATCTTCCTTTCCGCTTCTCTTTCCCCTCTTAAAAAAACTAAAGAACACAAAAAACTTTCAATTTTCGCTCCTTTCCTCTTAAAACATAACTCGAGAACTGAATGTAAAAGTTAATAAAACAAAAAATTCTCGTCATACATAAAGTCATTGTCAGGTAAGACGTGTAATCCAGAAACAATAATCGCCAAAATTGTTAATTACAAGGTACCGCGCGGTACCTGCTAGTAAGTTAGAAGGTGTATTTTGCTAAGACAAAAATTATTTGCAACAGAAAAGTTTGAGACAAACTGCGTGTTAGAAAACACGATATTTCACTTTTTTTTTTATTTTGCACTTACGGAAATTTGAAAACCATGTTTTGCAATCTGTATAAGTTAACTATCTGATTTTGTAAGGTGATACTATGATAATTTACCAATTTCTTATCATCAAATGTTTTTTTTCTAACCAAGCAAATACTTGCACATACTTTACCTCTGTTTAGTAATATCATTTTGGTATCGCACTAAGCTAACTAATAGCCTTGTTCATGTTCGTTCGTTTAATTTTAACCGGACAAATAAACGAACACAACGCTTAACAGCGCGAATTTTCTTGTTCATGTTTGTTTATTAAGAAAATGAGTGTTTATGTTCGTTTATGTTCGCTCATTAAAATACTAAACGAACGCTAAACGATCGAACGTAAATGAACATATAAAGAACTATAAACTTTATTTAATTATGCACAATACATTGTTTTATAAACGTTTTTTGTTTAAACAAACCAATTTTAAAATTATACAATTAAATATATGAACATAATAAATAAATGAACATAAACGAACATTAACATAATCAGACGTTCACGAACATAAATGAACGGACGCGACTTTTGTTCTTATTCGTTCATTTAACTAAACGAATTTAAAATATTGTTTACGTTCATTCATTTAATAAATAAACGAACTTTTTACCGAACAGTTTATGAAATGTATACTGATCGTTCAGTTCGTTTACGGCCCTACTAACTAATATAGCTTGCAAGTTCAAGTCGCATGCGTGATTATGCATGTGCGAGAATATGCAGATCGTGTTTTTCAACTCATACCGTATAGCTCAAATTTTATTTTAATGATTGTTATGTTATCAAAAGTTAAGCTCTTTGGTTTCTAAGCTCTATAATCATGCAATGCTATATTTCTACAAACTTTAAATTCTACACCGATACTACGTAAAACATCATAACATTGCGAGAACTAGTTGACTGTTACATTGGTCAAGTCATGAAAACGCTATATAATGTACATCTCGTGTGAACTGTAAATACAACTAACAATAACTTCATGAACCCAAACTAATCTGAAGTACCGAATTTTGCTTCATCTGCTTCCATGAACACCTTTGTATTTTGTCTTAGTAAGTGCTGCTTATCAAAATGGCGACACCCAAAATCAGTTGTAACATGTTTTAGTTATGTCAGGTGGCTTCAGGGTTCATGTTAATATACGAAGAAAAATGTTTTATTTCCAACTGGGGGTTTAGAATTCTTGGGAGTCCAAATCTGGCTTTGAGGGATACTCAAGACCTTGTAGGGCTGGCATTCTCCGCAGATCTTCCTCGCTGTAAGCTGGAATAAACCAGTATTTCTCAACAGTTCCGAATACCTGTATATTCACAAAACATTCAGATTAAAAAACAAAACAATAAAAACACATATTATAATGAAAGTGCCAATAATTTGTTATCTGGTCATCACAACTTCACACACCAAGAGCGCATTCAAACGCTATCTCCATACTACTGTAGGACGTTCTATTAGAGCTAATTATCCAATATCACTTACTCAGTTTCAAATGCACATGGCACAACTGTATTATGATATCCTATATCAAACATCAATTGCAGGGAACAAGAACTTAAGGATTGGCAAATCTCACATACACAAGATCTTAGTTGTATTCCTATGATTACTTATGTGTGTGTGATTACCCTGTCACTACATGCTCCCGTACTTAAATGTACAATTGTAATATTACCAATTGAGTGTATATGAATCAAGAATTTAGTAGGTTCCCCCAAAACATGAAGCACAAAAGAGCATTATATACAACAACATATGATACCTGCTCAAAGTTCCTCTTGCGGCCAAGATCATATCGCCATTTTGGACTCGTCTTCTTCTCGTATGCCTGATGAAAACAAGATTTTGATTCAAAAAACAAAACTCATAGAAATTTGTATTTAAGAGACAAGAAAACGATACCTCAATTGTTGTAGTATTACCCGACACTAGCGATATGTGCATAATCAGGAACCCAAAAACACTTAAAGCGAAAGCCAAGTTCAAAACTGTAAAAAAAATAAACAAAAGTTAAAGATAGTGAGCAAAGAGCTAGCACAAGGGTTAAAATTTGTAAGTAAAAGACTTCAAAAGATCATACCAAAGGCGAGAAAAGTGGTTGCTAGAGTGCTGGGGGACCCGGCAATCTCTCCATCACTAAAGAATGTAATGAAATATGGTAACAAGGATAAAGTTACAAGAGTTGTCTCTAGAAGCGTATAGAACTGCATCAAACAACATTGTTCATCAAATTTTATTGCAAAGATAAAACACCATAAATATTATTCCAATAAGCATAACTACGTGAAAACCAAAGTACTCAAATGGTAAGTCCAAGTATAAGTATTTGCAGATTAGTTACCTTTGCAGAACAAAAAGTATTGCCAAATAGTAGTGAAGGAGTATTTGGATGTACACAGAATCGGAATCTATTAATGAATTGTAACAAAAAGGGTTGTAAAATATAGTGTTTAGATGCGCTTCTGGAGTTCAAAGTTTTAAATTTTTAATGATCAGATATTTGCCAGCTTATGATTATTTAAGAAATTGATAAATAAAATGACAAAAAAAATACATTTTGTCAGAAAAGAATATGCGTTTTGTTAAGTTTCAGTGCAAATCCCTCAAATTATGTTTTAAGAAAGGGTAAAGAAGTAAATTTATTTTATCCTTAGATAAGTAATTTGTTGCAATTAGTATAAAGCTGATTATCAGAAGCAAACTCTAGTTATCCAAACATCAAAATTGATTACTGCATTAGGTAAACAACACAGCACAAATCCGACTACCCCCCTAAAATGCGCTAGTTAAGCTTGCCCATGTGATGCTCTGGTAGATAACCTAGACTCCTAGAGGCCCTAAGTTCACATCTTGGACTTATATATCTTTTTGTAATTCACTAGTGCTGTTTTAATGTGTGGGCAACCTTAATTCCAACATTAGGTGTGGTTTTCGGGTCTTCTAAAATGCATTTATTTAATGAACGGGAATACATAAGATGTCAGCATTCGGCTCTGTGAAGCATATTAATTGCCGATAAACTACTTGGAAGTTGTGGTACAAGAGAAGTAGAGGACACACCAAGAAGAGAAGAAAGTACTTGTAGTTTAATGCGCCAACACAATTAACAACCCATACACAGTGATGGTCCATTTTTAGCACACACCTTCCACCTAAACAAACAAACAAACAAACATATAAACTGTTATCAACTTTGAGATAAGAAAGGATGAAACATGAATACACAGTTGTATCATGATACAAGGCTCAAAACAAGTCACGAGGCAAGGCTCTCGCACTTGCAATGTGAGAATAAGTAACCAAAAATCCTCAAAACAAGAGTCGCAATTTTACTATTTTCATTGATCTGGAATTTTCAACTTTTAAGTTTTCTCATGATGTTTGGTTACCCTAAACAGCCTTTCTTATTGTAAATTGGTATCTAAAGATAAAAAACTATCTTTCTGCATTATAAAATGGACTTTTTATAATAGCAAAGGAATAAATAAAATACATAAATAAGGATGAATTAGACTTACAGACAGAACAATGGTGACAACGAGGAGGTTTTACTTGGTTACACTTTCTACAATAACGTATTCTCGTATTCGTTGGATCAGGCGTGGCCAATGAGCTGAATTCTGATTCAGAATCCCCTCTTTCCACGTCTACCATTGGTCTATAATTAGGTGGTACACCACCAGGGTCCGTGAAAACCACAGAGAAATAACTCCATAATAGCATCCCCAACTGCATTAACAAAGTTATTACTGTAAGTATAATAATTAGGCGAAAAGTAGCGTAGGTATCTTACGATAACAGAATGAAACAAGGGGAACATATTACATAGCAACATTAGTTAATAATTATCATAAAGGCATAAACAAATTATTATAATGTGCCCAACTTCTAAAAACTGTTATAAACTCATTCGATATCAGTAGCATATTGACAAGTTAACCAGCATGTAATCAAGCTCAAAAACTACTTGAAATAGTTAAGATTGACAATTTAACTAGCATATGATCAAAATTAGTCGATTCTTAGGTAGCTGAAACTCTTTACTTGCACAAACAGGGATACATTTAAAATCAAGATGCTCCACATATGGTCAAGCTCATTTTCTTTAGCTATAATTAGAACTAAAAGAACACACACATTAAAAATACAAACCATAATCCGAAATCCAAGCATAGCATTTCAGAAGTAAAACCCCATTTTAGTTAAAAGCAATAATTTACAGCCAAATGTTTACCAAAGTAAGAAATAAGAGGCAAATGGTATGAATGATGATAGCTACAAGCGGCCGAATCAGGACTATAGATAGACAAAATTAGCCCTAATATGTATGGGGGTGTTTGGATAGGGCTTTGAAAGTGATTTCCAGTGTAGCTTAAAGAAGCATAATCAGATAATCAGTTGCTTAAACTCAAGACAGACAAGTATATCCATTATTAATCCCGTTCAATCTTATTCTACTAGCATCAAGTACACTTTAGCTAAAGGTACATCTATAATTACTCCTTACACGAAATTGTGACTCCAACATACAGACAATATTTATATGATTCCTTAGAAAAAACATGATCATTAGCAATTAGCACATACCTAAATGAACTTACACCAAAACTAAATTTTTGTCAACACATACAAAAAACAAAAGCTCACAAATACTTCTAAGCAGATAAAATTTCCAAATTTGGGTATCAATGTATCAACCATTCAAATTACAATCACTTACACAAAGTCAACCTCAGTTTACTTCACTAAATTTAGTACTACATACACAAAACAAACCCCAAAAACCCTATAATCCCACAATTAAGAACAGACCAGCTTTAACAAAAACATCAAAACTCAAATACGATAAATACATTATCTTTATGACATACCCTAATCAAATTCCACTAAATTAAACAAAAGCTCATAGCTTTATAATGCATAATCCAGCACTTAAACAAAACCATCCAATTTCACCAAAAGCTCACACCTTTATAAACTAACCAGCTAAAATCTCCCAATAAAAATCCATAATCCAACAAATAAACAAAAACCCATTATAACAAAACCATTCAATACAAATTATAATCACTTACACAAAGTCAACCAACCCTAGTCATTCACGAAATTTAGTACTAAATACACAAATTATACCCCAAGAAAACCTATAATCCAACAATCGATAACAAGCCCAATTTAGTAATAACATCAAATTTTACTAAAACCAACACCTTTAGCACATACCCAAATTAAATATCACTAAAACTAGCATCAAGAACACACTAACAACCAAAAGCACACATCTTTATCATTATATCACCTCAAATCACCCAACAAAAACCCATAATCCAACAAATTAACATAAACCCATTATTTAAAACACATCAAAAACCCAAAAAAAAAAAAAAATCTTACCAGAATATGAAACAGGATCAAGACAACAAGTGCAATGAATGAATCAAGAGCACCAACACCAGAAGCAAACAAAGCAGGGCCATAAATAGACAAAACAACAGCATAATAAGAAACACCAACAACACCAAGAACTAATAAGATCATTATTGAACCTAATCCTCTTAACGCTGTACAAAACTTAAATATATTCCATGCCATTATTGCTGCACTTCCAGATCTATACATAATATGATCAAGATTTTTATAAAATTATATCATCAAGATTTTATAAAAAAAAAATTGTTTTTGGTGTGTTTTAAAGGGTTTATGATTTTGGTTTTATTTGTGTATTAGGTGAGAAGTGATGAAATCATGAACACGGAAGTAATAATAATGTTTCTTTTTCTTTGTTCAAGTAAAGTATTTGTTGGACTTTTTATTGTAGGAAAACAAGTACTACGTACTTTGAGTTCCGACTGAATTATAATTGTGAGAGTAAATTACAAAAAGGGAAAATTCTAAACGCCCAATGGCTTCAACTTTATTACCCTAAGTTCCACTTTTTTAACTTCTCAAACGCCCCACGCAACTCTCCCAACTCGAATATTTGGGCAACTCTATCAAACACGTGACACGTGTCCCATTTTTTTCGTAGAACCTCAGACTTATCTAAGACAAGTGTACTAAAGTTGCTTGAGTTGAACTTTGACTTTTAATATTTAAGAATCGACAATTTTTTTCTTTTAAAAAGAATAATTTTTTATTATTAAAAAGTACACAAAAATCGGGGAACTGGTCCCACAAGGTCAGTCTTTAAGAATTTATGATGTATTAAGTCATTGAATGTGTTGAAGATATAAAAATTTTAAAAAGGTATAAGTAGTTTAACCTTTATACATCCCTTTATACATTTATACATTTATACAGATAAACTTCCTCAACACACTTATTTGAATCCACCACATCGCCACACACGATTCCTCAACACAATCTTCCTCAACACAATTCTCGCCAGAGCGAACAGTGTCCGATCACATTGGCGAGACATCGGACTACTAATCGTCCGATCTAATGTCTATCGAAAAACTTTTAGGGCTAGGGTAAGTAATTTTACGTATTTTCATCTATTGATTTATGGTTTTCTTAATTTATGTTTTCGCTAGTTTAGTGGTTTCGATAATTTATGGTTTCGCTAATTTAGGGTTAACTTTAACGTAATTGTTCTTGTTTGATTTTGGGTTTCGATATTTTAGGGTTAACTTATTGGGTGATTAATTGTTTCGTAAGATAACTTGTAACCTATGGGTGATTCATTGTTCTTGTGGTTTTAGTGATTTGTTGCTACTTATTAAGTTTGACAAACCACCGTAAGATAAGTGGTAGTAAGTGAATAAAGCACTCTAATGATGGTGCAAACGGTTGGGTTAACGAAACAAAATACATAGAAAATTAAATTGCGACACAACTAAATATAATCCGGGTGATCCCAAGTTTGAGAGTTGTTAGAGTCGTAACCATCGTCGTAAAGATACTCGAGCAACCTTCAAATCAACGCTCATCCCACTGCATACAATGCATTGAATTCTCCGTCCCGAGCGCCCTCCATCTCTAACAAAGACTTCTTCATCTTGGAGCATAAGTCGCTCCCTTTCGCTTCCATCTCTAACGAGACTTGTCTTTCGCTATCTCCCATTCTTCTTCCTCCTTAATAGCAGACCTCCTCCATTTCTATTAAAAGTTGTTGTTCATCAATTTGTTGGCCAAAGTCTTTTGTTCCTAAAGCTGTTGGTGAAGTCTTTTTGTTCATGGAAACAGCTCCTAAATTGTTGGTCAAGTCTTTGTAGACATTATTGATAGAATTTTGTAACCTATTTAGCAACACCACTTGAATTTAAATTACACATATAAGGTGGGTAAGTTTGAAAATTTATTACCTCGAATATGTCAATAAATGTGGTGCAGTGGAACCTCTCCCATATACTCTGACATGGGCCCATTGTAGTTACTTACCGATTTATCGGGCAACGTTTGCTTATTTATTGCCAATGCTTATTTATTGGGCCCACATTGTAGTTACTTGAGAAGGAAGGTTTGAAATGTATTTTGTATTTAGTACATGCAAGAGGCTGTGATGATGATTATCTTATTTGATATGCAAATGATATGATTTACCGTATGTTGGCATGGCAATTTTAATACATTATTTTGCAGCCACGGCGGTTATATCCTGATGTTTTTGTGTTTACAGATCTGAGCCTATGGCAACACATTATGTATATATGCTGTTAATTGGTAAGAGGCTGTGATGAGAAGTATCTTATTAAATCATGCAAATGATGCGATAGTCCGTTTCATGGCGCGGCAATTCTATACTATTGCAGCCATGACGGTTGTATCCTGATGTTATGTAATCTATTGATTTATACAGATCTGAGCCTCCGTATTATGTTACGAAACTAACACATGAATGATCAAAGATGGATCTCTGGACCACTGCTTGCGACCACGGGGTTATATCTTAGATGGAGGCACGTTAATCAATCTTGATAGTTTGTTTACTTACAATTCAGCTTTGTTGATTGAATTGCATGTCAGACCTGGGATAATTTGTGTGAATCATAAATCAACCTAGATCTGACATGCTATTCAATCACCAAACCCGGATTGCACGTGAACAAACAAGTATATGGAGGAGTTTTAGACCAATGTCAAAGCCGACTGTTGCCCATGGTCCATTTAGGGAAGTTAATTTTTTCATATGTTGATATGATCACTTTATATTATCTTTATATTTTGTTATCGACATGAGGGTAGAATGGTGGTTCAAAGGTTTATTACTCTCGAGTTCATAACGTGTGGGTGTTTTAGTGTGTAATTTTGGTGTGAAACTACATGTGTGTGTCGAAGAGAGGTCGAAATGATAAGAAAAGAGATGTCAAGGTCATGGTAAGGATAGTGGTGGAATGGTGGCGAGAGATATGAAAGGGTTTGTGAGGTGCCTCATTAACCCCATTTCACTCTGCACTATTCTAGCAAAGATCATTACAAAACCTTTAACTGCCTTCTTATCATATCTCGCTCTCTCTCTCGACACACATATAGAGTTTGACACCAAAATTACACACTAACATCACATACATGATTATGAACTCGAGAGGAAGCTAAACCCTTTTGCACCACCTTTCTAGCCTTAAATATTCAGGCCTCAGCCCTCAGATAGCTTTTTATTAAAAATTAGTTTATATATGTAAAGGAGTTACTTAACAAAGAAGGAAAGGATATGATATACTTGTGGATTGAAAGTCAAGTTGAAAGTAAGAATGTGGCCAGACGCAACTTCATACATTCAAATTGACTTTTCTAAATGATCACGATAGTGTGTAATGTTCATGACACGCCACACTTCATGATTATCCAACTGAAATGCTTTTCTAGAATCCACGAATTGTAGAAAGGTCGTTGGTACTTTGAGCTTCCCCTCGATAACCCATTCCTATGTCACTGTCATAGCAATGGGTTTTGACATAACAATCGGAGTTCGGTGGAGGTCAAAGTACTAACGCTTATCCACTTGTTTATAACATTTTGACAATCAACTATGTTAAGCAACTCCTTTACATAGGTAATTGTTTGAAGTAGTTGGTTTAGTTTTGGACATATCTGACCCTTGTTAATGCATATTACATTGCACACTCGCTTTGGAAGTTTATATGAGTCTGATATACTTCTTATATACTATTGCTAGGTTTTTAAAAGTTTAAATAGTTGTGTATTATTGGGCCATTGTTTATTTGGTGTGAGTATGATAGTAATGTTTCATTTGTTAAATATGATCGCAGTATTAGGAAGTCAGTATTAGGAAGTCAGTATAATTATTGTTAACTGTTTTTTATGTTTTTTTTTTATTTCTTAGGAATACGAAGCCAATGTCATTGTAAGGAGCAAATTGAAATACTTTCCAATAATTAAAGAAAAGCTGAATCATACTAGAAAGAAATTGTTTAGGACAACCTGTTTTGGATGGTGGCTGGATATGTTCTTCTTTGACCATGAACCACATATGTTAGATTATGTTTTACAAAAACAGGTTTCGTGGATAAAACAAGCTATGACATGCCCCTTATATATATCTTGTTGATGGTCGTTGTCTACATTTTGGTCGACCGGAGTTTTCTCGATAATGTGCTTTCGTTTTGGGACTGCAAGTTTTGATTTATATAGTCTGTGGGATTTAACATTTAAGTTGAGGGTATTTCAAAAAATTAGGGTAAAACTTTCCAACTTAGATCTTGTTGGTGTTATTGAGGATGAAGAGTTGTTCGTAAATTAACCGATGAAGACGCATCTGTGTGTGTCTATTGTTATCGTTAGAGGTTATTTTATGGGTCGCTTATTGGTTGAAGAGTGGATGATTCACTCCTTCGTTTGGTCGAAGACCTAGAAGCATGGAATTCCTTTCCATGGGGAGCACATTGGAGGCACTTGTATGACCGATACTAGACGTTGTATCAAACCACAAGTGGGAACACCTAAAGGGTCAGAAGAGACCGGAAGTATGTTCCCACATACACGGTTGGTGGATTTGTTTGGGCATTCAAGGTTAATCCTATTTATATTATCTTTTCTTAGTATTATTATTGAACCCAATGTATGAGAGTAATGCATCTTTATTATTGTAGATATGGATTCTTGAGTCGCTTGAAAGAAGCGATCGTTGGTGGAATAAAGTCCCGGATGTCATACCAAGAGGCGATGGCGTGGTCAAGGAAAGTAATGTTTACAAGATCGCATTATGGATTGCTATTTGGCAAGGTAAAACACATGCATTAGGCGAAGCACGAGTCGGACCGGTATATGCAATTTAATTTCCTTGTTGTTGATGATGTTATTTAGGACTCAAGATAATTTATGATCTTAAACCAACATTAGACGAGCACCGGTCGGAGTGGTATAGTCAATTTACGAATTTTACACTACATACCAAGGAGTCTTCCAACAAAATTACCGCATGATTACGATGTGTATCTACAGAAGTTGGGTCGCTTCGGAAACGTGGTAGGACGAAAAAAAGTATTTACCGATTGTGTCTAGGGTGCGCACAAGAGTCTTCTTTACGTAAATCACCTCAAGGATTGTGTCATTCAAGAGTTGAATTCTCGTGTTTTCAAACTCGAGGCTATTATTCGAGTAATTTGCTAGTCAATGTTAAATAATAATTATACGCTTATATTAGAATTATTCTTAAGGATAATACCCTTTATTACTTTGTAGGTCCTTGCAAGTGAAAGAACTTATGGATTTGCACGCTTGATTCATCCAAGTATTATCTTTATTTCTTTGAAAGAACTATCCGCTTTTTTACAATGCACTTTATTTCGCTTACAGATAAATTGGACTTTACTACATCCTTTTCCCACCTCGGCTATGAGTTTCGAGAGCAACTAAATCGTGAATTCCATGAATTGGTTGACTCTCTTATTTCTAGCATTCGCTCGAGCCAGATTGTGATGATGAGGATGATGTAGTTCGTAATGTGATATCCAAATGTACACTTTTGCCATACCGTATTAAATGTATTTTAAATGCATCACCGTTACTCAGAGTATCCATTGGAAGAGGAATTAAGGTCGAGGAAAGAAGAGGAAGAACGGTGGAGGATGGAAGAACAAAAGATGATGGAAAAGGATTTTCTAATGGCTATGATAGAGAGAAGAATCGCAGTTGCAAAAGGCAAAGTTGTTGAAGATTGAGAAGGAAAAGAAAAGAGGTCTATAGCTTTCTATAATTCGCACCATTGGAAAAGAGCCAAGCGGATATAACACCCGATATGAGGAGTAAAAAGATGGCTACCGAGTCGTCAGACATCTTGGTCAAAAGATTTGTGGAATCAAAATAATCGAACACATGGGTGCCGGATCCGTATATGACCGCACGCTTAAAAATGTTAAACCTTAGGTTGAGGTATTAAAACAACTTTTAATATATATTTTTTTAAACTGCTTTTAATTTACGTTTGTGTAGGTTCTTTCCAAGGAACAAGGCTATCGACAAAGTACATCTTACGAGATGACTACGACGAATTTCTTGAAGCGAGGGCCCTTCGATGTATGTTTCCTTGGTCCAAAGAAGTTCGTGTGGATCGAGATTTTAGGAATCCTTAGTGTGTTTAGACCCTCCTAAGAAAGGTTGGCTTATGGACGAGGTATGATCACACATATCTTTCTTTCCCCGATGGTATATTCATTTGATATTGTTGGTTTTATACCCTAATCAATTTTTATTGTTGATTTATAGCACATAGAGTTGTGGGTGGAATACATGTTGCATTTCAGGCCCGATGGCGCGATTGGCTATGGTAATCGTGATACTTTGTTCAATTTGCTATTACAAGACTCCATCCCCATTTGGTATGTTAATGGGAAAAGTACAAACACCAATGGGCGATGTTGAATGTAATAGTTGTGTTCATGGCTTTATACATATATTGTTATGTGTTTTGTAAACGGCCTTTTGTGTTATACTGGCGGGTTTATATGCCTATAAATGAAAAGGAAAACATTGGTTTCGCTCGATTCCATATTAGGACCGGGGTTGTAACATTTTACGGCGGTGGCTATAAGCCCAAGTAGAGTGGCGTCCTTGGTACAAGAAGATGCGTGCATGTTTACAGTACCATTGCTTATAAGTCCTTAATTGATAAATGTTTGTCAACACAACAAAGTTAACAAACTAGTTATTGACTAACAAACTAGTTATTCACTAAGTTGCCTATCGACTTTAAAAGGAACAACATTTTTGTAACTAGTACTTACAAACAAACTAGTTCTTGACTAAGTTGCCCATGCGCCATAGTTGCCCAACTATAATTAATTATGTAACATACACTTTCAAGTGTTTATGAACCATCCTTGTACTTGATCATTAATTTCATGGTAGTATTAAGCACAAGTCAACTCTTTAAACGGAACTTAACTGCTTAACCATTTAATACATGTACTATTTCTTAAATGCATATCTTATGGGTTGGTCCTAGATATGAATGCTCTAATTGTTCTATTATTTATAATACTCTTACAGTTTAATAGTTGCCCATCCCATTTCTTGTGAAACTTGCCCATCTTAACCGATCTCACAGCTGCCCAAAAAATTTCACGATGTCGACAACATTCCACTGAAGTTCAAATGGACATAGTTAATGTGCTCGGTGAGGTGTGTGGCTCAATGTCGCAGATGTTCGCAAGGCTTGGAAGTCTTGCATAGACAACATGCATTTCACCGTCCGCTTTGGTGTTGAATCACTCCACCGTTTCATACGCTTTGATGTACAAGCGAGAGGTTTAAAGGTTACGTGGGTTTGGTAAATCAACATTTGACTTGCACCTATGTCCTCAAACATTTCATTTTCCGACGCCAAACCAATTGGTCGGTCACATGGAGTTTGGGGTTTTACCTATGGACCAATTGTCCGTGATACCATGGCGGTCGTTTGGAATCCTTCCATCAACCGATCATCGCCACGCTTGTCCCCTATCTTTGACATCACAGAGTATGAAAACGCTTTATCGCTTTTGGGATTGCCCCGACAATTTTGATCCGACCTTCCTAAAAATTTCATACCCATTCAATCAAACTGACCATGCCTTTGCTTTAATTTTCACCTTCTCCTCTAAACAATGGACGGTGTTAGATCAGCATTGCTTGCTTCCGAACACAATCAGAATCAAAAAGCAAGTCAAGCTAATGTTGGGGGTTACATTTATTGGTGTGGTTATCAGCGGTTGTATGCTAACGATGGTAGCACATTCCGCAGCTATTTGATTGTGTCTTTTGACTTGCTCACCAACCGTTTCCAAGTCCTGGACATACCCTTTGAATTAATAGGCAACCTTCCTTACCGCTCTATGTTTCAAACATACGAGCATACCGTCGTTTCGGAAACATTCAAGGGATGTCGGCCTCTTTTTTTCTATATGGGTTTTATCGGTTGGGGTGGTAGGATTGCATCGCTACTGCTGACTTCTTAGCATTACCACCCCAATAGCACTCAAATTAATCGGTTTTGACGACAACGACGACCCAGAATTGAAATTGGAAACCAGAAGGATTTAACGAAGCATTGTACTATACAAGCTTACATGGAACTTTCAAAGACTTGGGCATTGAGGGGATGTTGGGTCCTTTACGCTCAAACCGCACGTGAATCACTTATTTTGCAGACTCATCGTGATATGGCGGTTTATTAGGATGTCTTGTTTCCTTGTAGTTTGGTGTAGTTTATTTTTAGTGTTTGTCGAGGTTCGATGTGTCGATGCAAACATTTAAGTTGTTATGTATTGTGCTAACTTGGTATGTAAATTAACAAAATATGTATGGATGTATAAATTTAAGTTGTTATGTATTGTGTTAAGTTGGTATGTAAAGTAACAAAATATGTTTCGATGTATATCTGTGTTGGACTACCAATTGTTCTAGACAAAGCCGTTGTCTTCCATAAGAAAGGTATAAACCGACAACATATGCAATTACCTTCAAGAATGCACCCAACGTTCCAGATCAGGGGACTCTGTTTGGTGATTGTGGTATCTGGGTATGCATATTCTTATACAGACTGTCACATGGGAAGTCATTAGCCGTCGATAACCCTGTACAGGCTGCCCTTGCATATCGTGAGCATATGTCTAATTTTTTTTAAAACACAGAGTATGTGTTTGGTAGACATGTTGTTGTCAATGTTGGTTGTAATTGTAATCGCTTGTAACAAGGGATGAATTTTGTATTGGTATGTAGTAGCTAAACCGATGTACCAACTACTTTAATTAATGTGAACCCCAAACAGGGATGTATTATTTGTTAATATCGTTGTCATTAAAAGTGTTCGCATCGTTGGGTTTTTGTATCGAGCTCTATGTAAAGAATGTATCGGAGGAATGGTTCGATTTCGAGATAAGTGCCCTTTCATGGTGGCCTTTATTACAACTTATTAATTTTATTTTAAGTTATTTTTAAATAATGAAAAGCATTTCGGCAGATAAGTGCCCTTTACAAGCGTATGTTGTCAGATCCCCACCTGCTCGTAAGAAACAATCACGTAAAGTTAAAGAATTTAGTCGATGAAAAGATACTCATTTTGCAAGATAAGTGCCCTTTTCATGGATGTATTATTTAGGTTAAGTACTTACTAATTATCTTGTTAACATATTTTTAAATGAAATACTCATCGGTGACTTGATCCTTCTACCCGTGGTTTCAAGAATGCTTATATCCGTGGTTCCACCGACAAGGAGAGGAAACCACGGCTAGTGTAGAAGAAACCACGGTTTGTTCACAAGAAACCACTGCTAGTTTACAAGAAACCACGGCTAGTTGACAAGAAACCACGGCTAATTCGGAAGAAACCACGGCTACTTCAAGAGAAACCACGGCTAGTGGAGAAGAAACCACGCTAGTTTAACGAAACCACGCAACTAGTTCTTGTGAGGTACTTCAATCCAACAATACTTAAATGCACACACCGTTATGGTAACCACAATTAAACCAAACAACATAGAACACAATGAAAACACACACCAAAGAATACACATATTTGGTGATTACGGGTCTTTGTCCGCATGTTTCTTTCACATGTTATTAAACCACCCCGATTATATTTGCTATTACTAGTTTTGCGGTCATAGCCTTACCACATAAGTTTTGATTAAGATACGCATGACATGGACTCACTAAGATTAACATAAACATAAATTTTCATGAAACATAGGATTACATGACAACTACCTAAGTTACAAACACTCGTGTTAGGCATCCCGAGCCCGCAACACTTTTATTGGAAAACACATCAGCCAACATCGACATACACCATTGCATCATCGTCCCTACCATGGCAACAAACCCTTAATCTTATCTCGTGAAAAGGTCAATATCCCGACCCCTTAGTTCGAACTCGCTAGCCGTAACCTTCACTCCATCGCTTGATGTAATCTTTCCTTTGAAGTTCATTTGAAAACTCGCCATTTTCTTAGGTAGAAGCGGCACCGCGATCTGCAACTCTTCCACAAATTCACCCCTTTCACGATTCATCGATCCACCTTCATGCAAACCCTATTAATATCCGCCGCCACCGCCAATACTCGACCGATGCCTCCGACAAGACAAGATGAACATATCCTCCCATTGATAAGAATTTGACGCTCACGTAACTCATTCAACCTAAATTGTCCTGCCATGGCTTATTTTTTTACTTTGATCCAAATATTAACCAAAACTTGAATCATGAATAGATGTATATGCATGCTTAAATAGCATAATCAATGACAAAAGATCTAAAAAATAATCACATGCAAAGCCTTAATGAAAGGTTGGGCATTAACCAAGGTAGAAAACAAATAAACAAGCATATTTCAGTTTGACCAACTTTATGAGGTCTGATACTGTCATTTGTTTTTATCTTAGTTTTTAAACAAGCATAATCAATGAAACTGTTTTGAGTCACTATTATAGTCAAAAATCAGCCCTGTCATCATGACTGCATTTTGTATCACCAACTTTGGTATAGATTCTGTCAGCTTTAGCACAAATAATTGAGATGTTCTATTGTAATTCAGCTTTAGCATAAAAAATATGAAACTGGTAGTTGGCTAATATGAAAAGTAGTAGTTGGCTAATATGAAAAGATGAGTTGGCTAATATGAAAAGAGGAAAAATTGTAGGTGGTTTTGCCCTCGTCTTTTGCATTGACTAACCTTTCACAATTATTTACCATGATAAAATACAAATACTTGGTTAATACAAACACAACGCTTTATTCATGACAAAATACAAATACTTGTTTAAAACTACACAACCATGTGCGATGAGTGTTTAACTTTAAGCCTACAATTTCATTAGCTAAATAAAGAGAACATTGTACTAGTAATTATCCATGTTATTGAAATCATCCAAGTGATATGTATTTGATGATTCAGGGAGTGAGTTTAGGTTTATGCCAGAATTATCTACGTAACCCTCCCAACCACTGTTACTTGCTTCACCAGCCCAACGTACGGCATCCCAATCCAGGTAAATTCTCCCATTTTGAAAATACTCGTCGTCCGCTTGCGATTGTGGGTCATCTTTCAAATGAAAATGAGTACCTGACGTACGTTTACCCGTTCCTTGTTCAGGTGCCATATCTTGCATAACTTCTTTACCATTGTCTGTCCTGCTATTTGTTTTTTTCTGACAACAAATATAACCTATCTTGTCAGAATACTAATAAACATTATTAGATGCCCATTTTGAATGAACTATCTAGGTTACATTGTTTCACATGAATGGTTCCATGCATCTGACGGTATGCCCTACGGTACCACACCTCCCACATTTTCTAACTTTTGGCTCCTCATTTTTGATGGGAAGCGATCTTTGTTTTAGGTCTTCCTGCTGCCTCTTATCCATCAACGGCGGTTTAACCTTTGCAAGTTACCCGGATCATGCCATTCGACTCTATTTCCAAAGGATACACCATTTCATGATATGCCTTTCGGTGCGCTTTTGTAAACCATGTTTCCGCCCATTTGTTCTGATTAGTCAATTTTCTTTCTACACACGGCACACACACGACCACATGGTAGTCCCGAAGTTGCCATTTCCTGCACGTTATTCGTAATCAAAACCATACACGAATAAACAACAATTACCGCAATTGACAACTCAGATATTGCGTGTACCAGAATCGCATTCATTCTTCTGAAATCAACAATATGACTATGACGATTGTCTATAACTTGGTACACAAAGACACATGGCAATGCCTACTTCCCAATTCGCACTCTTCCACATTCTATGCTCAACCTTCCTAGATGCCCACTTTGTAAGTTCAAATTCAAAGGCCCGCAAAATAAGCGTACATCATGTAACATTTATCGAACAAGTAAATGTGAGACGGCGAAGATATATACCGTAGTATTTTTCGCGACGCTCGAAATACCAATCTTGTAGAAGACGTCTGTAGTACTCAAGAGCATAGTTATTGGTACCTTTCGGACGCGCCTTGTTAATGAATTTATTGACTCCGACCGCTTGACGTCAAATAATTGTATCTTTTTCCACCGCAGATGCTCTTGACCACTTTTCGAACCCGCGTTTTCAAGTTTTTTGACGGCTTCGATTTTTGAACGAAGCTCGCAATTGCATTATCAAAATCTTCATCAGATAGCTTTTGCACACCTTCCAAAGACAAAGCCTTATGCTTTTACGGTGATATTGCAATTCATCATCAAGTGACGACAACAATAACCATGAAAGCAATTTGGAAACATTGTGTCACACGCTTTTGTTATTGAATGATGCCCGCTCAAATAATCGCCAGATTAGGCACTTCACCAATGCATTCTTTCAACCACCCCAAAACAATGTCCAGCTTCAGTTGTCTCACTTGTACGACCCGGTAGCGATTGGAATAATCTGATTATTATCATTCATACCAACAAAGAAGCATGTTGGTTCCGAGATACTTCCTTTCGGATGCGCAAAGATCAATTATAATCAATGGCCGCATGAAGGCTATAAAACTCCGAATCTAGTATCGTTAAGTATATATTAGTGATTAGTATACGTTAAAGCTTAATAAGATGTGTATAAGAATAATAATAGTAAATATACTAATACTAACAATTAATATAAATGTGTCCGAAACTTTACCGCAAAACCAAATGCTACAAAACCATCTTAACCGCCACTGGTCAGACGATGTGTGTTACACCCCTCGCTTTTTAGCTTTAGGTTATGACAATATAAAGCTAACGCTCAAACGATTGTTCATGTTTACCGCTCAACACCTCAAAAGCCAAATTCCTACCCCCAAGCTCGTTTGTAAGAAACGCTTACTTTCCATTCAAGACTAAGATCTCGTTGTATGTCCTTTCCAAGATATACCCTCCGAGTATCTTTCAATTTATCGATTAGCAACCGACTAAGTAATTTCATTGTCGATTACGATGATTAGGATGTAATTCAGTTCTTGAACATGTGGACATTGTTGATGCTAGAAACAAAGAATGTGCTATCCATTTTTTTACGGTGTATATGTTCCACGACTAGCAACCTTCATTTATACATTTTGTACCTCGTGGGTTCAGATTTAATAACTTTGTATTCAAATCGCTCAAGTAATGATTTCTTTCCAATAGTAAACATGCATTCTGCTTTATTATAAAATTCTTTATGTTTATAAAAAAAGGTATCGGTTTTTTGGGAATCGATGTTTTTTAATTCTGGTTGTGGTGCAGTTGGTGGCATGGGCATATTTTTAAATGAGTCTCTTTGCGAAGGAGGAAGTGAATAATCAGTTTGTGAAAAAGGTATCCTCGACCTTTGGGGTGTCATGGTAACTATGATTGTGAAGCAACGGAAAATTCGTGTCTAATGATAAATGATTAGAAGTCAAGATGATTTTACCTCCGAAGGTGGCGGTTCTTTGTTGAAATTAGCGAGCTTGAGTTTGCTCATTCTACAACATAGTTCACGAATGAAGTATTGGACGCCTTCATCATCAACCACGCCCAATTCCATGGAACCATCTTGGTAAGATAACCTGACTCTATCATTTGGTGTCTCTTTGACAGCGTGAACCTTTTTCTTCACATACGCAACTAGTTTATTGAAAGTGATATTTTTAGGTAGTTTCACTCCATGTTTAGATGAAGGATGCACTATATAAACCTTAAAAGTAGAATTGTCATCGTAATCCATGGTTGTGTTTTGAACAAACTTAGCTGGAAAAAATTTTGGACATTACAGTAAAGTCTATTTAGTAAGCCAAATGCAAACTACCATCCCTTTGTACTTGTGCATTTACTTAGGTTGCCCAACAATGTAAACTTTCTAAGGTTGCCCAAAATTATTGTATCAACATTGATACACTTTCATGAGTGTATTAAGTATAAACCACCCATTTGTGATTGTTTATTATAAATGTTGTACTTGTGCCAACTGCCTAAGATTTACTAAGATACGCATTAGACGTTCAACGGATGAGTCGATATGTTGTGATTACACATTAGACGTTCAACGGATGAGTCGTTTACCTATGGTTACACATTAGACGTTCAACATATATATTTGGAAATTATTCATTAATTTATAAAACTGCATCAACCTATGCAGTCATGTTTACTTTCCATTCATACAATCATCTAATAAGGACTACTATCAAATGGGTATAAGGTGTTAGTTGTTGTGTAGTAAATGAAGTCATTGACTATTTGTCTTGTTGTTTAGCACTTACTATAAGTGGGTAGATGGTTGTGGGCATTCCTAAAGAATGCTGTTTGTGGGAAAACCACAAAGAAGTGCAATTTTGTTTCGGGCAACCCACGGGTAGTATGTTTCTAACCACCCCGTGTTTGGGCAACTCAAGGGTCATTATGTAACATGTTGATCTATTAGTATATAATCCCCAAATCATCGCGCTATCAAATTATTCATCTTTAAACACTTGAAATTGGCGCATATCACAAACCCTAACAACTCCCAAACTGATAATTAAACGTGGTTTACATCCAAAGGACACAAATGCCGACTGAATATCCCACCACACACAACGTCGTTGCATACCCAACCGAGAACAATCATATCAAGGGTTCCATGAGATGATTGCTTTCTCAAACACACACCAATTCACTATGCAATAAGTGTACAACCTATCATTGTTCAAGAATACATTAATCAATTTTGGTTGAAGGCAAAATTCAAAACGAGTTGGACCCGAGGTTATTAGGAGTCTTGTTGATAAGAACGAGATAATAGTCAACGAGGATGTGATTAGGGATGTTTTGAAGCTGGATGATGCTGATGGGGTTGTCAATTTGTCTGATGATGAAATTTTTCAGGGGTTGCAAAGATTGGGTTATGAGAAAAATGTGGAAAGAATTAAGTATCATAAAGGTATGTTCTCACCCCAATGGAAGTTTTTAATACATACTTTGCTTCGTGTCTAAGCAACAAGACCACTGGGTTTGATGAGTTTCCATCAAAATAGCAATCATTGCCATATGTTTATCATGGGGAGGGTGTTTAATCGGTCTAGGTTGATCTTTGAGGGGTTAATAAAGAACATTAAAGAAAGGGTAAATACTACTTATATCCTAGGTTTGTTCAATTAATAGTCGAGAAATGAGATCACGCACCCATTCATCATAAAAAGGAGTATGAGGTACATCATATGTCTCCTGTGGTGTTTACACACTGAAAAAAAAATGACAAGTTCTCAGGAAAGATTACACCTTTATTCCCTAATATGCTTAACCTGCCAGACATTCCTGAAAATGAGGAGGTGCTTGAATCCCAACCCAACCAAAGCAATGATGCTCAACCCAATCCGACAACGTCTGAACATACTGCTGCACCAACAGGATCCACTGCTAAACCATTACCTTTACCTGAATCACAAAACACCCAAACCAATGATGCTGCTCCCACTGCTACCACTGAACCTCAACCCAATGCCACCGTATCAGATCCCACGGGTGAGAATATTATAGAAGTAGTTAATGAATTGAAGGCTAAATGTACACAAATGGAAAATACAATAAGAAGGTTGAAGCATGTGGTTTATGTGTTGAGAGAGTAACAAGACCAAGGTTTGGTGCATCTAATAGAGTAATGAAGATGACTAAGAAAGGCGTGTCCTCAAGGGGAGGAGCAAAAGCATTTGTTCAGGGAGGAGGTAAACATGGATGTTGACCTTAATGACAAACTGATGCGACCTTAATGACAACCTCGGTCACACAAACACCCAAGGAAGTTGAAAAGAGGTTGCGGACATTGATGAAGTTATGTAAAGCTACCGAGTCTGATCGATGGTCTCGCACATTTTCCTATTATACTTAGACCCACTGGTCCTAAACCCTTGGCTAAACCTTTGGCTAAAGGTTTGAAGGTTGGAAAAGCGAATTGATAGAGGAAGGAAAAGAACAAATGGTAGAACCTTTTAATGTTGCGCTTGAAGACTAAGAGGAAGAAGTTGTGCATGTCTGATCTAGTGATGATACAAATGACAAAGACCTTCTTTGTAACATCGAGGTTATTTCATCACCGCTACGTCAGATACACATTTTGGTACTACAACCATCGATAGTACGATTATCACAACCATCGTAACACAACCATCGCAGAGAAGGAGGTTGCGGTACGCTCCCGAAATTCAGAGAACCTTAGCACCCCGATTACATTCTTGCACTGCTCCCATTGTAATTGAACCCCGGAAATAAACAATTGGCTAATACTTTGAAGAATGGGAGTCGGTGAATAAAGTAGTAGATCAACGAGACATAGGAAAGGGTGAAGCTATTTCGAACTCAAGTAGATGAACTTCAATTTGATAGTACGGAGGATCAGATTTCACATGATCGTGAATTATCAATACAATTGGATGAAAATTTTAAGGCTGAATATCTAGCATTAGAAAAAAAAAAAGAAAGAACAAGATGAAGCGACTATGAGAGTGATTGAACAATTGAACAAGGAACAAGCATTTGTCCAGGGTTCTGAAATGATAAAGTTGGAATGGAGTAATGAAGAATGGGCACTATTAGATGTTCCATCAAGGTCAATGGTTCTTCTTTCAGGAAGTAGACAAATGCGTAAGGAGAGAAGTGTCGTACCATACAATAGTAAGAATAACAAAGCTCCAACTAGGGCTCAAAGGAGAAATTTCATGATCTCAATTCTCAAAACGTGGAATTTTGCAAAGGCAAAGATTTCAAAAATTGATTGACGAAGAGATTGAAAAGTCAGATGAACGCTGGTTAAGAATGAAAGATGATTTCATTCCTATGAATTCGATAAAGAAGCGATTGGATCAACAACGAACAAAAGCGAATGGCGTAAATTCGGAAAATGTGCTCTAAGAAATGTAAATTGGATGAAGGGATGGAAAGGAAGAAAGAATGGATTTCTATCTTAAGGTGATCGATATACAAAAGCCGATTAATTGTACACCACTAAACGCCGGTCAACCGATTAATGATTTGAAAATAATCACGAGAATGGTAGAGAAGTGATTGAAATAATAAGAGCAGATGGATGCGTAAGTAGATACGTAGATTTTGGAAGCTTGTTTTTCTCTATCAAAAGAGGATTTGGAATGTTATGGAAAGTCATTGATTTTAGATATGGAAAGCATGGGCCAACTGGAGGATTAGCAAGGTTGGTGTGGAGATCGATGAAAACCGTGTCAACCTAATCCATCGGCCAAATTCGGAAACAATTTGAAGTAGTTGAATGGATGCTTTATGAGCATTCCAGTACATGCCGCACAATCTACTAAGGATAAGTTTTCATGTTTATTGATAAAGCCTATCCATTGTCCAAAATGCTGCTGTGAAAATGTTGGAAGCGAAGCTTGATCCACAAGGAACCATATCAACAAATCCAATGGTAGATCAATTGCTATTGAAGATTCAAAAGATTGCCGTGTACAAGGTCCTTTGGCAATAAAACTCTCAAGGAAGGTTAAGTAGAATGGGTGGTGTATCGTGAAAGAATGTCCGAGACGGTGGTGGGTCAAACCACGGCAAGTATGAAGAAACCACGTATTATAATAAGCTGAAAGCACGGGTAGTTCAGATAAAACCACGGCTAGTATGAAGAAACCACGGCTAGTTCGAGATAAAAACCACGCCTAGTTGCAAACATACCACGGCAAGTATGATCAAAACCACGGCTATAAGGATCGTTGAAACCACGCCTAGTTGAGATGATACGACGGCTAGTTTAGAATAAACCACGGCTAGTAGAAGATTGGAAGATGGTTTAAATGTAATATCATAATTTATATGTAATCAGTTTTTAGAACTTAAACAAGCAATAATAATATCAACTAAAAATATTTACAAACATTGTCAAAACATTTTGGATATTTACAGATTTATCATTCCAATAGTTACTACAATTGATTATACATACACAAAGAATGACCATTTCTTATGAGCTAACATCTTTATGTACGAATTATATACATACACAAACAATGACCATTGCTTGTAATAAATATAGTCAATGACCAAAGATACTCAATCTTGTATTTCCATAGGTACTCAAACATTCTTTCACGATAGGCAAGAGTCAAGTTTCGCAGGATCGCCGACTCTAATGGCATGTTATGAGTCAGCCTATATAGGTTAATGCAAGACCATATCCCGCAGTCACCGTATTGACCTGTTTGTTTGGGGACGTCAACACATTTTTGAAAGCTAATCCGATAGGCGTTGATATCTATGCCTTTTGCTGCAAAGACTCCCGTTTCATCTAGTAATTTTGGCAGCCAATACTGAAATTTTGCAGGCATGGTATCCTTCCACCAGATGCGTCTGTTTGTAAAGGCGGGAAACGAATCATACAATGTCAAAACACCCGTACTGATATGCAGCTCTCCTACCGCCCAAAGGCTTGTCGTTCGCTTATTGGAAATAGTACCTACATCATTTATGACATCGATAACGCACCGAACATTTTCGACACCTACGGCAATATGGAAAGAAATAAATACCTTTTCAACATTAGCCCAAGGCACCGGGTACTTTACACCATTTGCCCAATAGGTTCGCACTCAGTCATTAACTACTGAGGTGAAAAGGGACCCACCATAGCCCGACCGGCATCGATGGTCGGAAATGCCACAAGAAATCTACCCATATGTCAAGATGCTGTTTACACAATTGGGCACATTATTAAAAACATGTGGGAATCACAAAGAAACATTTATGGCAGAATACTAACAACTGATTTTATACGCACCTCGTCCCTCAGCCATCCATCCTTGTTTGCACCCGTAGCCAATAAACAGTCCCAAAACCGGAGATCAGCAATAGTGTCTTCATTGCCCCATGGGAAAATAAACCTAGTACCATTATTCTCTTTCAAAATTTTTGAACGGAACATGGCATTACCTTTTGGTTTTTTTCTTCCCATCCAGTTCTCGATGATTCTAAATTATAAAAATTAACTCTTTAGATAATGTTTGTATTACAAACTAAGAGACATATAAGTTGACACGGTCAAATACCTCCACAAACGGTTCCAATGTATCATCAAAATCTGGAGCGTTAGGAGGGGATGGGGTTTCACAATTAATCCGTGCTGAACGCCTTCTCTTTGGAGTAGTGGCTGGTGGAGTAGTATAGGGTGAGGTGCAATATCTCCCTGGCTTCCTCTTACGTTTAAGGGAGTTGAAAACTAATCTGATATTTGCAGCCTTTAAAAATAAAACGATTCATCTTTAACAAACAGCTCGACTATCCAAACAATTAAATAACTTCAATGCTCAACTGTTATTCTACGGCATAAATTGGTTTAGTCATGACTAACCATGTGGTGTGTATTTTAAGGACAAGAACAACAAAGCATGACTGTTTGTTCAGGGCCCTTTATTATTTTCAAAAGAAAATCCTCTGCAAAGTTGACTATGTATGTTTAACTATTTACATGTGACTTAGCACGTGGTGTCTATTTAATAGCGAAACCATGATCTTATTGTTCACCATATTTCCATCAAATATTTGCTCCTATCCATTTTCAGTTTCATAACAATTTTTCGATAACATTAATTGATTTATGTCGAGTTCTAAAGGAGTTAGGTTTGAGGAAAACCACGATGAAAGGAGTGGTCGATAAAGGTAGCAAGAGAGGTAATGTTTCTAAATATATGAATTATATGGACCGGATGTTGAACCAACTTACCGATTACCAAATGAAGTGCTAGAAGACATAAGAAGAGATATACGGTATTGAAAAAAACAAGTTATAGAACCAATCGGGCGTTGGTAACTCAAAGCAATCACAAAGGTTGGGAGCCAATGCGCAAGATGTTGGTCCTAGTAGCCGTGAAACTAATGTTCGGAAGCAAATGAATTGTCGTAAGACACTTAAACAGTCAAGTCAACCATAAGTGAAAATAGTTTGCATGTTTCCTATGTTGTAAAAGTGATGTATTAATGAAAAAGATAAATTAATATTTTAATAATTATATCAACTGTACCACATTGTAAAGATAAGATAAGATTCTTTGCACACTAAACTAAAAGAAGATTTTATTCTAAGTGAAGTACAAAGACAATGTAAAAGATAAGATTCTTGTTATCGCTACATATCCTACTACATAATATTTTCCTACTTTCTCGGTCTCTTATTATCACAGATCTCACTTCTCTCTTATTCTCGCCAAGAACAATGGCAGACCAAATGGAAACTTTCAAAATGATGAAGAAGAGTACGAGTTTGTCTTAAACAACGATTTGCTTTTGACGCAGATGTTAGATGCTTTTGGTGAAGAACCAATGTCGAATATGGTTCATATAGGCAAGTGAGTGTGTGGATGAGGACAAATATCCTTACTTGTCAAGGTCGCCAAGACTTCTACGGGATGAGATTTATGGAGTTGACGAGGAAGAGGAGGAAGAATATGAAGATGAGGAAGATCTAGAGAATGAGGAGGAGGTCGAAATCGAGTGCCGCAAAGAAGGTCGAGAAAACAAAATGAGGTAGAGGAAGAGTTTCAAAGTGAGGTGATGCAGCAAACTGAGGTGGTGCAACAAACGCAGGAAGATGATAACAACCAAGTCGAGCAACATGTGAATAATCCTACATTATTTGAAGATATTTATAATTTGGAAAATAGGATTACTAGTCTTGAAATACTGTTTCAACGACTCAAAGCAATTAAGAAAAGCAAGGGAGAGAGCTCTGGAACTAAAATGTAGATTATGATGATGGTCATTTATGTATTTAGTATCATATTTGTTTTTAGTTGTCGAAAACTGTTTTAATGTATGTTTATGTGCTATCTATGCAAATGTATTAATGTATATAGTAATCAAATGAAAAGCGAGGACTTGTTTGTTGGTAAGATAATTAAATGTACCTTGACAACATCCCGCCCATCCTCATCATCAATGCATATAACTTCAACAGTTGTGTATCGCGCCTTCCATAATCGCTTCCTCAACATCCATATCCAATGTGTCTAATTGTGGAGCAACTTGCAATGGGATCATAAACGTTGTTCACCGGTAAAGCCCCCACTGCAGCCACGGGTCTAACAATGTAAGCGTAAACCCACAAACCATTCCCACCAAAGAGGTGGCCGCCAAACAACAATTTCTTTACCCTTGGCATCGCCATTATCTTTACCGCACCATTCACATCCATCGATTCCTAGATAAAGGGTATGTGGGTTTGATTTTGAAATAGAATAAAATAAAAGAAGGGAAAAAACAATATATATATATATGCGACGTCATCAGGAGTTGGATCAAACCCATCATAAGCAATGTCCGAGAACTCATCATTCAAATTTGGTAAGGCAAAGAAAATCAAATTTGTTATCCACCGCATTATATTGTTGGAATGATGAGCATCGTCAAGACCTCCCGATAAAGCGACTTTCATAAGTTGGGACATAGGCCCAGAACTCATCGGAATCGCATACAACTCGCTTGTCATCGGATCCTACGTTACTCCGACCGGGTGTGTTCATCGGTAGTAGCCAACGGTTTGTTGCCATCAACAAGATCCACTGTAAAAAGTTAACTTACTTAGGCAATCAAAGACACCATTTTGGTGGAATGAAGTAACAAAAATTCAAATAATGTGTTTTACCTTAATCTCACCAACATCATCTTGTGACTTTATTCCTAAAGCATCCTCAATTACCACAATTCTCTTTTGTACTGTAACTCACATAAGAGCCGTGATACACCAACTACTCCTACACGTGCTTCTATAGTACCAACCTGTGACTTAAGGGATTTAAGCTCAAGACGAAAGTCATCTTTATCTAAGGTATGTGACGATTCCGCTTTGTCACATTTGATCCCATCCGCAACCTCAACATTACCGGCTACAACATCTTCAACCTTCTCAGCTCATTCATATTCAACATTTCACCAAGCCTATCAACAATCTCTTCTTCAACAGCTTTGTCATTCACACTAGACGCTTGACCTTCTCTAACTACTTCATCGGCCACACAAAGGGACATTTAAATCGGCTTCAATTCCACCGCATACATCCGCACCACCATACCGCCTCTTCTTCCACCATCGGTTGGTCACCAACTCTTCTTCTTTCAACAAGTTGGGAATCTAGTTGACGGATGTACTCCATACCGCGAATGTACCACGGACAACTCAGCTCGGCATTTGTCGGACAATCTTCTCGTAGTGGTCCGAAAGCCCCGAATAACAAAGGAGATAAGTCGATATGCTAAATGGAATAAAAACATACAATGCTTAACTAATTTTGAGTTTTACTTACCGGATCAAATAAAATTGTATAATGTTTTTTTCAAAGTTTTTACTTTGGACCAAGCTAGACAACGTGGGATCTTCTCCGGGTCTTTGGTCCGTAACTGGAGTCGTTTGGGAATGTCTCCATAATCCAAATCAAAAACAAATACATTGAATTAAGAGTTACTGTTTGTGATTATAGTGGTTAGGATACCGGTGGGTCGATATGTAGTAACAGGGATATGTAGTAACAGGGATACAATTACATAACGTGTTGTTGCAAAGAGCTGGGTTCTTCCAACTAGCAATGGATGAAGACACATTGTCGATGGTTTCAACCAACTGCTTACAAATGAGTTCTATGTATTTATCTACCGCCAAACCATCAACCATAACATCCTTAAATCTACACAAACACTTACATCGACTACGTAAAAATGCCTAGGAACCAAGCCAATGGCTAATGAACAATGCCAACACATTATTAAGATTAACCATCGAATATATACAAGCACAAATAATGTATGTTACAAGTAAAATATAACCTTCAACACCCATGTAAATCCATACACACCGTATGTTTGTTCTTTTTGGATCTTTTGAAACGGGCTTTGATTCTCGCCTCAAGATGCCTAGGAACAACATTCACCGCTCTTTTATACAGATGAGCCCACATGTATTCGCCCATGGATACTCATTCCATACACAAAAATCCTCAACATTCCTTAGCAAATGGTCGTGAACATTAAACCTTCCTTCCCGACCGATAAAGACAAATGTTGCAATCACCAACAAAGCAACCTCACAAAGATCTTCATCGGATAACAATTCCCACCTTTCCGACTTTACCAACGCCAAAAGGTCATCACCCTTAACTTTTTGTTCTTAGTTTTCTTTTATCGGGAAACAACCGATCAAAAAAGGACTATATGTTAAACCCTTAACAACATGGCCGTGGTCACTTTCACTATTATCTATCGGTCCTAAACGAAACCCGTTAGAAGACTAAATTGTTCACGGCCAAAATCAAAACATTATCACCTAGTACAAAAGTTAAAGGTGGACAACAATCAAGAACTTTAGACACCTCAACCGCATTTTGATATAAATAATGGTATAAGTGGTTGTCGGGAATACTTAGGAAAATCTAACCAAGGGCCAAAGACAGCTTTCTAAACAATTTGGTTCTATTAACATTGATGCACCTTTAATAGTACCAATATGTTCTAATCTAGATCCGACCGTTAGCTTTGCATCAAACATGTTCGTGGTTGGATTCTTGAGATGTTGAAGAACCGCGATTGAGTGTAGGAATATGCGCGGATTGCTTTGAATGTACGAATATGCGTCGATGGAAGAAGAACTATTCAGTGGAGTAGGATTAGGGCGCTGGATTATTGATTTTGAGAGGGATATCTGCTTCACCAATGCGGATGATTTTTCGCTTTGAGAGGAAGGTGTGTGTGGGGTAAAGGAGTGTGTGTTTGGGATGATTCGGGTATTTTGTGTTTTGTGTTTTGTATTTAGGTGTATTAGGATAATAAATAATTTTTGAGGTATGTAATTTGGTTTATTAAAGGTGTATTTGTATGGTATAGAGTGGTATTTATAGAGAGTCGCCTCGAAAGTACATATGTGTGGGCCCAAGTTGCCCAACTTATTTGCATTTAAAATTGGTTTTATAGATAGTTGCCCAAAAGTACATATTTGTGGGGCCAAGTTGCCCAACTTATTTGTATTTATAGTTAAAAATATAAATTTTAATTTTCACTAAAAGACAAAAATTGTCATTGCTCAATATAATATGTCAAAGTTGCCCAACAGACAACTTGTTACTTTTGTACTATGTAAGTACAACGATGGCCCAAATATTTGATAGAGTTGCCCATGGGAGAGTTGCCCGTGGGCATTTTGAAGTGAAAAAAGTGGGACATTTGGGGTAATAAAGTTGGGCAACTGGGGCATTTAGAGAATTTTCCCTTACAAAAATCATGTATTTGTGTTTTGCCCAAATTACAGGTTTAGTCCTTAACTTTTTTGAAATTACAGACACTGTTTATGTGAAAAACTTTGAGTTGTAGACCGTCTTATCCTTACTTAAGGTAGAGAGGCCGGTTCTACCTAATATAGAAAAGGACATCCGGCCTTGCAAGGGGTGAGGATCGAACCCTTGACCTCTGTCTCCGGAGGTAAGGGTGTTAACCACTTTATCCAACCCAAAGTAAAATAACTAAAATACCCTTGTCAAAAACTGTAACCCAAAGTTTCTCATAAAAATGATGTCTGCATTTTCGAAAGGTTAAGAATGAACCTACAATTTGGCCAAGCGATATAAACGATTTTTGCAATTTACTCTAATTATGATGGTATTCGTATGGGAATATTACAGTATTTGATGCGAAGATGTAAAAGTAAACAAGTTATAAAAAGATATATTTAGTTTACGAGAAAGAAACTATTTAAAGAATAATATTTTCTAGCGAGAGATAATTCTCAATCACCTATTTTATTATAAAAAAACCCGAACCAAAAACGAAAAAAAATGTGATTAATTGATATTTTAATTAAACCGAAAGTTACCTAGATGGACACTTTGGGAATTGTGTCATAAGATCAAGACACCTTTTCAACCGATTACCTATTTACACAATGGTTTCGTTTCGTGACCTCAAAAGAGTGAGGTGTGAAATGCACTAGGAACCTCCCTAAGCGCAACATGTGGCAATCTTGTCCCCTAATTTCTATTGTAACTCGACAAGGGTTTCATGAATGAGACGGTGCGAAAGAGTGGGTCAGGGGGAAAAATAGCATTGGGAAGGAGGAGAATCCCTTCTAATGATCAATTTGAATGACATGTTGGAAAATTTTGCTCCAATTAACGTGAAATAGGCTATATGAGGTTGTTTCAAAATCATAACTTCACAGACACACAAAATTACTCAAACATATTATTCTTTCAGATTTTTTTGGTGGTGGTGTTTTTTGGTGGGTTATACATTTTTTGGTGGTGGTGGTTGTTTCTAGTGAAGGTGGTGGTGCATGTTGATGGTTACGGTGGTTGCTAACGTTGGTGGTAGTAACGGTTGTTGGTGACAATGGTTGTTGTGAAACGCCCCAAACCAAACTCGAGAAATTTCATTTGTTTTTTTTTTTTTTAATTTCCAGAAAACAACCGGTTTTATTAACAAAACCGGCCTACTTACATGCCGAAACACCTCAGAACTATTTTTTATGCTAAAAACCATATTTCAACTTATCAAAAACATATGGAACCTAAAAAACTCATTTCAATCATAATTTAAAACTAGAAATAAACATCATACATGAATTCATACAAATATCAACCCGTTTGACTCAAGATGACGTTTGTCCTTGTGCCAAACACTCTTTTCGACCCATTTTAAAACGTTGAATGCAACATATTTAAATCCATACCACATACTGGACTTTTGACTCAAATTGATGTTTGAATACCCAATTGACTCATTATTTTACAAGGACTCGATGGGGGTTTAACTTGTTTGTAGCATGGCATTCTAATACTAATTGCCTAAACATAACGTCAAGCTCTTTCGACCCTCGCTTCACATCTTAATGCCTTTTTCTAAGACCAACTTGTCCACATAAACCTACAAAACATTTATCAACTAACATGTAAGCTTTACACTTAGTAAGTAACTGGCGATAACAAATTATCATCTACATTTTAGTTACACTTGCATTACACACATTTCATAACTAGTTCACATGACTACCAACTTATACTTGCATACATACCACTAAATCAATTTATCAAGTAATACAAACATTAATCCATCTCATAACATAGTTAATCCATAAACACTAGACAAACAAACTCACCTTACCTAGTTTATCTAACTAGCTTAATACTAGCACTTGTTTTATGCCTCTTAATCCATGCCTTCTATATACTTACCACAACATTCACATATAACACAATATGATAAAATCAATATATCAACATGTTTTAACCAAATTACTTACCTCAACTCCATGGCTAACCTATCAAGAACACCAATACCAAGGTCATTTGATTCCTAAACAAGAATCATTATAAACCCTTAACATTTCTTCAATGCAATTAATAAAAAGGGTTTAACACTACCCATTAACATACCCAAATTGTTTCTTAACATGCATATGATCATTCAACATGATATATGTTGGGTCAATTTAATCTCCAATGGTCTCTGACTAGATTTAAACATAAGTTAGTCTAAGTAAAGAAGACTCGCTGATAATGAAATCAATGAGCAACCTCAACAAAGTGCAAGTCAGAGACATCGTCAAAGATGTCAAAGCTTACTTGAAGATATACTAAATAGCTGATGCGGAATCAGCTAGTATGTAGAAGGAATTGAAGCTGAAGGTAGAAGGTTCATCAAGGGTTGACAATACCCTGATGAATCTATCTGCCGATAAACCAACAGAGCATAGCTTGATAATATCTCTTTAAGATATTTAGGCGGGACTTTTCAACTTTTCAAAAGAGCATGATAAAGTGTATCTTTGAAGAAAAGTCAAGCAAATACGAGTTGGACAAAAAGAGTGAACAATTGGCAGAACTGTTTAAAAAAGTATGATTGTTATGTTTCCAAGAATGGAATCATTTAATTGAAGATGTACTAATCTATTAAATGCTTGGTAAGTTTCAACAACCCCAGTTGTAGACGTATGGTCCGGACTGGGCCAGGAATGGGTCAGGTCCGGCAGATGCGGCCCACTCTACGCCTAAACCCTAATCCATCCACTATAAATACATGACAGGTTATCTCTAACCCTAACTTTGAGATGCTACATTGCATACTAACTTGACCGTCGGAGGTGGACCCCGGGGCTACGGTCTCGGGTCCACTCCTAACGGGTTCTCTTTGTTGACAGGTCTACTAGGACTCGAGAAGACGACTAACGGCCCAAGGAGAGTCGTTGAATCTAGTCCGCGCCAGATTATGCATCAACAAGTTGGCGCCATCCGTGGGACCCCGAATAAACTATGTTTCGTGTTCTCATATTACCGAAAAGCAGAAATCAATTTCTAAAGTCGGTAACTCTAAATCCCTATAATCGATTGATTTAAAATATCATTCGCAATTAATATAATCGATTGCCGTGCATGCTTTAAAGTATCCATGCTTTAATACTCCACGTGACGATGCAGTGAATAAACATCATAATATTCCTTCACGTGAATGTATTTATTATATAAATAATCTAATATAACATGTATCGATTCATGATTTTCTTTACATAAGATACTAGAAAGAAAAGTCCGCACGATCGGACCTATTTTATCTTTTAGTCCGCGCGATTGGACCTAAGAAAATATCCGCACGATCGAAGCTATTTTATTTTTTAGCCGCGAATTAATTCGCGCAGACATCGTTTTACGGTTGGTACGCTTGTTCGCGCCGAACAACGCGGTCATGATAAATCTACTGCGCATTAGCCGTGCGTTGGACATCTTCGCGCAGAGAACGCTGCACGCGCGAACACCACGATGCTAGTTAATCGCCATGATGCGCACCGACAAAGGCCGTGGTATATACATCTGCGATCATCCACAAACGTTCGAGTCATGCGGTTACGATAAATCCATCTGCGTCTATTAGTCGCGGTCACGGTACATCCATCCGAGTTTTTATTTTATATAAAAAAACATAATTAATTATTTCGTCGACACGCATCCCACGCGGGTGCGCACTACCACTTCTCTTATATATTATTCATGCTATGTGTTGTCTATTGTTTCAATTCATTAGGTTTTATATGTTGCGATTCGCGGCATATACTTTAATCTTTGCATTCGGTGTTTTCGCAGATTACATAAGTTTAATGCTCCTACACGAGTAGCACCACCAAACTTGGGGGCTACCGTGGTATATACTACCATTGCTTTTGTACGCCACGCGGTGTATTTGAAGCGGATCGTATGTGAGAGGTATTGCAAGCCCGGACAAAGGCGGATTTAAATATTCGCACCATCTTGCCGCAGGGAGACGTCCTCATCGGTTGTAAAGACGGATAATGCGCACGCGAAACGCCTTCGTCGCACCACCTCTTGTCGTCGCGACAATACAAGACCTGCCATGTACACGTCTTCGTCGCACTTCTTTCGCCAGCACAACGCAGACTTTTTGCCTGTGAAACGCCTCACGTCACACTTCTTTGTCGCGCGACATCGCGCGATTGCCGCTCTGTAGCACGCCTTCTCGTCAGACTATGTTGCGTCGCTCATCGGTACAAAAGGTACGCCTCACCCGTGATGCGTGATACGGGATCCACTTTCACCCTACGCTACCATGAGCGAACTTAAGTCTAGCATAACATAGCCATGCGCTATCTCATACTAGACTTGGGGGCTTGTGGACGTATGGTCCGGCCCGGGCGAAATGGGTCGGCCCGCAGATCTTGCACACTCTACGCCTAAACCCTAATCCATCCACTATAAATACATGATAGGTTATCTCTAACCCTAACTTTGAGATGCTACATTGCATACTAACGACCGTCGGAGGTGACCCGGGGCTACGGCCTCGGGTCCACTCTAACGGGTTCTCTTTGTTGACAGTCTACTAGGACTCGAGAAGGCGACTAACGACCCAAGGAGAGTCGTTGAATCCAAATTCAGCGCGGATTATGCATCATCACGATCACAAACATCCTCGTCATCGCCTATATAAGTGAATGTCTTTGGAGTAAATGTTATAACTTCCACACGTATTGTGAAATTATTGAAGTGCATTTACTCCAACATTAAACTCGTCTTAGTCTCTGATACTATCAGATACCCTAGAGTTTACTTGCAAACTTTTACATAGTTTAAGTTTGCTTGTTTTGGAGAGCAAATACATTGTCATTTAATTAAGTGTTTTTTCGCATAACACTTTGTAATTCTTTGATTCATTCAAATAAAGAATTATACATTGAAAAGTTATATCTTGTGTTTGCATATTTTAAACTAATTTATTGCAGTTTCATGTAAAACAATCAAGGATTTGAGAACAACAATTGGTATTAGAGCAAGTTTTGGTTATAAAATATTTAAATAAGTGCTCAATACTAAATCTTGTCAAAATATTTTGAAACCAAAATCCAACCATGATTGCAAACAATGAAAATATTGATGATTTTGTTGGAAATATTGATGGTCCAAATTTAAACTTCAACAAAAATGCAAATATACCAAACAATGACCTTCCACAACTCCTAAATTCAAGAGGAGGAGCTCATGTTAATTATGTTCCTTTACTAGAAGTGGACGATCGTCCAAACTGGAAAGATAGGTTTCTTGTCTATCTTGATGGACTGGAACCTTTTCTTCTTGAAATCTTGGAAAATGGTACATACATTCCAAAATCATCTGCATCCACTCCTAAAAACTTTTCGGGAAAGCTTCAAAATCAATGGACACCTGATGATAGGATACGTGCCAACCAAGATAAAAGACTGAAAAGTATTATTATCTCATGTCTTTCTAATGACATTATGAAATTTGTCATCAGGTGCAAAACTGCGAAAGAAATGTGGATTGACCTAATCCTAGGTCATGAGGGACCCTCTGAAACAAGAGACATCAAGATTGCAGCCTTAAGATTGAAATTCAATGCCTATAAGGCAATTGATGGCAAGAAAGTTGCACAAACTTACATAAGGCTGAAAATCTTGATGGATGACATTGAAAACAAGGGAGTTGAAATTCACTAAGCTGAAGTAAATGCCACGTTTATTAATAGCTTGCCTAGAAAACGGCTAAGTTTGAATCAAACTCAGAGAGCCAATAATACTATAAAAAATGATAGCCTAGCCCCTCTTTTCGCAAAGATAACTATGAGGAGGACCTGGTAGATCAAATCTATGAACCTGAAACTAAAAATGTTCATGTTCATGCCTCCATGTCAACTGCTTTATTTTCAAACTTCAATATGTAGGTTCAGGATAGTGACTCTGATGTAGAGGGCGATACTAGGAGCAGCCAAATGTATCTCCCGACCTAACCACTAAATTCAATGATAGGGCTCTGCTAGTTAATCAGAAGAGGTTCTACAAAAGATCAGGGACTAGCAATGGTATGATGCCTAGAGCTCTGATAGAAATGAAAGTTAAAAGTAGGCCACTAAACATGAAAAGTTGGTGACTAGTAGCATCAGTAGAAATGAAAGTTAAACGCAGTGTTAGTAGGGTCGGGTTAATCTAACCCGAACCCGAACCCAATAAGCTTATCGGGTTGGGTTAAAAAATCTTGTCGGGTTGTTTTGACTCGAACCCGATAGTTTTATCGGGTCGAGCGAATGTTAGATATTTAATGTTATCGTGTCAGCCCGAAAATCATTTTTGGTGCGTTTGGTTTGAGTTCAAGTGTGAATGTTTATATAAAATGACTAATAGAACCACTAGTCAAATATGGAATTATAATTATATAAAAAGACTAACAGTATCAATCAAGGTTGTCAGGATCGAGATCCTACCTAGGATCGTTTTTGGCTTTGCAAGATCGTAATCGTAGGATCGGATCGGGATCGTAAGATCCTATGAAAATGTATTATATATTTTTGTATAGGGGTTGTAGTTTTATATTTCTATATAATATTTCATATGATAAACGAATCTAAATGGATGATAAAAAAAATGTTATATGTCAAGTACCGTAGTAATAGAATATTAGATATATTGCAATGCATACTTGCACAAAGTTACTACATCGCGTGCGGTACCTACTTCTTGTTTTAATGTTTTTTATTATAGGTTTTCATGATAACATTTATGCAAAAAGATAATGTTAATTTATTAGCACGTGATTACGTAACTTTTTGTTACAATATATAGATTAATGCAAAAAAATAAAAGGATTGTATCTGAAAATGAAACGATATAATTTATAATAGAGGGCACCACAAATTTTTTCTTGATGACCAAATAAATTAAATTAGAATATTCGGATAATATTCTTGAATTTTTTTCTTGATGACAAATAAATTAAATTAGAATATTCATGCTTTTATATGTAACATAAAATAAAATATGAACAAAATTGGGTCAAGTATGTAGATAATTTACTTTAAAAACAAGCTTCGACATTTTACAAAGCACGAAATTGTTTTTCATAATAAACCCAAAAAGACACATCTAAACTATTTCTAAATAGTTCATAAAAACATAATGATTTTACACTCATTAATCTTGCAAGAGACAATTAATCAACAACACCAAAATAATAACTTTTTGAAAAATTCTTAGCCATTGGCCTTTAAGACATGAGCTTATACTTAATAAGTTAATATATATATATAAAAAAAAAAAAAAAAAAAGCGATCCTATACGATCTCACGATCCTACGCGATCCTACGATCCTGCTGCGATCCTACCTGGATTACGATCTTGTTAAGATCCGATCGTTTTTTGTGTGATAGATCGCGATCCTACGAGCAGGATCGCGATTTTGACAACCTTGGTATCAATAGTCAAATATGGAACTATGATGTGGAGCATGAGGTATCGTGGCTAAGCCACACCTCTTCACTTAGGTCCCACATGTACCACATCACTTCAACACACTCACTTAAAAATACCCCCATTCACAACTAACCCAAACCTCTTCACTTAGGCCCCACTCACCTTCAATTTTATAAACACACACTCACACACACAACACACTCACTGTTAAAGTGTTTGTCGTTTTTCATATCGTTGGGGTGGCGAGGGAGGGAGTGGCGAAGGATGGTGGTGTCATGGCTAAGGGTGGCGAGAGGTGGCGAGAGGTGGCGAGCAAGCCACATAGGATTTACGAAGCAAGCTCGTTACGATACCTCATGAGTACCAGACTCACTACCAAACGCTCAGCCAATAGTAATGTGTAATTCATATATGAAAAGTCAAATTGTATTCAAATACGGGATTATAGTGTGCAATTCATCATTATGGATCACTTTAGTCAAATAAGTACCGGTAGTAAAAGTGACCCGATAACCCGAATCACCTGACCCGAAACCTGCCCAAAACCTGATAACCTAATTCTTAATTTGGTCAGGTTACGAGGCACTTTTAGAAAATTCAAAACTCAATTCAACCCGACCCGATAAACCTGATAACACCCTTATTGGTGATGGTGATTAGGGGTGTTATCGGGTCGGGTTATCGGGGTTATCGGGTTTGTCGGGTCGGGTTGTGTCGGGTTATGATTTTTTTAAAAGTCACCCGCAACCCGACCCGATAAATAATCGGGTTATCGGGTTCAGGTGGTATCGGGCCGGGTTAAGTCGGGTCGGGTTGCCGGGTTATCGGGTGATGGAATACCAATTACAGCAACAACCTGTTACATGTGTGAAAGGTATTAACAGCTTACAGCAGCAACCTGTCACAACATAATCTAACAACTTACTAACAACATCATGTTTGACGCACTATGTATTTATAAAGATATTTACAAATTATCTAATGGTTTGACGCACTATGTCTTTATAAAGATATTTACAACATCTAAAGTGTGTATATCATGGATACACTATGAAGTATCCCTTAATCAAAATCCTGGATGTGTGCGGTGTTCACACTCAACCGGGTTGTAAAAACTAAATATATAAAAACCAAGCGTGTGTAACTTCGATGAAGTCATTGCGTCTATAAAACTAATATATAAAAAATGAAAAATTGATTATCGGGTCTAATCGGGTTGACCCGATAACCCGATAACATTATTTTTTTAACCCTAACCCGACCCGATAACATTATCGGGTTATCGGGTTCGGGTCAAAACAACCCGACAAGATTTTTGACCCGATTAGACCGACCCGATAAGGCCTTATCAGGTTCGGGTTCGGGTCGGGTCAACCCGACCCTACTGACACCCCTAATGGTGATATACGGGATTTATACATAGCCAACTTTAAAGACTTATTTCTACAACCAACTTTAAAGGCCTACTTATAATTTTGAGACCCACAGTTACATGCCAAACAACCAATTTTAACCATCAATCCCAAATCTAATGCCAAAATCCATCAACCAAAAGCACCCTAAGACTATAAATGTGATGAACGTACGTTTATACAGTAAAACCTCTATAAATTAATACTCGATAAATTAATAACCTCGATAAAATTAATAATTTGTCCGGTCCCAACTCGGGACCATTACAAATTTGGACCCCAATAGATAAAATAATAAGATAATAATTTTTTTGAAACCTCAGTGTATATATATTGGTCCCAACGAAACTATAAATTAATAATTACTAAAACTTTCCATATATACATATAAAGGTCATACGTAATTGGAACTTGTACAAATTCAATTAAGGTTATACGTAATTGAACTTGTCCCAATGCAACTAACTTTGTACTCATTCAAAACTAATGAACTTGACAAATTCAATTAGTGTGAATGTTTATTCATAAAATATTAATTGAAACTTGTTTTTCTACTTTATTTATAACTAGTATAATCATACGTAAATTTTTTTTAAATTAATAAATTATTAATTTATTAATTTATCGGTATAATAATATCTCGCTAAATTAATAAAATATCTTAGCCCTAACATTATTAATTTATAGAGATTACTGTATATAGTCAAATAAATTTTAACTTATCATGACAATTTTAACAATTTTCGATAGATATGAGATTGTATTGATTTTGGACTTCTTGCATGCCATGAATAGAGCCCATATTTGGGCATGCAATCCAAACTCAACTATACCTATATATCCATTTGCAAAGGAAAATATAAAATGAATAGTGTTTGAGAGGTATGTTAGTCTTTTTACGATTCTCCTAACTCTCAATTTAATTTTTTCAACCACTGTCATAATTTTATTATGATTCAAATCAATATCAAAAGTCAGTTTACCAACTTGTGTGATGTTAAATAGAAGAGACATTTCCTATTTGGCTAGCTAGCGATATATATGTTTTTTAAAGACTCGTGACTAGACGTATACATCCATGCAAGATGTATTCAAAGAGTTCTAGGTTGAATATTATTTTGTTACAAATTTTTTCCAACTAGTGACAAGTTGTGTCCAAAAAATTATACTTTATAAAAACCCACTACACCATATATGATAAGTCATTTAACGTTTAGTTATGTATGATTACTCATTAAAAAAATTTAATAATATTTCATGTTAACTAATAGAAGAAAAACGACCTACAATAATATAAAAAATATTCTATTTTAAATTTTAAATTAAGCAATTTACAAAGACAAAGAATAAGTAACACATTTGAGCATAACATAAACATGTTGGTACGTAGATACAAAGAATAAGTAACACATTTGAGCATAGCATAAATATGTTGATACGTAGATACAAAGAATAAGTAACACATTTTACGGTTTTTTTGAAAGGCGGGTGTCTGAGTTGGTTTAAAAAAGATAACTTTGCAAGAAAAAGGTCATGTTATTCAGAGCGGACGGATAGTTTACTCTTAAAACGAATCATTGATTTGATTCAAGTATTGCCTTTTACATATTGCTAATTATCAATGCTTAGCCAGAAATATCGCCTAACAACGTTCATTATATGTAGAAGCAATTAAACATGCATTCACCAACTATTAACCTTTGATATATGTTGACTTTAGGTCAACCAATCCTAGGCTCCTTTTCAGTATCTATAAATACATTTGAAAGTTAAATGATAACACCACAACATCCCATTGTTTTCATATATACAAACCTAACCAAAATGAGTTCTAAAGATGATGTAGCCAACAAACTCAAGATTCAAATAACTGCTTTAAACGATAAATGGGATGACGTAAGTCCATTGTTCGACGAAAAACCAGAACTAATGACAGAACCAATCAATACCAAGGATGAAACAGCCTTGATGATAGCTGTGGGAACAAATCGTTCCCATAACTTCGTAAAACAGTTGGTGCACCGAATAAAAGACAGTGACGGTGCTGCTGAAAAGTTGTTTTGTAAGAGTTCAAGTGGAAACAGCCCACTTCACCAGGCTGCTAGGATTGGGAATACGAAAGACGCAATGATTTTGGTAAAGGGGAACATTAACATGACTCATGAACTCGATGTAAATCATCATACACCATTGATTTTGGCTGCAAGGCATCGTAACAAGAGCACGCTTCAGTACTTGTTAAAAGTGACTCCAGCAAAAACAATATCACTGGAGGAAGGGATTAGTAGTTTGTATGCTGGAATGCTTGGTGGTGATCTCATTACTCTCACAATTCAGGCTGGATTCCTTGGTACGTAATTATATATGATTGTAACTATCGATCATACCAAATTCTATTCTTAAGTAATGACAATTCATTCTATCAAGATTTTTTTAGCCTGCGCGTTGCAGCGAGTGCAAAAAATTTATTTTATAGCTACGAAATAAAGTTTAACATTAATATGTATTTTTAATAAAAATCTTAAGATCATGTAAAATGATGTAAAAGAGTAAATATAGAGTTTTATATGTTTAGTGGTTAGTTTGTTATAACACTAATTATAAGGATCGGATGAAATAAAATTAAAATGAGAAAAGTGAGAAGAAAGCGCGATCGGCATTTCGGATCTGCAACGAAAATATAGATGCATATTCCTTTATATTCTCTCGCTCATTTAAAATATGTGCTAATATTTTTTCTTATTACCGTTTCAATTTTTTCTCACTAGATCCATACCCCATCACTAAACCTAAAAAGGTGTTAATTAGACTAAAATACACGTTGGTCCCTAAACTTGGCGCGATTGCATCGCGATGGGACGAAACTCATGCCCTTTTCAATCGTCGGGTCCCTATTTGAGGTTTTCACTGCATTCAAGTCCTTTGACCAAGTCAAGTCGATTTTGTTTTGTAGTCGAGGTATTTTAGTCCATACACATTTATAATTTCATAACACATTTATATTTTACCCTTCATCTTTCATCATCTACCCAAATCATTCATCTCCCAAATTTTTTGAAGCATACTATACAAATATTTTTCGGTGGTGTGCTCGTTGCACAACTGGATTGGTGATCAATTTGGGAAACAGGGTTTTCAACACCCTCTGTCTGAACAGTACTTTAGCCACCATCTTTGAAATATAAAAATTGGACTTACAAGCTACCAAAGTTTTACATGTATTTGACAATCACTATATATATAAAAGATGGTGTTTTTTTCCGATTCTTTCCTTTTGCAGTTTCATTATTCTGATGCTAGATTTTTACGATTAATTGTGGGTTGCTTTTTTATAATTTATTCTTCAAATAGTTTATTTAAACTTCAAACTAATGCTTATTTACAACAGGGAATTGTTGGATTTGGGATTGGTCTAGCTGCAATGGTAAGTTCGAATTATGTTATTGCCAAATCTTTTAGTCGTCTTTTCATATACTTGCGACTTTGGCTTATCATCCTTCTTTGTAATGTAGGGAATCGAGCTATAGCGAAATTCAATTTGCGATTACATATTTCACGCCTTTGATCGGGCATGTATCTCTACTATGCTAATAGATCTCACATCGAACCGTCAATTTTCATTTTATGACTTTTCTTTCTTGTAGATTGTTAATGAAGTCGCTAAATTCGGATATCGAAGTAGTAGCGAGTTTAGCGTGGAGGTAACTTGCACTTCATTTATTACAATGAAACATTTTCTCAAGTATCTATATTTTTCTTTTTCTTTATCATAATGTTTCTTTGTGGTTTGCTAGGTTTAACTGTAAGAGCACCTTATGGAGCTGTGGGTCACGGGGGGACATTATCATTCACAATCTCCTAAAGCTGCCATGTTCCCGGCATAAAGGTATTGAGTCATTCATATATTTTACTTGTCCAACCCATTCATCGTCTCATGGTTATCTCTTACGTTAATCTCTTCTAGGTGGTTATACCTTGAAGTCCAAAGGAAGCAAAAGGACTGTTGCTAGCCAATATCCGTGATCCAAATCCTGTTGTGTTTTTCGAACCAAAGGTAATTGCTTTCTCTGCTTGAGTACAAGATCCTGTATGACAGTACTTTCAAGTTTCAACCGGTTCAACCTGTTTGACCCTTTCCCCTTTTAGCTGAGTTCTTTGATTTGACCCGTTTGGATACAACACAACCTTTTTTAGTAAATGGGACGAAATTGCTATCGTTAGTCATTATCAATTCATCATTCTTTAGTTCTTTTATTCTTGCTTTTGTTTTCTGACACCTATTCATATGAACTAAAAAAATTAAACTTTTGGCAATTTAGTGGCTATACCGCTTGGCTGTAGAGGAGGTTCCAAAAGGGGATTACACGTTGCCACTATCTCGAGCAGAGGTCTTCAGAACGCTCTTAAATTCTGTTTACTCGTTAGTGGTTCCGGCACCTTTTCTTGATGATATTCTTGCTTAAACTTTAGGTTATTCGAGAAGGTAGTGACAAAGCGCTTGTTGGTTGGGGAGCTCATTTCATTGTCATGGAACAAGCTTGTATTGATCTTGAAAAGGCAATGAACTCGTTCGACTTCTAAAGTCAAAGTCTTCATGTCTAAATGGACCCGATATCTAAGCTGTATGATATATATTACGGGAAGGTATATCTTGTGAACTTATTGATCTAAGAACCACGATACCATGGGACAAAGAGGCGGTAGAAGCCTCGGTAAGGAAAGCAGGAAGGCTCTTTGATGAGATTTATATTCCTCGTTAGAGTTTTAATCTTGACTAACCATTTGCATCTCATGCTCGATGACCGCTTTGTTTCTTTATCGCATTTGTAGATTAGTCATGAAGCTCCGGTTACAGGAGGATTTGGTGGTGAGATATATGCATCAATAGTTGAACGTTGCTTCTTGAGGGTATGTCCGAGTATTTAAGAGTATATTAATTATAGTTTACTATTCAATCATTCGAAGACCAATCTTTAAATATATCAATAACATTTTGTATTTTAATATTACTTAAATTTTCATATTAAAGGAATTATGCTCAATAAATTATCCAGAATGCTAAAAAATTGAAAATTTGCAGTTGGAAGCCCTAGTAGCTAGAGTTTGTGGTCTGGAGACACCATTCCCTCTAGTTATTGAGCCCTTCTACATGCCCACAAAGAACAAGGTTAGAATGCTCTTACTTTTTATGCTATACATGTGCTAAATAGTAGTTACGGCTATTGATTGTTTCTGAGACTGATGATGAAATTCTGGTGCAGATACTTGATGCAATCAAAGACACCGTGAATTTCTAAAATGATCGTACTTTCTTCTTTGATTCAGACTCCTTGGTGTCAATTGTCTTCAAGAACCGGCAATTTATAAAAAGAAATATGAGCATGTTGTAGTAATTAATTACTTGCAATATATTTTCCAGGATGATTGTTGGGGAGATGATGATGTTGGGGAGATGAATGATTTTGGTAGATGATGAAGAGGATGAAAGATGAAGGGTAAAACATAAATGTGTTATAAAAGTATAAATGTGTATGGACTAAAATACCCTCGACTACAAAACAAAATCGACTTTGACTTGGTCGAGGGACCAATCGGCATTTAATGGCTACTTGTTTGGACCGTGGCAATGAAAAGGCGAGGTTCGTCCCATCGCGATCCTCCGATACAAGTTTAGGGACCAACGGTGTATTTTAGTCTGTTAATTATAAAGATTTATGGGTTTCAAAGCTAATTTGGTAATTTAATAAATTTAAAGGTTACTTAACCACCTGATCTAGATTAAGTGGCCACCAAGGGTAAGCTTGAAAGAGGGTTGTTTTCTTTGGAGGTCTCGGGTTCGAGGCTTGCCAGTGGAGTTAATTTTCTTTCTAGGTCCGCTTGAATGTCACTACATGACTCGAAGTACTAACTATTAACTAGCCGTTCTAAAAAATATTTAATAAACTTGAAGCGGTGATATGTAAGGTGTTAAAATACAAGCTCATTAAGTCAACAGAACAGATGTTAAAATATAAAGTTTTATAAGTTTAGAGACTACTTTAGTTTCCCAAAATAAATGAAGTGAAGTTATAGGATTTAATATATAGAGTTCATGTAGTTTAAGGATTAGTTATAATGATAGTTTTGAAAGTTAAAGGCGTGGTTTTTGACAATTACCAAATGGTCACTGTAGATGAACAATGTTATTAACATTTTTGGTAATATTAATATATAAATATGGTTTTATTTTATTGTTGTGTAGATGTAGCGCTAGAAATAATTGACATGCACCCGGACATCGTGCTAGAAGATAGCGGGAACTCTAGAAATGCTTTGCAAGTGTTAGGTACCAAACCAGACTTCTTTCCTAGCGGTGTCAAGCTTGGATATATGAGTCGTTTCGTTTATTCATGTAAACGCCTCTTCTGCCTCTCTCTTTCTCTGTTTTGTATTGTTGTTCGAGTTAAAAGTTAAAGTGTTTTGCTAATCATAACCCTTTAGTACGTATTTTTTAACCAAAAAACGAAAGAATAACTTGCAACTTATTATCCGCACAAGATCGAGGTTAAGCTTTCAAACCTAGTGCTCACTAGGTATAAATTTTGGGGTGACCAGAGAAGGGTTAAAAACGGTCACGGGATACCCCGGTTAGGTCGCATACATATGAGTCGTTCTCCCTCTCCGGATAACTTTAAGAAAGAAAACCTCGTCCATTTACCGTTTTGTTTGGTTGATAACAGATATACATATGAACAAAAGGAGTAAACAAGTTGTTCAATTGGACACTTTAATAAACAAGAGGAGTGGAAAAGTTGTTCAAGTCGACAATTGTCCAAAGCTTTTCGAGAAAGTATGTTTCGCTACTCTTTCATTTATATCCTTTAATAGACTTTATATGTTTTATGCTTATATTGCCCAAAAAAATTCCAACGGTTTAAGACTTTCCCTATTACACAGATTACGAGGATTTTGGAGTGTTCTTGGATGTCTAGGTATGTTAATGAATTCATTAGTGATTGTTAGCTGTTATTTATGATCATCTCTAACCTTGCATCATATAATGTCGTTGATTGTAGCTCCATCAATCAAGAATATCCATGATATGAAAGTAAAACACTCCCAAACCAAGCTCCTCACAGAACTTATATGTGAAAGAGTTACAGAAGTGGATGATAGTAACAAAGTTGTAAAGATTTTAGGATCTGCGGCATTTGCAGCAGTCCAACATGGAATTCCTGAGGTCGTCAAGGAGTGCATTGTCAAGTACCCGGATATATGTTCATACAAACGTGACAACCCTGACAACCCTGGCGAGTCTTACTTGTCTCTTGAAGCCATAACACAACGTCAAGAACAAGTGTACAATGTTATATGGCAATTATTTGATCACAAGGTATTGCAAGCAACTTTGATTGATGAAAAAATGGAGAACTCGTTACACAAGGCTGGAATGTTGGCACCACCTCATCGACTAAATGTTGTGAATAGTGCAGCTCTACAAATGCAACGTGAGCTACAATGGTACAAGGTACTCACAAAAACCTTAAGGGTCAATGAAATATGACAATAGTTTAACTTCAAATAAAAAATATTATGTTAAAATTAGAACTTAAAACAACTTATTTTATAATTAAAATCTTTGTATCTAGTTTTGTGACATGTAACTGCATTTTTAACTCGTGAACAAAGATTAAATGCTATGCCAGAAAATTACATGCATCGTTACATAAGACCTTGTCAAATAAGAGTCACTAAAATCAGATTCAGTGACATCTTTTTGAGTTACTAGCTAAAAAGTTGGGTCACTAATCCGACTCTTCTTGTTGTATGTTTTCAAACACACAAAAGACCTTGTTACACATATACTGTAGTTAAATGACCTTTTGCTTGCAGGAAGTCGAGAACTTTATTGATCCCTTATTTCAACATGCTCGCAACCTCAATAAGATAACCCCCAACAGCTTTTTAGTGTCGAACATAAAGATCTACTTAATGAAGCGGGACAATGGATGAAAGATGTATCAGCTTCATGCACCGTGGTAGCAGCACTCATAATCACAATGGCATTTGCAGGTGCCTTTACACTCCCAGGTGGAAACGAAGCTGATGGAAAACCTTTGTTCTTAAATAAAAGAACATTTATGCTTTTTATCATAACGGATGCCATTGCGTTATTTTCTTCAACTGCTTCAGTGGTGATGTTCTTAGGAATACTTACCGCGCGTTTTTCAGAAGAAGACTTTCTTTCCAAGTTACCTAAGAGAATGACAATAGGAGTTGTCTCCTTATTTGTTTCATTAGCAGCGACTATGATAGCATTCAGTGCGACTCTTGCACTTGTGCTTGAACATAAGGTATCTTGGATCGCAGCTCCACTTGTTATAATGACATGTGTTCCTGTGGGTTTGTTCTGCTGGTTGCAATTTCCCTTACTCATAGAGCTAGTCGGATCGACATATGGAAGAAGCATATTTAAACATAGAAAATATGAGTGATCGAAAGTATTAGAAATTAAACTAGCCAAATTATATATATTTGTTAATGTTAAGAAATGTATGGTACCATACATGGTTTGTTACATTTTTGTTTCACTTGTTACTAGTGGTAATATAAATAATATGCACTTGCATCTTGATTCGCTTAAAAAGACATTAGAGATCAACGAATATATGATGAGTACATGTTACTGGCTTTGATATTTAACAAAAATCTAATTGTATTTATAACAAAAATCTAATTGTATTTATAACCTTCTAACCCTAACAAAAATGTCTTAAAATATATTCTTGTATTTTACGAAAAATATCTCTAACTAATTTCTTATCCCATAAAAATTCGGTCTTTAAGAAATTATATATTTTATTCAAATAAATATATATCCTTATTAAATAAGAAAATATTTTACTCACTACCTCGTAATGTTTTTCTTTTTAGTCAATCTAAAAATTATTCATCAGTAGATGTACAAAAAGGATGGTATGATCTTTATGAGGGAACATGAGCTGTGTTTGTCTCTAATGATAAAAAACTAAATTAGGGTATAATTTTACATTAAGTGAAATTCATCATTCATTTTAAGGTTTTATTACAAATAATTTTATTATTTGAATATATATTACATGATTTAAGATCATTTGAGAACAAAAGATTATTTACATATCAAAAGATCAATCTCAACAATTCATTTTTATTTAATCTAATGGATGAGATTAATCCCAACAATTTAAAAACCTCACTTTCATCCTTTTTTTTTTTTTTCAAATATTAATAACATTTAAATCGTTAATCGTTAAGCGAAAAAAAATATATCGTTCTTCTGACGTTTAATTATCTTTCTATAGATAGACACTTTGATATACTTTCGGAAAAAAAAAAATTAAGTATTTTCACGTTTTTTTTAAGTTTTTTGTTTTTTACGTTCTTTGAAATTTGTATTAAAAAATCATATATGATTAAACACTAATTTAAATATCACATGTGATATTACTATTATATCATATATGATATTAGTGTTATATCATATATGATATGTAATATCACATGTGATATTAGTGTAATATTACATGTGATATTAGTGTAAAATCACATATGATATACATATCATATCATATGTGATATCACATATCATATATGATTTAACACTAGTATCACATGTGATATTCAAATTATTGTTTAATAATATATGATTTTTTCATGCAAATTTCAAGTAACGTAAAAAAAGACGAAAAAACGTGAAACAAAGCAATTTTTCTTTTTCGAAAGTATATCAAAGTGCTGTCTATGAAAGATAATTAAATCTTTCTTCGCGACAGTATAAATATTTTCACTTAACGATTAACGGTTTAAGAGATATTTAAATTATAAAAATAGGTGAAATAATAAAATATTTTAATCTCATTAATTGATTTCTTTTTAAATGGTATGTAAGAAAAGTTTGATATGTAAAATAACTATCCTCATATTATATTTTAAAACCTTTGATATGATATATATACAATTTTGATTAAGTTGAATACATGTGTGATTTTGAAATTTAAGAAAGAATATATATGCAATTCATCTTTAAATAAGATGTGGTGGTACGAAAATAATGGGAACATAATTAAAGCGACGTAGTGAAAAATAGGTAATTATGATGCAAAAGGTATTAATCTAATTTTACTTTTAAATGCCGTGGATCTATAAGTGAGGATGGTGTGTAGCTGGAAACGGCCACAAGACCAGTGTCATGTTAGCGGGAAAGTGCTAAACACTACCCCTCGCATTACGGCAAAACATTTTTATTTTTTACGAGACTTGAGTCACGAAGCTATGAAGAGAGAGAAAAGTGTTTTTGTGAGAGAGATAAATCTATATCTATACTATTTTATAAAGTATTTGGGACATTCTTAAAAAGGAAGGCTTAAAAAATTAAGATTCAACACTTGTTAATAATGACAAATTTTAATAAGTACATCTATAATAACATTTGTTGCAACACTTTAAAGCACTTTTTTTAAACATGTTTTTTAAAAAAATAACAAAAAAATACAAAGTAATTTAATATAAGAAAAAAAAAACGTTCATAACAATAAATACCTAATAAATGTTATCTTTAAAACACCCCTAATATGAAAAATACATGTTATTATACATATTGTACAAACTAATAAAACACACAAATCTTCATGCAATTTATGTGTAAACAAGCTCATGGTACATATGGTTTTAAAAAACGGACCGGGCCAACGGGTTCAATCGGGAACCGGAGTCACCACCGGTTCGGCTAGCCCATAAAAGTCGTCCGAAAACGATATTGTTAAATCAATAGAGTTTAAGAATTCATAGTAAAATACAATGTTCAAAAAATATTATTAAATCGCAAGAGTGCCTCGAGAATCAACATATGCGCCTTTTGGAATTTTTTTTAAGAAAACTTACCGTAAAAACTAAAAACTTTGTTTTATAATAATCGGACGATTTTTTCAAAGCAAAGGATGCAAATGTGTAAAATCCTAATTATATGATTAAACACATTTACACATATCTATCTATACTATATTATAAAGCATTTGAGACATTCCTAATAAGGAAGACTTAAAAAATTAAGGTTCAACACTTGCTAATAATGTCAAATTTTAATAAGTACATCTATAACAGCATTTGTTGCAACACTTTAAAGCACTTTTTTTAAACATGTTTTTTAAAAAAATAACAAAAAAATACAAAGTAATTTAATATAAGAAAAAAAAAACGTCCATAACAATAAATACCTAATAAATGTTATTTTTTAAAACCCCTAATATGAAAAATACATGTTATTATACATATAGTACAAACTAATAAAACACACAAATCTTCATGCAATTTATATGTAAACATGCTCATGGTACATATGGTTTTAAAAAACGGACCGGGCCAACGGGTTCAATTGGGAACCGGAGTCACCACCGGTTCGGCTAGCCCATAAAAGTCGTCCGAAAACGATATTGTTAAATCAATAGAGTTTAAAAATTCATAGTAAAATACAATGTTCAAAAAATATTATTAAATCGCAAGAGTGCCTCGAGAATCAACATATGCGCCTTTTGAAATTTTTTAATAAAACTTACCGTAAAAACTAAAAACTTTGTTTTATAATAATCGGACGATTTTTTCAAAGCAAATGATGCAAATGTGTAAAATCCTAATTATATGATTAAACACATTTACACATATCTATCTATACTATATTATAAAGCATTTGGCACATTCCTAAAAAGGAAGGTTTAAAAATTAAGATTCAACACTTGCTAATAATGGCAAATTTTAATAAGTACATCTATAATAGCATTTGTTGCAACACTTTAAAGCACTTTTTTTAAACATGTTTTTTAAAAAAATAACAAAAAAATACAAAGTAATTTAATATAAGAAAAAAAAACGTCAATAACAATAAATACTTAATAAATGTTATTTTTAAAACACCCTAATATGAAAAATACATGTTATTATACATATTGTACAAACTAATAAAACACACAAATCTTCATACAATTTATATGTAAACAAGCTTGGTACATATGGTTTTAAAAACGGACCCGGCCAGCAGGTTCAACAGGAACCGGAGTCACCACCGGTTCGGCTAGCCCATAAAAGTCGTCCGAAAACGATATTGTTAAATCAATAGATTTTAAAAATGCATATTAAAATACAATGTTCAAAAAATATTATTAAATCGCAAGAGTTCCTCGAGAATCAACATATGCGCCTTTTGGATTTTTTAATAAAACTTACCGTAAAAACTAAAAACTTTGTTTTATAATAATCGAACGATTTTTTCAAAGCAAAGGATGTAAAGGTGCAAAGTGCTAATTATATATATATTTGAATATTAATAATTATACTCTTTAAAGTAACCCACATGATTTATTAAATATTTATTTTTACTTTATCTTTATAAGTAATCTTTTACTTGTATCATCTATCTATGTGGGACAAATTTAACAAACATTATTTTTGAGAACTAAATTTTCTTTGCATAATGTAAGTGATTTTTAAAAGTCGCTATGGTGTTATTATTTAATCATAACATGACTCTGACTATTTTCAACTACTTTATCTCATACCTTTACAATATGCCTACTACCAACTCATTATTGTCACCACATCACGTGGATAATCTACAATTTTATATGAAAATTTTGTTATTGCATAATGATATTCAAAACAAAAATTATCGTTGTCAGTATATCTATTGTATTGTCAAATATAGATTTAAAAAATTAAGCAATATTTTAATTGTATGGTGCCCATGCTTATTGCTTGTGAGTACCTACTATATTATTTTATTTGTTTTGTGTGTATTGTGGTGGCGTTTATGATTTGGATGTATTTTAAAATTGTAAAAGATAGAAAAAATTAATGAAAGTGAATGAATATGTTGCAATGATTTAAGAAAAGTTTAATATATATATATATATATATATATATATATATATATATATATATATATATAGAGTCCGGTTCTAGAGAAAAGTGTAATTAGAGAGAAAAGCGAGAAAAAAAGTTATTGGGTAGAATTTGATAACAATTGAAAGTTCAGGGTAAAATATGAAAAAAAGCTAAAAAAAAGAAGGATCAGTCTTTTTTTAATCCAGATAGAAAAACATACAAGCCTTATTCAAACACACACACACTGATCCAAACATAATCATTGATCGTCACCGTCACCACCGTCGCCGCCGTCACCACTACCATTGCCGCCATCACCGTCACACCACCACATATTCTTATACATCATATACAAAACACTCACTTGACAGATACATCACCAATCACTAATCACCATCTCCATCACCACCATCATCATTCTTGTCATCATCTCCATCACTCCGCCGTCATCATCTCCACTGTCATCATTTCCATCATCATCTCCACCACTCTATCATTGTCGTCGTACATCCGTCGAACACCAGAATCAAATTGAAATCAAACCGGATATATCGAAAGCGTAAGTTTTAATTCTGACTTTTAAATTTTTATGTTATTTTAGTGCATCATTGTGAAAATTCTAAAATAATTAGTGTTAATGTGGAATGAAATGACATTTAATGAATTTGTATGTATAAAATTACACTTTAGTGCATCTGAGTAAATAATATGTTATAGCATTTGTTTGTATGAATAAGTGCATCAGTATAATCATTAAGTAAGCAAGTGTAGATGACTAGATTATAAGGAATTTAATTTAGTGCATATTTTTGTTAGATTAGAGCATCGCGAGAGTTGGTGCATCCATTATGTATTATTAGAACATCGTGAGATAAATTAATGCATTCATTGTGTATTATTAGAGCATCGCGTGACATGTTTCGTCATTTGTGTTTGATTAATGCATGAGTAATTAATGTTATGGAATCTGTTACAATAATTAGAGCATCACTTTACCAAATTAAGGTATCGAGGTGTATGGTTAGTTCATCAGTGACAAATTTAGGGCATAAAAGCGTGTGTGATTAGAGCATGAAATAAAAAAGTAAGGGCACCGAGAGTTTGTGATCGGGGCATCTCATGAAACGTTAGCGCATCAAGTGTGTATGATTAAAGCATCGTGTGATACATTATGGCATCCATTGAGTACGTTTAGAGCATTGTCCTGTGTTATTAGTGCTTCAAGTTTTCATGAATTATCATATGATTGTATAATTATCACATCAGGAATATTTGTTACAACATCCGTGAGTATGATTAGGGCATCAAATGACTTGTTACTGCATCTGTTTGTGTGATTAGTGCATCAAAATATATTTAGTGCATCGTTGAACATATTAGTGCATCAGTGGACATAGATTGGGCATATGTTTGTTTGTTTAGTGCATTGATAAACATATTAGGGCATCAATGAGTAAGATTAGTGCATCGCTATATATTGGAGAACTCTATTTTGTAGGTTAGACAACAGTTTAAAGGCGTTATTTTGTTATGTTAAATGAGATTTTTTTATTTGAATAATATTTGGTTCACTTACATGTCCTATACTGAATTTCAGATGGGAACTTGTTATTTGCCACGATGCTCTTGATATGGGATGGTCAACATTGGGCGACCTTTGCGTAGATGATGGGAAGCTTTTGGGATGATCATATTATCAGAATTCCGTTGTTACATGATTCAGATGATTCTATGCTTGATTTTGATGAAGGGAGTTTGTTTAGTGAGAGTGGAAGTTCGGATTGTGAAGTTGTTAGTATCATTAATTCGTATAAAAGATGTGAAAGAGGGTTGAGACTTCACGAGATTTATTGTTTTGCATTTTCGCGAATGCTTGCTTTGGTACCTAACTTATTGGGGTCACTCGTGTATACTCAGCTCCACTATCCTTGGCTATGGTCAACTATGGGTGCATTAACGCATTTTGGTTATGTTGTATAGGTCTGTAAGGGAATACTTTAAGTTTGCACCACCTCCGTTTAAAAGAATTGTGGAAAAGAATTCAGTGGCCCAGTCACTAGTGCAGGTATAACTACTTGTAAATCTTGGTTTGTTTGGTATCGCTCGAGTTCGTCAATTAGTGCAATCATGGTCTTAAATGTGCTTCTGGTTTTCATTAGGACGGACATATATATTAGATGCTACGAGCATCATATCGTCTCCTTCTAGCAAAACACGAGGTTTTGGTGGGTTATGGAACTGGTCATGTTATACGGACCTTGTACACGAAATTCGTAGCTTGAACGGAGGAGACACAGAGCTTTTGATGGATATGCGATGGTCTGCGGTTCAGATCTTAATAGTGGTTTTAAAGACGAATGATAGATTGACCCTGGTTTCTTCTGACTTTGGATTTAATGATGAAGAAGCATTTGGTTGTCATGCACGGTTAGTTTCTTTGGTCAAAACGTGTGTTTCTCTTTTTAGTCCATTTTATACTTAGGTGTCAATGTTATATTTTGTTCTTCAGGTGGAAGAAATATACTGAGGATGTGCCTAAAGAGCAGGCTATTTGGTATCTTGAACCATATAATGAAAGCACATCTGGTCCTTCCGAGGAAGATCGAAGACAAAACTCACTATCTCGGGTGTTGGCTCCACAAATTGGAGCAACATGGATGCAACATGGTACTATAAATAAAGCGAGCTATTTATGTGCAATATGATGCTATTACTGTCATTTTAAATTATTGAAGTTAGTCCTTATGTGTAATATTAGGGATATGCATAAACTGGAACACCTTTTGTTATAACATCTGCTGTGAAGAAAAGTTTTGAGATGGTAATGTTGTATGTGAGTCAGAGGTGGCCTGTTCTTCTTGAAGGGCCAACTGGCGCGGGCAAAACTGCTCTTATTAGCAGGTTAGCCCAGGGTCATGGGAGTCAAGGTATGTCATTTATGGATTTTAATTGCAAGGATAACCGCGCTATTTAACACCCTATATTTCCCCAATTATACAGTAACACAAAAGATAGTTGGTACTTACTTTTGATTATTTTTTTAAAATTTGAACTCGTGGCTCAAGCAAACATCGTATAACGTTATACCCCTCTTCGCAGAAATGCTAAATTATAAAATATTGTTGTATATTTTTTATGTATATGCTTTGAGATAGTTGCTTCCTCATATGATTAAATTGATTGCTATGTTTTTCATGCACCTATATGCTTCAAAATTGGGGTTATTTTGCTGATTGGTTATGTTGTCGATCAATATTTAATGTGTTCTTGTATAGTATTTAAACTTATTGAATCCCTCACTTTCTTTTCTTCTAGTTCTATCTATTCACATGGATGAGCAAATTGACGGAAAAACGCTAGTTGGGAGTTATGTATGTCTTTGAACAACCGGGTGAATTTAGGTGGCGACCTGGTTCCCTTACTCAGGTTGGTTAGGTCATTTTTGTTTTTAATTTTATACTTTGGCAATTTATTTATTGAGTATTGATCATGTAAGCTATAAATCAATATGGAATATTAATTGTCATCCTACAGGCTATTCTTAATGGACTTTGGGTTGTCTTTGAGGACATTGATAAAGCTCCTGCAGATGTACAATCCATCTTGTTACCTTTGCTAGAGGTTCCACTTCATTCTTAACAGGCCATGGGAGGTACTTGCATCTTTGTTAATTACTGTTTGCGTCCCTTGTTTATGCTAGGCGATCTTTAAATTGTGCATTCTGTGGTTTGTCAAACATCTTTGGATTATGTATTCTCTATGTTTATGCAAATGACTTGATCAAGGATAAACATTCACTTAGTTTCTACTGCTTTCAGGCAATTACGGTTAATGAAGGCTTTCGGCTTTTTTCTACAGTATCTAGCTCAAGTTTAGGTCTGTAATCACTTGTCTATAGGAAATACTATCAACATTTTTTTGTCTCCTTTTTATATTTAGTGTCAAATTAATGAACTTTTTGACAAGGAAGGTGTTGGGTTTTGGTGGGTGCATGGGTCATATTGGTCTCGATGTAGTTGATGATGGCTAAATAGTTGTTGATCATACGCATGATGGGTGTGAGAGATTTCTAAAAATAACGACCAAGGCGTGTTTATGTATCTTCAGGTAAGCCTTCAATGCAAGTGTTATTGTTAGTCCTAACTTAAAACAGCAGTGAGAATGTGATATCTTGTTTAGTGCATCGAAAAGGTAGATATTAGGGCATCTATGAGTATGATTAGTGCATCGAAAAGGTAGATGTTTACATGGTCGTACCTTATCTGGGCTTTGGTCTGGGTATCTATCATATAATGTGACTGATTCTATGCTTTATGTTTGATTCCTTATCTGGGCTTTGGTCTGGGTATCTATCATATAGTGTGGATATTAGTGACCTTTGGCTCAACCAGTGGTTTCACGTTAGATATTAGTCATTATTATTAGACTATGTGTGAATTGAACGTTTCAAGAAGATGTAACAATCATAACCCGTTTGTATGAAAATATTATCCATTTTGATAAAGTTACTCGTAACAAAGAAGATACTAGTTTACATTATGCATTACTGAATCAGTTACTTTTAAGAAGATGTAGCAATAGTAACCCGTTTGTATAAAAATATTATCCATTTTGATAAATTTACTTGTAACAAAGCAGAGACTAGTTTACATTATGCATATAGATAAAATTGTGCATCGTTTATCTTCTTAGACACAAGTTGTGCTGATAGTTTTAATCTTAATTGTGACATCATGTTCTCATCCATTTTGAATATCGTCACTTTCTCAAACAAGTCCTTAGTAGCGAGTTTAGTATATAGTAATAACTTGTTACCATGATGATAATTAATTGTGCAGTGTGTACCTCTATAATTAGGATTAAGCTAACCATTCATGTGCTTAAAGGGTGTTTGAATGTGGGTTATAAAGTTGGTTTCTAATGTCGATTACTTTTACTTACGTGATAAAGTGATTTTATGATTATTTGATTATTTAGTTGTTCAATAATTAGTCTCATACCACTTGCGGTGAACTACGATGGTCTGATTACTTATATATCTCACTCCTTGTTACTAAAGTAGCGTTTGGGTACTTTAGTGCATCCGTTTGAGGTACTCTACTGCATCCATTTGAGGCGCTTTAGTGCATCATTTAGGTACTTTAGTGCATCCATTTGAATCATAGTATCCATTTTTAAGTAACTTGATTGACTTTTTTCTAATGATATGAATGGCAATGTATGTTTGTCAAGATTCTATAAGAGTTAATATCTACTTTGTTTATTTCTATAATGCCCTAGTGTGGTTAGAAAACTTATTGGTATTTATCACGGTATAGTGGTGATGTTTGTGTTGTGTTTTCATCTATATTCGAGGAATTTACCTTTTCAACCTTGGAAAGACATTGAAAAAGCTTGAGATGGTCGCTAAGGTGATTGCGATGATTGAGAATCATCAAGACATCATTGTTCAATCAGCCGGACCTTATGGGCGGAGAGTTGCATCTGATTATAAGAGGCATCTTATTTCATGGCATTTCTTGATATGGCAACTAATTTTTAGGAACTATATGTTACATTCCACTGAACAAATCGTCGTATATATGTTACAAAGGTAATCAACTTTTACTTGCCAATAGTTTTCTAGGTAATAAAATAAGGCCTTGTATGTAAGCAATGGTGAATGCTTATGCAATCTATCGAAAGTTATACATGCATCTATCTCGGACACTAGCATCATCACGAAATACCTTCTTAAGTAGAAATTAAAAATTATCGGTTTTGGACTCTGAGCAGTCTAGGAAAGCAATATATTTCCGTATCGATTAGCTAAAGTGGATATTAGTGATCTTTGGCTCAACGGTGGTTTCACATTAGATATTAGTCTTCATTATTAGAGTATGAGTGTCTTTATTGTTTCAAGAAGATGTAAGCAATAATAACTCGTTTGTATGAAAATATTATCCATTTTGATAAAGTTACCGTAACAAAGCATAACTAGTTTACATTATACATTAATGCATCAACATTATGCATTATGAATTATTGGATCGTATTCTCAAAGCGTATTACACATTCTTGCATCAACATTATACATTCTTGAAATATATATTTAATAGAGATGAAAAAGGCGGGTTGGGTAAGGTTTGGGCTTATGTTGAGCACCTATATTGTCTAGAAGTTTACATTTACCAAAACATACTTCATTTTTATATTTGATCTTTCAAATATAATCTATTAGAATTATCGTAAACTAATTTTCATCACTTTTGTTTTATGTCTAATTGTTATATGTTGTTTGTGCGGTTATTACCCAAACTATATTCACAAAGCGCGTGAAACGTGAATGTATGGCTTATATACGGGAAAGTTCATGCCTTTATTAATGATATGCGGTTTGACATACCTTATGGTCACTCACGCGAGTCATGTTCATTATATGAATGGCATATCGGGAGGTACTTTAGTGCATCCGTTTGAGGTACTCTAGTGCATCTGTTTGATTTTAGGTTGATTTTTGAGCCGTGGACTAATTGATCTCAATATATCCGGACGTAGCGCCACTTGACTAGAACATGTATCTTTATGCGAGACTAGTTGCAATATCAGGTTGTGGTCATCTGTCTCATGAAGAGTGCCCAAACGTGTTGCTTACGCAGTTCTACCCTTTATCGATGGCTGTCAAGCAAGGCATATAAATAGTTGTAGGTTCTTAGTTTGTAGGAGTTGTATTTTGGTGTTCAACTTAAAATCAATCACCTCAAGAGGTTATGTCGATGTTATGTATTGTAAGCTAGTTCGGTCTCATACCATGATTCGTAAGTTTCAAAGGCGTTAGGCGGTGAATCTAACGATTTAGCCCTTTAGTACCGATGTGGAAAGGAGACAACTTTTGTGCATACTTTTATATTATGAAGTTATATACATGGTTTAAGCCAATTTATCATTAGTATTCTGACCATCATGTTGTTTGTTAGTTTTGAAAATGAAAATGTGCCATTGAAAAAAGATGGTGTCTCATTGTGTTTAATCATTTGACGTTGCAAAAGTCGGTCTAAACATTTAGCAGATTACAATCATTTTCAGCTAGTATAAAAGCGATAAAATATTTAGAACTCAGCTTTTTGCATTTCTAAATATGATTGCGACAGAAAATAACAATGCACAAAGCAACACACAACAAAGATAACAACAGATAAATCATAAATTTCAAAGCTTTTACTGATTTGTTGTTTAGAAAATACATGTCAAAACACAAAAAAACCACATCAGTGCTTGTGATACATTCACTGGTTTTAAGAGGTTAGTAACTATGCTTTTCACCAGACTTCTTGATAAGTGACTTGTAGATATGAGGGATAACACCACCACCAACAGTAGTTCCTTTAATAGGAATGTCAATTTATGCATCTCCTCTGATAGCAAGCTGTAGATGGCGTGACGTTATACGCTTCACCTTAAAATCTTTACTTGAATTGCCGACCAATTCCAACACTTGGTGTTAGGTAATTTAGTATTGCTATTGTGTACACTCTGAGGTTGCTCAAATCTTCCATTAGCGAAGCCCTTGTCTTCAAAAGATAATGAACACGACCCACAAGAAGCGCACGAGATTGCATCACTTATATTAGATAAAGATAGATAAAAGAGCTAGTGAACTAACGAGTCAAAACAAGTCATTCTCGGTACAAGTTTTAACGGGTAAGGTTAGGAAATACTTTTCTGCTCATTCTTGAACAATATAAGTAATTTACGCATTAAGTATTACTCATGTAAACAAAAATAATGTTGTCACCCCTATATGTAAATATATATAGTAAATGACTTTCAGCCTGCTTTGAGGCTAATTTCATTGATATTTTGCTCAATTCTTAAAACAATATAAAATTTGTCACCTTCAAACCCGTGTGGCTTGTTTCCCTCTGAAGCCAAAACCATATAAACCAACCTCCATTGATGTTTTGGCAAAACCAAATCATCCAAGCTATATTTTGCATTAGTCTACTTATATTGTTTCTAAGATCAACATTTGTCTCCACTCTCTAAACATTGTACCATTATATATTAACGCCCAATTTCATAAAAGGATTATAGGCTCAACAAATTATAGGCTCAACACAATACCATTTTACAAGATGCCCAATTTTTTCTAAGATCAACCTTATACCATTTTATATAACCATTTTAGTAACACACTATACCATTTTACGAGCAAAGGACCATAGGCTCAACAAATTAACGCCTAAATGACACACTAATTCCGCAAACAATAGTACATCAATCTATAGTTTTATTAATGTAATTGAACTGGTACGCACACATTTCGCGCTTAAATGAAGTTGTGCTTGAGTGTGATCAGTAGCGCATCATATAATACAAAAATAATCTAAATTGAAACATGCGAGGCTAGCAAAGATAAGTCCTTTAGTACAACCAATTAGCGGCAGACAAATCCATAAGCAAATACACTTATTATTGACCTATATATCATGAGGTACAGTTTTTTTTGTTTACGTGGGCGTGCTATTAAATGCAATCAAAATGTAAAATTAGTGCATCCCAAGCTATAAAATTTCATTGAGACATTTTATCAAACACCTGTGTCTTTGCCTTCCTAAACATGATTTCTATCTATTTATGCTCAACTCTTTTTGATTTAGAAGTAAACTCTCGAATATAACATATTTAGACCAACAATAACAAAAGAAACAAACAAATTAATCGTATTAATCGACGGTAACAACAAAAATAATTAAAAACATACTTTCAAACTTGAATAATGATGATTCGGATTACATCGTGGGTGCGGAATAGTGGAGAAGATGATGAATGGTGGGGAATGGTGGTGAACAATGTGGAATGATGGTGAGCGATGGGGAGCGGTTGTGAAAGCGGGTCTATGTGAACATTGGTGGGGGGCGAAAGATGTTACGGAGAAAGAAGAAAAAGAAGAAAATGAAAAAATGAAAAAATAGGCATTATATATGAAAGGGTGAATTTATGAAACGTTCCTTAAAGAATGGAAGAAAATACTGATAAGGTCGCATGTGGTTAAGTGATAAAAAAGGAGGGAAGAGGGGTGATCTAACGGTTGAGATCAACCTGCCACTTTTCCATGAGATCCATTTTTAAATGATCCATATATATATATATATATATATATATATATATATATATATATATATATATATATATATATATATATATATATATATATATATTTGATAACATGAAACAATGTAGCGAGGAAAAGCCTCCACCTATAAGGTGATCCGCACACAAAACTCATTACAACTCACTAGTTTCACACTAGTTGTCTTAATGAGTTTCTACACTAGTTTTTACCCATCAATTCTATGTACAACATCAAGCAAGCCCTATTACATGTATTACTTATGACAAATTACATCAAATAATTATAGGGATCATTATCACCTGCCTAACTTCAATAGCACATTCAAGCTACCGTTTTGGACTTATTGGGCTCTTGGCTGTATGGAAACTCTGACTTTTTCTATAACTTAAACTTGTAAACATAGAAGTATTGTGGATTCTTTTTATTTTTAAATAGTCAAATCGATGGAACTAGGAAACTTGCAATTTAATCAGATAATTATAGATGTCATGTTTCTAGAAGGCCACTTGGGTTGCTAATTTCATAGGCATTCAAGCTTAGAAGCATACACAATCAGTCAAGCTGTTAAAAACTTTTCGCTATTTCAAAAAATTATTTTAAGAGGTTTTTTGTATTGTATCAAAAGCTTTTTAAAAAGCTTTTCTCAAAGACTTAGCAACTTCAAGTTTTTCCTTCAAGCTTTAGTTATTAAATGTAGTATGCATTAAATGCATCAAGTCTTAAAAACTTGATGCATTGTAGACGCTTTTAGTATTATCCTATGGTTAAATTTTGATGATTATCATGGTTAACTCTTCGTTTACAAAATTAAAATGTGAATGATCAAGTGGCGGTTCACCGCGCAGTGTTGTTGAGCGGTAGCAAAGAGAAATTGTCTTTATACTAGTAATTATTTGGCAAATAATCGAGTAGTAGTCAAGAGTCCACTTCTCTAATTATGCTCTTGTGCTTTACCAAAAATCGATATATTGGTAGTTATCTTGCTATAAGCCTATAATCACACCATTTTACGTTGTTTACTTTTTCTCGTTATATATTACTCCATTGCAAATGTAATTTTATTGTAATCACACCAAAAATCGATGTATTGGTAGTTATCTTGCGTCATTGGTCCTTTATACTAAAAATCGTTAAAAAATAACTTAAAATTTGGTTTTCTTACGTTTCCGTCCGTTTTTTTTTTCTCGTTTTAAATGCGTTTTACATGTTTTCGTTCGTTTAACACGTTTATGTCCGTTTTTCACGTTTACATACGTTTTACACGCTTTCATCCGCGTTTTCAAGTTTTCGTTCGTTTTTCACGTTTTCATCTGTTTTTACGTTTCGTCCGTTTTGCGCATTTTCGTCCGTTTTTGCGCATTTCATTCGTTTTACACGTATTCGTCCGTTTTACACGTTTTATTTCGTTTTCACATATTCATGCGTTTTACGTTTTCATCCTTTTAACACATTTTCGTCCATTTATGCGCTTTCATCCCTTCTTACGTTGTCGTCCGTTCTAACACGTTTTCGTCCGTTTTTCACGTTTTCATCCGTTTTACATGTTTTCATCCGTTTTACGTTTTCATCCATTTTACACATTTTCGCCTATTTTTGCGTTTTCGTCGTTTTTACATGTTCTCATCCGCTTTAACAGTTCGTCCATTTTAACACGGTTTCGCTCGCTTTTTTCACGTTTCCATCTGTTTTACGTTTTCATCTGCTTTAACACGGTTTAAATCTGTTTTTCACGTTTTCATCGCTTTTACGTTTTCATCCGTTTTGCGTGTTTTAAATCATTTGCGGGTTTTCGTATGTCTTTACACATTTCGTATGTTTTAACACGTTTCGTCCATTTTAACACGTTTTAAATCGATTATTCACGTTTTCATCCATTTTTTCACGTTTTCATCCGTTTCTACATGTTTTCATCCGTTTTTGCATATTTTCGTCCGTTTTTGCGCGTTTTCGTCCGTTGTTTCATGTTTTCATCTGTTGTTTCACGTTTTCATTCATTTTTACACGTTTCATCCGTTGTTACACGTTTTCGTTCGTGTTTGCACATTTCGTGTAAAGCGGACGAAACGTAGAAACGTATGAAAGCGTAAAACGGAGGAAACGAAAACGGACGAAACGTGTTAAAATAGAAGAAGCGTGTAAAACATTCAAAATCGTGCAAAAGAGTCGGCGTGCAAAACGGATGTAAGCGACTAAAACGGATGAAAGCGTGAAAAGCAAGAAAGCGTGTTAAACGCATACCAACAGTAAAGTATAAAGGCGGACGGCGTAAAAGCGGATGAAAACATGTAAAACGGATGAAACGTGAAAACGGAAAACGTGTTAGAACGGACAAAATGTGTAAAATAGACGCAACGTGAAAATAATCGGCGTGCAAAAGCGGATGTAAACGTGTAAAAGCGGATGAAACGTAAACGGATGAAAAAGGTGAACCGATGAAAGCGTGTTAAACGGACAAAAGCGTGTAAAGACGAACGACAACGTGAAAGCGGACGGCGTGTAAAAGCGGATGAAAAAGTAAAAGCGGATAAAAGCGTGAAAAGCGGACGGCGTGAAAAACGGACAAAACTTGTTAGAACGGACGACAGCGTGTAAGAAGGGATGAAGCGTGCATAAGCGGACGAAATGTGTTAAACGGATGAAAATGTAAAACGAATGAAAATGTGAAAAACGGAAGAAAACGTGCAAAACGGACGAATACGTATAAAACTAATGAAAATGCGCAAAAGCAGGCGAAAATATGTAAAAGCGGATGAAAACTTGAAAAGCGGATGAAAGCGTGTAAAAGCGTATGAAACGTGAAAAAGCATAAAAGCGTGTTAAAGCGAACGGCGTGTAAAAGCGACGAAACGTGATAAAGCGGACGGAAGCGTAAGAAAACCAAATTTTAAGTTATTTTTTAACGATCGTTAGTATAAAGGACCAACGATGCTAGTTTAGCGTAAGATTACCAAATTTTAAGTTATTTATTAGCGGTCGTTAGCATAAAGGACTAACAATGCGAGGTTTTTGGTAGCGGTACACACAAAGGACTAACGATAGAAGTTTATTGACGGGATGAGAAAAAAAAGAATCTACATACAATGGTAAAAAGTGGCGAGTTAAGCTACGTTTTAGGTGATTTGCCTATTCATTTAAGATATTTTTCATCTAAATCTTTTTTCTTCGTGAAAATATGTTTCACGTCGTATAATTATTAACGGACAAATTTTGTTGTCCTAAAAGTTTTGAGACGCGAGTGGTCATTTCGCTTCTGACACCCTCAAAAGACTACCGCTAATGCCCATAACATCATAACGCTGCTTATTTTACTAGTCAATATTGATAACTAGTTAATTTTCTAAGGGTGAACTTGGCTCTTGGCCAATAGCCTTAGACCTTAATTACCAAAATTTTGACTGGTTCTACTTAATAACCCCTATTGGTTATGGTGAAAAAAAAATACAAATTGTCCGGTTAATTTGGCTTCGATTTGGTCTGCATTATAGGGTCTGAATCAATTAAGGCCAAAAATGACTTCAAAAAACAAAAGCTGTTTTTCGGCCGAAGAGTTTTGTTAAAGCCCAAAAACAGTAAGGCAACCTATAAAAAGAACAACATTAGTCAAATAACAAAACTGATTAAAGAATTGGTCATTTATTTTTGCAAAATGCCTTTTTAACATAATCTAACTCTAATTGTTAAATTTCTGAAAAAGAACATGAAACGTTACCGGATTACTAAAATGTGATAGGTTTTATGTGTTAAGCTTGTTTTGTGCAAAAAAATTGAAGTTGTTACGGATATCTTTTTTAAGAGAAGGGGTTTACCCGGTTTAGTTTGTATGACGGTAGACTTAAATTTACCAAAAGGGTCAGAAAACATGATCAACAAAAAATCATAATGTCTAACTCTTGTTATGCCGTACTAAAAAATCACTTATTCTGATTCAAATTCATTCCACATGTTAAAAAGCAATATGGTTCTTAAATTTTGAGTACGTAAAGTGATTCTTGACTTTGTGGGAAACACGATTGCCATGTCCATGTACTTGCTTCATGCATGGATTGTGGACTTCTTCAACACCAACCCATCCCCTTCTTTTCATTTTCTAATTATATTATTTTAAGAGGCTTTTTTTTTTTTTTTTTTTTTTTTTTTTATTTAGAATACAATGTTTGCAAGTTAGACCAATCACATTCGAGGAATTATGAACAAAGTCAAGAATGTGATAAAATGATAGCTCTATATTTGGTCTACATGTTATACTAGTTAACTAAAATCAAGTATACTGGCTAGCTAGAGGGTTGATCTACCAGTTTTGCAAATGCATAAATGTTAGGTTAGTTTCATCTTTCGTAGTTAATGTACATTAAAATTCAGCAGGTGAGATCGCATGAGTAGAGCTAGTAGGGTGACTAGTGGGTGCTGAGCCATCTTTAATTAACTCACTTTATTCATTAGTTATTCGTTTGAGCTAACATGATATCGGTATAACAAAATGCAGGGATCAAGGGGTACTAACCATTGTGTCTCCTTTCAAACTTATCACAATTTCATTTTGGTTGATACATCATAACTTTCGTAAGTACAAAAACAATCCTTGTGTTATAATTAGAACCCAGTGTTTACTGAAATATTTTTTTGTGGATTTTGTGACCCAAAGCATATTAGATCAAAATAGTACAATTTTAAAATGTTTAGCACGATTTAGATCACGATTTAGATTGTTATATCTTGACTATTACCAATTTCTTCAAGCACCCAAAATTGTTAAAGTATTTTACAGGCTATTAAATTTAGATACATAATTTCAATAGGTATATAGAAAATCAGTATAAACATGAAAATATAAACTGGGATGAAATAAGTTATTTGCTAAAGTAATAGGATGCTTTTAAGATTTTATTTTATTTTTTATTTTTTTGAAAAAAAATAATATAAAAAATTGAAACACACCTAGGCACGTAGAAACGAATTCATAGTCGGAGTGAACTACAAAGACCGTTCCAGGACCTGTTTTCAACGAACACATTTCATCCTTCAAAAAACATCATTTACCTTTCTGGTCCCTTTATTTGAAGTTTGTGCACTTAGTTGTGAAACATTCATAAATTTGCAATCTCACATATATCGTGATGAACCAGAATTTAGCGAGGGTTTAGGGTTTAGGGCTAGTTCACTTAAATTGACGAGGGTTCGTCGTCTAGTTTTGGTTTTGTGAAGATTCAATGACTTGAATCTGCTAATATGGACGGAACTATGTAGGGGCAGGGGAAGGCTCCGGCCCTCCTAAAATTTGCGGCACTTAGTGTAAATATTATAGGTTTTAGAGGTAATTTAGTTTAGGTTACAAACAAATCTTCGATTCGGCCCTCCCAAAATAAATTAGATGTTCAAGTTTCGTCTATGCCTGCTAAGAAAATGCACCGTTAGTCTCACCGTGGGAGGGGGCTCCCACGATCAACCAACCTCGGACGTAAGAATAAGTATTCGTTTATGGAGGGTTAAGTGAAAGTGAGAGCAGTATGTGTGTATGTGAGCCTAGCCCTCAATGAACAAGCAGGGGCGGTATTAAAAAAACTTTCTAGATGGGGCAAAATTAAAAGTGGGTGTCGGTCGGATCATGCTAGTAACTCAACCTTTGTTAATGAAAGTGAATTTTCGGGTATTTGTTTGCATGCGAGAACCAAACTACGAATTGATGATGATATGCACAACATTCAGCACATACTTACTTATTCTGATCGATATTAACACAAGTAGTTGAAGCAAAAAGAAAAAGTTGGATGACAAAAATTCACAAAAGTCTATTGAGTAGCAAAAGAATCGGACATTATATCTCCAAGAAAGTGCAAATGTCTTTAATCACTTGACTATGATGCAGCTATTGAATAATTTTTCACAATTATACTATTTACCCATTTATGGGGGCAAAATGAAATTCCCTAATCAATTGACATTACTCGAATGAACTTTGCGGGGGCAGTGTGGTACCGCCCCTGTGAACAAGTGTGGTGTATTTATAGGCGAGGCTTTGTCGTTATCTTCGGATCACGGTTGGTGATCCTCTCTATTATCCAATAGATAATAGCATGTTTGTGTTGGGGCAGACATTAGGCATCGATATTCGAGCAGTCTTGTCCTTTTGGTTTACTTCCGTCGTCCTGAGGATCTGTGCCGCCGCCTGCTGCTCAAGTTGTACCCTTTTATGGTAAAGCTTGCTCAACACTGTTTTCCCAAGCTACGTTCCTTACCCGTTTAGGCTGATCACGTGATTAGTGACTTGGAATCCACTCAAATCACTTGGGTCCGGAATCCGGAGTGTTGGTATTTGATGGTCGCGCGAGTCCCGGAAGCCGATGCTTATTTATTTATTCCGTTCGTTCCTTTCTTAGAAGGCATATATTCTATTGGTTGCTCTTCGTATGTTAACAACCAGATCAACCAAATATATTGCTGACATGCTTCTGCTTAGCCGCGGCTATCATGTAACCGTGACTGGCGCATTCGTTTAGGGCAGTTTCCGTCATATACGTGATCATATCGCTAAGCAAAAGGCTGTTGATGGATGATCACGTTTCTAAGCTGTTATATATGGCTGTACATACGCTCATAATTCTTTGATGAGCTCAAATAGTGTATATTCGTCAAATCGGAGAAGTTTAGGTGGTTTGGCTAGTTTGCAAGGTCTCTATCCGGTTAAAAATGTTTTGAGAATTTTAAAACGAAGTTATTTATGATAAATTAAATAATTGATTTTCTTGTGAAATTTAACATCTTAATTAAACCAAATCTCATGTAAGTTTTGCATTTTCTATGGGAAAAAGATTCATTTCCATTCTAGATTTAAACTCAAACATTATTTACAAGTTGTTTGGGTTCCTTTTAAGAAGAAGAAATGATACTTATTTCTATTTTATGTTCTTACTAATCTTCCTAAGTGAAAAAACTAACACTTTAGATGAAAGAAAATAACTATTAGTGTAATATGAGTGAAATAAAACACATGACACTGACTCTTTTTTATATGAGTAAGAGGATAAGTAAGCTAAAGATGTAGGCAATGTATAGTCGAGGGACTATGAGTGTAATATGATGATTTTTCTGATTAAAACATAGTGAACCAAGAAGTTTAAAAAAGAAATAGCTTAAAACTCTGTCACCCTTTAAAAATAAATATATGACACTCTGTATGTATCCCGTCACCCCTTCCCTTTTATTTTATTTTTTGTTGTTCTTCACGATCATTCATTCCATTTATTCATTTTTCTTACATTCATTTAGTTTTTATATATTGATTGTGTTAATCGGGCGACGTAGGGGATTAATATAGATATATAATAGCATGTCATGCACGGATTCTGATTCGTCATCTCATGGCGGGGATTATAAGACTTTTCGCCAAATTAGTCGTGATCGTAAGTTTTTCTGCACATTTTACGTTTCGTTCAATTCGATAAATGTATATTTTGCACCTAAGTAATTGATTTGTAATTATATATGCTGCATTGTTTATAATAACGTACGTGCTTTGAAATTTTATCAAGTTATTTATGTTAGTTATGAATTTAAGAGATTAATGTTTTATCAAAAATTGTTTTTGCATCCAAAGCTAGCCGGGCAATACGTTAAATGATTTAAGAGCTTGTTCGGCCTGAAATGCATAATGTACCTTTTTGTTGTTGAAGGAATGTTCGTATAATGCGCGTGCCATTTTCTTGTAGTTATTGGAGTGCTAGTGAGTTAAACTTATTTTAATTACCATGTGAATAGAGAAATGTTTCAGCGTGTGTTAATCTTCAATTCATCTAAGTTATTTTAAGATGTAAAATCGGATTATTGTCTTGTAGGGTTGCTTTATGAAATGCTCAAGTCATCCTCATCAGGGGACTCAAGATCAAGTTGGAAGGTACGCACGTATATTTTATTGCACAAAACATATTCTATTGTACGTGTGTAGCCAATGTGTGTAGATGGATTTTCCTTTATACGTTTTTTCTTGAAAAGCTGTACGTTTATTTTTAGCTGACCATCATTTACCTCCCCCTATGAGTAAATGAGGATGAGGTCAAATAGCTTATTCTAAGCAAGTTAAACCACTTGAGTAATCTTCGTTGCCTCGTTGGGTCCGTAAAAAGATCCCTCATTTTGATCCTATAAAGGAATTTTTGTATTAATGTTAGTATGCAGCAGCTTAATATCTTTGCAATTTCTATTCAGTTCAGTTTGCTGTATGTCATGGATACCGGAAGCAGAATTTATTGGGAAGTAAATCAACAAAACGGAAACTGATGATTTGATTTTTGTTTATTATTCGACCATGCAAACACTAAATAGCAGAGTTACTTTAAGTATGTTGTCTGTGACTACTTCGAGGGATCTTATACAGTAACTAGAATGCAAATTAGGTGATTGTGATGGAGAATCAAGGAACATTGAGAGTCTTGAATACACATATCAGGAACTTAGAAAGTATATGCTTCATGATTTTGACGATTTCACACCACATCATATCTCTATCTAATCCCGAAATACTTGAAAGCAGTTTGTGGTGCAAATAACAGAAATTATGCCTACTCAGCAGAACACTAGGTGACAGCGAGAAGAATATTGGCTAACTTTAATGATTTGCATACTACTTCGATATGTTTTGCATGAGAGTAGCTGACATAAGTTTAGATAAAGTAATCTCATCTGAACAATAAACGGAACATGTAAAATCTTTTTTCAGAAAAATATTGATCAGAATAGTGCAGAAGTGTGGCTGTATCTAACTTCTTCACCTTTTCCTTTCTGTTGTGTATTATTAGGAATTACAGCTTCTCATAGGGTATAGGTACTTATTTTGCTTCGCGTTTGATCAGATTATTTGGGCATCTAACATTTATAAGCAATGTTGAGATATAATGCTATTTTGCTTCTTGTTGTACTTCATGCTATGCAGTCTTGAGAAATAAGGATGCCAATGTTAAGACATTACTGATCTTCTGCAGGTACTTATTATGGATAAAGTCACTCTGAAAGTTTTGTCTTCTTCATGCAAAATGACAGATATCACAGATCAAGGAGTTTCATGTAAGTATACAAAATCTCGGATCCTTGACTAATGTATTTTATGTTTCTAAATAATCAAAACTCTCTCTTTCGTAAATCTGTTTCTGATCTTGACGAGTTGATCACTCGAGTTTGTTATGTTTGAAAAAGTGAACAAAAACGATAAGTTCTACATATTGTGAACAACACTGATATGTTCTACGTATCAGAAGTTTAGAGTGAAAGCTAACTCCAGGTGTTCTGCTTATTTTTACGAAACTGATGCATCTTAACTCTCGTAGGTCCTGTAACTTAACTATCTTTATTATAATTTAGGTCCTAACTTTGTACTCAACATCGTATGTATGCTGGATATATGTATAGACATTTCACATCTGTTGGTGTTTGATATCAAGTATTTTTCACTGCAGTGGTAGAAGACATTTTCAAGAGACGACAACCTATGCCTTCAATGGATGTCATATACTTCATTCAACCAATTAAAGAGAAGTATAACTCCAAACACTATCTATTTCATTTTTCATTAAACCCGTTTTTATATATGCATTACATAAGTTCTTTAGCTTGTAAGTTGACTCTTTTCTTATTTTGAATTGCAGCATTATCATGTTTTTATCTGACATGTCGGGAAGAGAACCTTTATATAGAAAGTACGCAAATATATGTAATTCCCATTATACCAAGCCATCTTTATTCCGTTCATTACCTTATAAGTTTGGTTTTTCTTGTTTGTTCCTTGTGTTGCAGAGCATTTATTTATTTTAGTTACCCTGCTCCAAAGGATTTGGTTAGTCGACTCAAAAGCGACATGAGTGTTTTACCACGCATTGGTGCTCTGAGAGAGGTAAGATCATCATATTATTCTTCTTATTTTGATCCTTATTTTCTTTTTCTGAAATGTGATCCAAACGTTGATTGCATTGCAGATGAATCTGGAATACTTTCCTATAGAAAGTCAGGTACATGCTATTCTTTCATTTTTGTACCGAGTCAATACTTTTTGCTTATGGTTAAATGTTCTATTGCGTGGTCATGATTCAGTGATTATTATTGTTATGACAAAAATAAAAAGTAATTGTTCATGCATGACCTTTTAGAACTGCTTTTCATGGTAGGCATTTACAACTGATCACGACAGGGCTCTAGTAGACCTTTACAGTCGAGCTGCTGAGAATTCTCGCCAAGTTGATGCTAGCTTGCATATAATGGCATCTCGCATTGCTACTGTTTTTGCTTCAATGAAGGTAAGAGTAAGAATTTACTTTTTTTTTGGTATAATCCAAGTTACACTATTTAAGCTGGAAATCATAAAGGGGTTATATGCATACAATACAAACACAGTTTCTCTTTCGCATCTGTCCCGTTTGAGTCATTGTACCTTTTTTTATATATATATCTGAGTCATCAAGAGATGGCTTTCTGTCCTGTTTTGGGATTTTGTAACAAAAGACCCCTCAAACTGGCTTTCAAAAATGATAAAAATGGCCCAAACCTATAAGCAAATGTTATGGTTAGGCGTTTCAAAATGACCCAAACAGGACACAAAACCATCTTTTAGTGACCTGTATGTTTAAATTAGAGTACATTAACTAATACGGGACAAATGAAAAAGTGCATTTATGTTTTATGCTTATAAGTGAATAATACAATTATAAAATACCTAGCAGAGTTAACAAAGTTTCTTAATAGTGATTATGCACTTGGTTTCATCAGTATAAGTTACTAGATTCGCCACTTTTTTTTATAATATTTTGTTAAGAACCTGAACATGTTTGGATCCTTTTAGGAATATCCTCTTGTATGGTACCGTGCAAAAGGTATGGATGGATCTAGTGCAGCAACGCAGCGTGACTTGGTGCCTGTAAAGCTTGCTTCTGCTGTTTGGGATGGCATTTCAATGTATAAGACAACTATTGCTAACTTTCCGCAGACTGAAACATGCGAGCTTTTGATTATAGATCGATCTATTGACTTGGTGAGACTGAAATTTTTTGGCCTTCTTTTTCTATCGTCTTTGTAATATTTTGACACCTTACTGTGTGTAAGTTCAGATCGCACCCATCATTCATGAATGGACTTATGATGCAATGTGCCATGATCTGCTAGACTTGCAGGGAAACAAATATGTGCAAGAGGTACAGTTTAAGGAAGATTGCATGAAAATGTAAACAACTTCCGTAAAACATCTACTTTAGGTAACCAGCCTTTTTACCACAGAAAAAAACCACGGTTTTTACCTAAGCAACGGTTTTCATGTGCTATGCAAGAACAAAAAAACATGGAAACATTTACCGACACATCAATTATCAAGTCATAATTTGACCTGATACCACGTCTGATTACCTGAAATCGGTATTTTATAAAAAAATAGTTACAAGAATACATCACCTCAAAGTTTTTGAAATTTCTGGTATAACAAAAGGTGGTTACTTAACTTTTTTTTTCCCTTTTTTGGCTACCTTTGCTATGCAATTATCCATTTATCCCGGATCTTTGTTAAAATCGGTTTTTCTATTAGAGTAGTGTATGGTTGAGGGGCATCTTGTGAGCGGTAAATCATTTGGCATGTAGGTCCTAATAAATCTGGTGGCGAGCCTCAGAAAAAGAGTTCCTTTTGGAAGATCATGATCCAGTTTGGCTTGAAATGCGGCATTTACACATAGCTGAGGTATGAATTTGTTTATTTTCTGTTCACTTGAAAGTATGATTATTTATGATGTCTTTTCATCTGCTCCATATCAGGCTAGTGAAAAACTGAGTGACAAGATGCAAAATTTCATGTCAAAAAACAAAGCTGCACAATTACAGCAAAGGTTAGTCTGCTTAGTTCGGTTGTAATGGTCTTGATATGTAATTTGGCATTATTTTCGACCTTAGTCTTAATGAGTATATTACACAAAACTGTCTTGAATGCAGAGATGACTTATCTACGCGGGATATACAGAAGATGGTTCAAGCTTTGCCACAATATAATGAACAGATGGAAAAACTTTCACTCCATGTAGAGGTCTGTAACTTTGACCAGCAAACACTTTTGTCCATCTTTTATATTTATTATGAATAATTAATGTGTTACTTACATAAGATTAAAAGTGATACTATAGTAATAATCTAAATCGTTAAATAAACTGATTAAGGAGGTTCTAAGAAATAAAAGAAGACTTCGCATGACTTACACCCCATTCGATTTCGACTTGACCTGTTTGCTATAAAACACAACCCAGAATGACCCGTAAGCTGTCTGTTTAAATTAGATAGCTGGAAAAATCAACAAAGTTATTAGAGATGAAGCGCTCAGAGATCTTGGTCAAGTTGAGCAGGATCTTGTCTTCGGTGAAGCTGCAACGAAGGAAGTCATTAACTTTTTAAGGGCCAATCAGGTAACTAAACATATACTGAAGAATATACTTCTTTTTTAATGCAAAAATTTTCTATGCATAATGTATTTTTCATACTCTTTATAGGACACGAGAAGTGAATACAAGTTGAGATTAATGATGATTTACGCCATGGTTCACCCAGAAAAGTTTGAGGGTGACAAAGGAACAAAGCTTATGCAGGTAGCTATTTGTCATAGTTATTTAATGAAAAACTCCAATTCCTAATTATTGGCGTTGACCAATAAAAATGTTTGTCTTGTTTTTGGTGCTCCTAAGTTGGCAAAATTGCCTCCTGATGATATAAAGGCAATACAAAATGTGAAATTGCTCGAGGAACAAATAACAAAAGAAACACCATGGAGCCTTCTCCTTAAGTTTGATTCTCAGAAGGTAAATAGAAAATTGTATCAAGGACCATATGTATATATTTTCACACATTAGATGTATTCAAGTTCTGACATCTTCTGTATTTTTGTTCTATTATTAGAGGAATCATGCATTAAGAAAGGATAGAACAGGAGAAGAGGAAACTTGGCAACTCTCTCGATTTTATCCTATGTTAGAGGTAAAATATTTATAGCTTTGTTAAATCTCCATGTCATCTACAGTAAAACTTGTTCATATCATAATTGAAACTCTTTTTTTTTGGTATTTTATTAATGGTCACACAAAAGTGAAGAAATATATGAAATTGTTTTTCTATTTATATTTCCATTGGGGTTATTATGGTAATGTTTGAAGCGATGTCATATTGTGACTTATTACTTCTCTCAGGAGTTGCTTGAAAAACTTGGCAAACGTGAATTGCCTAAGGACGAGTACCAATGCATGAATAGTCCAAGTTCTAGTACTCATACTGGTTCCTCTCATAGCACACATGATACATCAGCAAGGAGCGGGCCAGGTAATAATCCACAGTCAAGGAGATCAAGGAGGACCGCCACATGGGCAAAGCCTCGTTCGTCTACTGATGGAAATTCAAGGTAACATATTACACTTTTCTCTTGAGATATCCGATACAAGCCAACTTGTATTGTATATGATCTGCTTCTTTGTGTAACAACCTTATTTTCTTTTAACTAATTATACAAGATTCTTCTTAATTTTATGTTAATGATTATCTTTATTGGCAGAAATTAAAAATTACATATGCCTTACCTCTCTCCAACTGTCTTTGTAGCAACTCTGCAGGTACCAATACATCTACAGATTTCAAAAACATGGGACAGCGTATTTTTGTATTTATCATCGGTGGGGCCACCAGGTCCGAGGTAAGCATATGAGTTTTGAGAATGTGGTACAAATACTGTTCAGCGCAGTTGCATTCTTGCTTAGAACATGATCCCTTGTTTGACTGCAGTTACGAGTGTGCCACAAGCTTACTGCTAAGTTAAAGAGGGAGGTTATACTAGGTTCAACTAGTATCGATGATCCACCACAATATATCTCGGTGATACTTCTTTCTATCGTTATATGTTATTTCTATGAATTTCGTTCTTCTGCATATCACGTATGCATGCATATACTGAAATATCCAAAACTGGATGAAATATTAAGTACATGTTCTGTATAAACTAATTGGAACAAATTTTCAATAAGATACGATAGCTTTGGTGAACATTAGTAACGCCCTGAGAATTGGCCATCCACATTGTGATTGCTATGTGGTTCAAATAGTCAATTTTTATGGGAAGAAATCTTTCTGAATGGTTGATATACAGAGGTTAAAAAACTGTTAGTTTATACTTTTCTTTGTCAAAGTAGTCTTTTTTTTAACTCAGTTTGAATTCTACAAAACACACTTTATATGTAACAAATTCTAATTTTGCATTTATGAACCGAAACATTCATTATGGTCGCACCAAAGTCCACACAGCTTGTCTTCGGACTTCGGTTATACCGCTTGTTTTCTGTTAATTCTTTTTCTGAGTAAAATTTTTCAAGTGATTTAGTGTGATGCTCAATTTTCTATTTCATTTATATATATTTGTTATGCAGAAAGTGAAGATGCTTTCTGCGGATCGATGACATTAGACATCTTATGGTGGTATGTCGGAGTTGGTCAATTGGAGATTGTCAGATTGTGTCTAGTTAGTCCTACTGGGCAGTTGCACATCTCGCTATGCACTTATATTCTTATAGCGTTATTGTAGAAGGAAAGAATTAAGTGTGATATGTCAATACTCATCAGTTTAACAAAGGGTCGTGGAGTAAGAAACGTTTCGGTTTTGGACTCTTTTGTTCATCAGTTTTGGTTACACTCCAGTATGTTTGTAAATTTTATACACCCCAATTTGTGAATGTCCATAGCATATTAAACAAAAATATTACAATTCTTTTATCAGTTTCCCCTTTGCTTCCTCATTCATGTTTGTGTTATGCTCATCAGTCAATGCAACAATAGAATTAAAGCTAATAAATGATAATGATCAGGTTATAACTTTGTCCAAACAACCCATTAAGTATCCAGTCCAATTAAAATTTCAAACAAACTTTGATCAGGTAGCAACCAAATGCTGTTAATGATATATTGGAGTTCTCAGTGATAACCAGCATACAGGGTTTATTAAGAAAACACCGGGCTAAATGTACTGTACGCACTAGGTTTAGCAATAATATAACATAGGCATGGCTCTAATGCACCCCTACAGTCACCATCACATCTTTCACATTTCCGAATACAACGATCTTATATATTTTTTCGGGGAAAACCATTTAGTTCTAAAAGACGAGTACCAAAGTACTAACACAAGTCATTCTAAAAGACGAGTACCAAAGCACTAACACAAGTCATTGGATACAAATAAGTTCATCAACAGAAGTTTTACGCAAATAAAATCCAAGGATCTCAAATGTATAAAGTAGAAAGTAAGCATGTCCCACTTGCTCAGTTATAGTCACAACAACCCAATCAAAAAGAAGTTTAACGATTGGTTCATGAAAAGGACTGACAAGGCGACAAATCACATACTTCAGAAAGCCTGTTTGGTGCCTAGTCTCTACGGAGTGGTTCACTCTCACGACGAACACCATTAGCATTTAGAATTATAATTTCAACGCTATCTCCCTGTAAAACATAAAATATAGGATATGTTAGAAGCAAAAGAGAAATCAAAGGAACCGTGTAAGTGGTTAACATGGCGCCTTTAATGATCATATAATTGATCAAAGGACATTCTAATTTAGAAATCTAATTGTTTTAGTTCTTTCAAATGATACCCAAAAAAAAAAAAAGCGAGGTGACATGAACCAATAGCTGGGGAAAATATTTTTTTTTTCCATAAAACATATATCCTTTTGATGACATATACGAGGTGTTTGGATATGCATACAAGCTGATTCTTGCAACTTTAGCAGCATAATCAGTTTCAAGCTTTTAGCATTAAGTAAAAAGCAATAAGAATTATTTTTCAATTATCCAGGCTCGAACTAATCAAGATTTGGAGAGGCGTGTAAGGTATGGGTAGAGAAATCACAAGTTACATAAATGTTTAAATTCCTAACAATCCCTAATTTTAATAAACTCATAATCTGATTTTGATTCCTCAATGCAGAATTTACTTTTTAAAGCTTAAGCAATCAAAACGGAAACAGAAGACAAAAACTTACAGTGTAGATATCTCTTTCTGTTGCTGATGAAAAACAAGTCTTCACCAAATCAACAGCTTCAGCTTCTGAAAGCGGTGTCACAGCGTCCTGCACACCAGTAAAAGAAGTTCTATGAATCATATCACATTTTAATCACTTAATTTTGAGAATGTGATTTCTGAAGTGGAAATCTGAATGATTTGGTCATTGTGATTTAACTCCCTATATTATTGTCCAGTCAATATCACTGTAATGGGGCTGATATATGTGAGAATGAGTCGGTGTTTTTTATCGATTGCATGTTCCTCGTGTTTTTAACAAATAGTCTATCCTTTTTCATTCATGAAAAGATACAGGTAAAAGTTAAAAACGTAAGCACAAGAATATACGTGTAGCTAGTCGATAATTCTGTCAGGTTTGGTGGAAAATGATGCAGAAGGTGCCATTATTTCAGAAAAATGAATCGCATGAACCATGTTATCCAAAACTAAACCACATAGAAAAGACATTTGATGTTGGAAAAATCAAAGTGATGAGGGGTTTTCTTTTGTTCAACTACATGAAGGATACATACTCACACACACACACACACACACACACACTCACATATGTGACTTCATGTGTGAGTGCAGAGCAAAAAAGATGAACTAGATCCATACCTTTGCAGGTAAGAGAAGTGGGCTAGGGGATTTAAGCTGGTTGTCCAAAAATGGAGTGATAAGTGTCGCACCAGAACCTTGGGCACTGTATCCTACTCTCTCATATGAGCCAACAGCATCGTATGTGAAAACACATCCCTTTCCTTAATGTTCACAAAATGAGTTCATGTTAATATATATCAATGTACTATTACTCTACAACCAAAACTATATATTTGCATACCTTCACTATCAAGTCCTCCCAAAACGTTAAAGGCATAATACGGGAAGAAACGCTTGTAATAAAGGGTGTTTGAAAGAAGCTGAGCCATAGCAGGGCAGCTCATTTGCTTGTTGTGCTGATGTTGATAAATCTGTCATATAAATACATAAAACATCAATATTCCTGTACAGAGTGCTCGCTAATATATTATTGTTTGAAAGAGTAACAAAAGATTCCATACATAACTAACGGAGTAAACATGAGTGCAAAGACCATTCGCTCAAATTTGTCAATAATGTGTTCATTCAGAGTTGGAGAAAACGATATATATGAAGAAAACCAAAAGAAAAAAGAAAAATCTTACCAGGTGTCTAGATGACAGAACTTTTTGAAGTGCTTTAACGTCAGCCTGGAATCCAGAAGAAGCCATGAAGCTTTTATCCGCTCTGAAAGTAAATATTTGAACAGACTTAGAATTGCATTTATGATTTTAAACTTTCTTATTAAAGGATCGATTTGTGTCTTTCAGACAAAATAAAATAAAAAGCCTTCAAGTACAAGCAGCAAATGAAATTATAGTTCCATTAGGCTCATACTTATAACATCCAAGAGGCCATAACATATATTTGAGACCGTCAAACGCTTTTAATTCTTTCAATAAGAAAGCCTTAAAATAATGCATATAATGGATTGCTATGAGACTTTTGCAGAAAACCAACATCAAGTTAAGATGTAACGAAAAGCATATGAGGCTGACAAACAATGTTAACAAAATGCAACAAACCTAGTCACCATAGATACTCATACATGAGCATTAATAACTAGGCCCCTCGAGTAAAGGACTATTGGAAGCTCCCTTCGAGAATGTTGGATACTACATTTGCACCTTCCAACCAACTTAAGTAATTACTCCTACAAAACTCATATTTACACACTCCGTGCAAATGCTACAACTACAATTGTTCATAATCAACCCTTAAACTAAAGATACCCTTTTGTCTCTATGTTCCTTTACAAACAAGTGTTGTATCTATGCGTGAGTGTATTCATCGGTGCTAAAGATACAGTGAAACTCCCTACTGTTCAGTTTCTTCAATCTGATTGTTCTAAAAACGTGTCTTGCATATTGTCATATAGAAAAGCCTACACAGCTCTACAACTCAAAGTCACACATATCATTAATCCTTGCATAGTTCATAATAGTTGATTCAACTTCTAGCCTAGGAAGAGCATCAAGTAACAGTTTCCTTAACCTTTACCATGAGAAGGTGTGTTCAAAACTTCAAATCAAAACAATATGTTTTAAGCATTTAAGGAGAAAACTAGTCCTAATTTCCTAACCATAAAACTCAAAAAAACTTCAATATTCACAAGGCGAGAGTAGTTTAAAGAAACATGATCACTAAGATAAATATAAAAATTACCTAGTGGGTGCTCGTTTAAGCTTATTTTTGGATTATGAGTTAATGAGCTTATTTGACTATGCTCATTTTCATAAGCCCTTTTTAACTTATTAGCTAATTATGACTAAAGAATAAATATAAGCCCATAAGTTAGAAATAAGCAGGAAAACTCGAGCTAAAGAAAGTAAAAAAATCACAAGCTCGAAAATATGCTTAAAAAAGCCCCAACTATCTCAACTACCTGATTCTTATTCTTTAACCAACGCTCTAAAAATCCTAACCCCTTGAACTAAATCGAAGAAAAAAATCAATAACTTAGACAAATTCATCTAGATATTTCTTATTTCATAAACATCTACAAACCCTAACTCCTATAAATCACAATCCATAAAAAAAAAAAAAAAAACCATTAACCAATAACAGAAATAAACCCATTAAAAAAACAACATACAATTTACAGATTTTGGAGTAATCACGAGTGAGAATACTGTAACCAGTAGACATCCTCGTATCAGCCGCAATCACACAATAATCAGCTCCAGCTATAGCCACACATGTCCTACAATTACACACCTCAATACATTAATCGATTATATTACACACACAAAAAAACATATTTTTAATTAAAAACATACCCTCCGTTGTTGTCATATGGTGACCAATTTGCGTGTTCCTTAGGCATGATTGAATCAAGGTTTGTTTGTTTTGTGTGTTTTAGATCAGTGTGTGTGTGTGTGTTTTTGTTTAGAAGGGGCCTCTTTTGTTTCTTCGATTTCTTGATAGAAAAGAAAACCAAGAGGAAAACTGCTTTTGCATTTTCGTAATTTTACTTTTAGGGTATGCTCGTTTATAAATTTATCGAGACGGTTATTAATTTATAGAGCGAAACAAACACACTAATTTTCATCTCATTTATTCATTTTAGCTTGGCGAACTCGGTAAACCATTGGTGATATACATTTTTCAATTTTTGTTGTTTGGATATAGTTTAAGATATGATTATGAACAAACCAATATGAGTTAACACTTAACACCTATCACATACTTATATGACCAACATTCTGAATAAAATTATATAAAAAATTTTGTAAACTTAAGACAAAAAAAACTAAGTATTTCACATACATGAATTTATAAACTGAAAGAAACGAGCACAATAATACTAAAAATAAATAAATGTAAAAAAATTGATGCCAAATGCTTCAACATTTTGAATAAATTTACGACAATTTGATGAACTTAAAACAAGTGAGAGAAAAACAAATTGTAAAAAATGATTGTATCAAGTTGAATAGCTATTGTGTAAATTGTGTCTAGCAAGATATTTAATGCTCGTGCGTTGAAGTGGGTACGAAAACATTTATCTTGCAAGTACGAAATAAATTTTTACCACAATATGTTTTTCTACTAAAATCTTTTACCAATAATACGTAAGATGATGTACAAAATTTCTCTAACAAGGGATATTGTGACAACCGTCACCAAACCAGGCTAGTTATTATGAGTGTTGACCTAATTATTAGTTATTTGACTTGAATTATGTGCTTATGTGGGTTATGAGGATCGTAGTGTGTGTGATGCTAGAGTGTAAGTGATGTAGCCATATCATTTCTCTTGCACTAGTGGCATTTATATGAGTGTTCGTTAGAAGTTGTTCACTTTAGACTTTGTGGTGTTATCGTTATGTGTGTTTTCTATTCAAGTATTTTTCGGTAATTATTGACTTTACGGTATTGGTTTAGGCCTTTAATTAACTCAACAAAACATAAAAAATATATTTAGTAATGATAATATAGAAATATATAGGTTTATTATGTTTATGGAAAGTTCATTTTGTTGTTAACGTGAATATTTAGTCTTTTTCGTCAAACAAATAGTATCGGGTCGTAACTAATAAAAGTTGGTTTTTTATTTTTTTTTATTTTTTTTGTAAAATACAAAATACAAGTAAATAAAAAAAAATGATAATAAGAAATAAATGTGTATGAAAATCGGTATGTTGGAAAAAAAGGGATGATACATTTTCTTATAAAAAGTTTTCATACTTATCTCATTTTACCATTTTATTCGTATCCAAAAACCTCGAAATCGGTTTTCTTTTCATCCTCTCCCTCCTTCTACACGAAATTCTTCTAAACCCTAGCCCCCACATTTTTTTTATCAAACTTTCAAGAACAAGGTGATTTAATCTATTTTTCGAAGCCTTTGGTAACACTTCATTGATTATTAATCATTCTTTTTTTAATTTTATTTTCATGTAAATTTAAATTGATGGAGGTAATCACGGTTTATAAAAATCTCATTAAATATATGTATTTGATCATTAAAACATAATTAGGGATATGTTAGAAGGTTAAATATGCGTTTGGTTAGGGTTAGATAATTATAAAACAAAAACAGTTTCCGACCAGAATTTTTGGTCGGATAAAACGGGGTGAATCTTGATGATAAAAACGTGTTTTGATATGGTTCAAGAGCCTAACATAAAGTTTAATGTATCTACTTTATGTTCCAATTAGTTTGGAGTCGATCCAAGGTGTTTTGGTCAGTCAAATAAGTTTTATGAAGTCGGTTGTCAAATTTGAGTTTTTGGGACAGATTTGGGTCAACTCGTGGAATTTTTAGCTCTTAAACTATAAGGGCTTATGGCCTATAACTTTACCATGTGTATACTAACTACTGTAATTTTTGCAAAATTTTCTGGAAGGTTTAAGTATTTATAGTAATTGTAAACGTTTTGTGTGTACAAGCAGGTCATATTTTGACCAGTTTTAGGAACGGATTTTAATAAAATAGTTGTACTATAAAATAAAATCTTTAAAAACTACAGGAGTTACTTAACACATATAGGTACCTCAGTTAAAATTTTGGGAACCTCAGAGTGTCTATAAGGTTGGTTTTAAAATTCAAGAAGTGACATTAAATTCTGCGTAAAACTTAGTTTATGAAACTTAAGAAACAATGGTTAATAAAAGTATTTAAGGTATGGGAATGTGTCGGGATGTACCATAAGGTATACACCACCATTATAAGTCCATCAATTATGAGTTACATGGATAAGGTTGTAATGCCTTGGACATATGTAACTTGAGTTGTGATTTAACGTGTAGATTTCTAGCTCGGATTTTTGCAGTCTTTTGTGAGTTACATGGAAAAGGTTGTGTAACTTGTGTCGTGATTTAAGGTGAGTTCTCGTGGCCCCTTTTTCTACATTTTCTCGAGGGAAAATGATACTCAAATTTATGTTTTAAATATTTTCATGTCGTGGAAGTTACTTGTTTTGTTTTGGACAATTGTGTGATTTTTCTTTGCAATAGTTGTGTATGTGGTAAATTTGGCGAACATTTTAAGGTTCTTATGGTGTGGCATAGTCCCCCATAAGTACTCACGTTATAGCTATAGTTGGTAGTCTATGTGTGCATTTCATGTGTTTACATGAAAGTTATTTGTGGTGCATACACTTTGCTTATTTGATTGCATATTGTCCCAACTGTTTATGGTAGAATGGATTTTATTTGTTCTAAACTCATAAACTCACCAACGTAATGTTGACATTTTTAGTACCGTTTTTAGATGATAGCGAATGTGCTTAAGGATGTCAAGAGTTAAGGGCTAGAAACACTTTAGGATGCTTGCATTTGGTGTCCTACATGCTATCTTTACTATTTGCACTTGATACCTACTATTTTTGATACTTTGGGATATGACACTTTGGATTTAATGTTTATGACTTTGTATTTTTATGCTACGATTAACTTTGATACAAGTCTTCTACTTTTGTCAGGTGTCGTCATGACATTTGGTATTTATTTCATTTAGTGCATTATCTTTGTTAGGTCACTAGTTTTACAACACAAGCTTATAAGAGAAGAGATAAGGCGATTGAACAAGTAAACAAGCACACACACACACAATATTGTAACCGGTTCTGGCGTAGGAGGTGAGTGAAAGAATAACTTGAACAACCAACCTTCAAATGAAGGTTATTACAATGTATTTATAGGCAAGGAGCTAGGGCAACACTCCTCTCCTTCCCTATTCCTTATTGGGCTTGGATCAAGCTTATGGGCCTTCTACATAAGCTTGACCTTAAACAAACATAAAGGCCATAACAAAGCTACCTATTACATATGAAATATAAATACTTGAAATCTTGTTTAGGAGTGATTCCAACAATCTCCCCTCAGTATATATGAATGTAAGCGGTGAAGGCGTTGATGTAATAGTAGGCGTGGCGTCTTCGGCATTCTTCTTTCTTGTGAGAGGAATTGCCTTGATTCAAACAATCTCCCGGTGTAGAGATAGTTATCTTTGAGCGGTTAAGCTTGACGTCATCTTTAACTTTGTTCTTTGATCATTTGTTCTTTGTGGTGAAAGTGATAGTATGTTGTTATGCGCATCGATGCGCCTCAGTGCCTTGTTTGCTCCAATGTCTCCGTCATTCTTCAACATGCTCACACGCTTTTGGCGTTGGAAATCAATCTTGATGAAGTTCTTTAAGTCTTTAACTTTGTAGACTCTTTGGTTGAGCGAAGAATCATTCGGCGGTTGTGTTGCTTTTGAATAGAACTTCCATTAGTGATGATGTTGGCGTGAGCATGAGAAGAATCGACACGATCATTCCGCTCGAGCTTCCATAAGAAGAAAACATTGCAAGCGGTTAGAAATAAGCGGTTTAAGCACTTACAAGTTTGAACTTGAGAGTGTTATGACATAGTGTGAAAACACAACTCTAATTCTTACAAAGGCCGTTCTGAGCTGGAGTCCCACAAGTGAGATAACGCGATGTGCGAAGTACATCTGATTCGAGATAGTCATTGAGGTACACGAAGCATCACTCTGATTGTAGACCGTTTGAGACACACTCCGCGTAATCCACGGGAGTTACCGAAGCGACCTCTTTGTCGGGTGTTTGATGTTGACCTGGCGGGAGTTTCCATTCAATCGCGAGGATCACGGATGTGAACCTCTCATAAATGTTCTCGACAGTTGCTAAGATCGTGAAGGACTCGATATGAACCACCGAATCATGAAGACCTTATTGTTGATCAACAAGTGATTAAATGTCAAGTGTTCCTAAGAGATCTTTTGATGAATCTCGTGGCTCTAGACTCAGCAGTGCGTTTTGGTTTTCTGGCGGAGACTAGGGAGAGGTCTCCTTCTTCAATACCGGCGATCTCTAAGAGAAAGCCAATAGTTTATGTAGGGTTCCTGTGAGAATGAAACAAGCTTGTTGAGAGAAACTTGAGTGGCTAAGAAGGTTTAGTGCATGCGTCCTTTGGGTCCATGACGACTTTTAATCTTCAATACCGGTGTCACTAAGTGACAACCGGTAGCATATGAATTGAACCGATTATGCGCCTAAGTTGAATAATCTGGAGGCTATTTCTTTTCACCCTTTTCTTTACATTTCTTTTGATTCTTCAACTCCTTCTTTCTCCGATTCTCATTTCTCCTTTTACAATCATTCCTAAGGACTTCTAACACTAACTAATGGTAGTGTCCTTGGGTAGATCCTCCGACTCTGGCGGATCATAGGACAGTTATTCCTAACCTTAGTCACCTTATAACTCCATGACTAACCTATGTTTGCCATTATAACCTTTGTAAGTTAAAATATCTCTCAAAGGGTTTGTAAATGAAAGACATGTTTGAACCACGGTGAGAGATAAGTTTTGCATAAATACTCCCCTCCACATGTGCTTAATAGTTTTGATGGTTAAGCGACGGTGAGGAAAAGCGCACTTTATGAATTGATCCACTAAAGATAGACAATCTCCGCGAGACACGGTTCGTTGAATAGTTAAAGAGTTACATTGTCGGTTTTAGGTGACAACTAGCTCTAATAACTACCTTGAAGGTGTAGACAAACCTCGAAAGGTTGTCATACCGTCGAGTTCATGTCTATCAAGAGCTTCTCGAATGGTACCTTCTACTAAGGCGAGGTCCTTTGCGAGACACGTTTACATCACTAGCGAACTAGCTTGAAATTATTACCCGTCGGGACAAGTCTTTTCGAGTTACAAGCAGTTTAGTACCGTCGATTCGTTGGTTAAGTCGAGGTACGGATTCATTTGCATTGACACAACATATTTCTTATCACACAAATTTTCTCCCCTCAAAATGGCATATAAAAATGTTATTTTGAGCGGTTGAAATAAATATGACCATTTTGAGTGTTGTGGGAAGAGTGACCCTTGTGAACAATTTGTGAACAAAGTTTTAATTCAAATACTCCCCTCAATTAGTGATATAAGCGGTTGAGGTTTTGAAAATCTTATGGGGAAGTACTTGTCTTTTGAGCAAAACCTTGAAAAATGAAAGGTTTGATAGGTTTACTCAAAATAAGAAGCTTTCGCTCCTTTTATAAGGATTGTGGCGAGGCGTACCACGGGGTCCTTTCTTGACAGATCTGGGTTGTACCTTTGTTATGTGTGCACAAGCCATTCACATATATAAACATTCATCCAAAATCATATGAAGGAAACAATTCAAGGGTACCGGAAGTGCGGTGATGTTCCCGAGTGCATGCAGGCGTTGAAAGCGGTGATGTTTATCTGGGTCTACCACCAACATAGCTCTCAGCGTCAGGCGATCCGCCGAACAACCGTTCATCAATCATAGTGATGATCGCCTCACATTCCTCTGTCACGAGAGTTCCGGTAGCTTAGGATTTCCAACCTTGATCGTATATCCTTCAATCATCGCCAATCCATCCCTAACCATTTTCAAGGTATGATCCCGAATTTGTGGAGCTCACTACACGCCATTAAGCGGTTCTGCGAAGTTCACCGCGGTAAACAATGCCGAAAGGTTTCTTGATGGCGTAAGTTGTGTGGTGGTTGATGTCGGGAAGATCTAGGCGTGGTGGAGTGAGGTTTACGTTTACGATATGATTCAACGACCATACGGATATCTTGACCGTTCTTTGATCACAATCGTCTAATGAAGATGAGAGCCGACTTGATAAACTCACGTTGAACTTGATTGAGAATTGTCGCATACGACCACATACTTTGGCAAGGTACAAGTCTTGATGTCGTTGAGGACAAGTTCTCAAAGTCGACCTCGAGAATTTATAGTCTGTTCATCTTGTCGTTTGACTATGATATTCTTCAAGAATGTGTAGTCCCACTTAGACTTGAGATCAATGTGTTTGATGGCCACGATGTCCTTTGAGCTATACACTTCATGTTGAGACTTTTGAACCGGCGACACGTAGTAGATTCTTGGCGTTCGGGCCAATGATGAATCCCATACAATGCATCTTGGTCGTATGCTTGCGTTGTCGAAAACAAGTGAGTTGCACGTTCCTCGATAGCTATGCGGTTTGAGTAACAAGCATTTGGGAATGGAAGAGTCAATGATGTAGCGTATTTTCGTGAACCATCGCCACCATGGAGAAGAAATTCAGTGCGTGTTGAAAAAATATCGAAAGGAATCCTTGGTTCATCTGGTTGGCGATTGTTGGTAGAGGTTTGGTCGATCGATGTAGTATGGAGGGTTGTTCCGTTTAGTGAAGTCGATGTTTGCTACAGGTTGAGCCAATCCATGTTGTTAGACATGGCTCGAGCAATGTTTTCAAGGTGATATTCAACCTCGATTGCACTTTCCGAGCTGTTTTTCAACGGAAGGAATCGTCATTCTTGATGCGCTTCAACTCGGTTCGTCATCTTCTTCACGGAATCGTTCTTGCAAGATTTTGCATGCTCCGGTGTACTACCGTCTACCAATTCTTGACCTTCTTGAGGGTAGGGAGTGTTGTTAACAAGTGTGGAGAACCATTCAAATTCTGCGGTTGTATCGTCATCTAGCCATGATCGACATCTGGTGAGTCGTCTTTTCTTGCTTTTAGAAGGCCTTGATGATGATTCGGGTTTCTTCACTTGTTTGGGAGAGGAGGGTTGTTGTTGGGGCTCGAGGACCTCTTCATCGTCACCACCCGTATACTCAAAGTGATCACCGGTTTTACGAGTCAAGGGTGGTAACTCGGAATCGTCCGAGGTTTATCGGTGGAAGACCGTGGTGGAAGACTTTTGTTGTGAAGAAGTTCGATGTGGAGGAGGTGGCATAGATGTAGATTGACGGGCGCTACGGCGTTTAGGTGCGAGTCCTTATCCTTATCATCGTCATCTCTTGGTCTTTTGGGTTGAGTGGTGACTCCTTGCATGATGATGCGAGTTGATAGTCAAGTAGAATTTGAAAAATTTAGCTTCATACGAGTAAGCGTTCGGATCTCTTTGACATTTGCATCACTAGTTTAGCGATTAACTTTCGATTCGGAGAGATCGACTTCTTTTGCCATTGTATGTTTGACCAATGCTACGATGTTAGGGGTGAGTTATGCGGAAAATACTTCTTTTGTCTGCAGGGGCGATGTCGAGAAGAAACTTGTGGGTTTGTTCTCTTGCGACTTTCAGTTCCTTTTGGACTTTTGGAGCGATATCACGAAGGTACTTTTGAGTGTAACCTTCAATCATTTCATTTAGTTCCCCGCGATGACTTCTCATGAACTCTGAATAGCTTTCCTATCTTTCCGCATCTCATCATTCTCATCATGTAAGTCTTGCATTTGTTCGACATACCAATTAAGTTTTCTTTGAAGCATGTCCTTCTTTCTAACTTGTTTGTGACTTTCACAATTCTTGCATGTGTTTGAGAAATCCAAGACTTTGGTGGTTTCTTCACGGTTTGGATGATGATCGGTTGACTTAGTTGATGGTGGTGGTGATGAATGAGATGAAGAGTCGATGATGAGGAGACATGAGGAGACTTCATGTCCTTAGGAGTTCGAGGTTTTCTCCTTTGAGTGAGTTGGGTGTCTAGAAGAAACTTTGTATAATCATCCTCGTCATCCTTAGACTTTTCTTTCTCGGTTTCACCTTCTCAAAATCATACACAATGGTGTCTTCAACAGCGGTTGTTGTTGCGGAAGAGTGGTGGCACGGATCCCTTATCGGGTTGATTAACGCATCGGGATCCGGTGAGGTAAGCGACACCACTTGATCCTCGGGGCCACCCATTTGGTCTTTTGCAAATTCGGTGACCTTTTGAATATGTCGGACATTGTGAAACCTTTTCTGTATGATTTATCCAATTGCTCTTCTTCTTCTTCTTGAGCTCTCATCATAAGGTACAATAGCTTGAGTCTTCCCTTTTCTTGGGCAATTGGAGGACTTGGGGTTTTGACCTTTGAGGCGGTGTTTGGTTGCGATTGCGAGTAATGAACTTCTTCATCATCTCGGTATCTTGAGCTCTCATCCCTAAGTTGTCTTTGAGGTTCAAGTGAATGGATCGGAGTTGCTTCACGAGAAGGAACTTTCTTCTTAAGGTGGGTTTCCTCTTAGGAATAGGTTTCTTCTTGAACATTCCTTTGACTCACGAACTTGTTATGCTTCTGCACTTCCTCTTGGTTCTCCTTACGGTGTACGGAAGATTTTAAATCAAGATGACCAACTTTGCCTTGTCATTGCTTCGGATACCTTTAAATGCGATTCTAGCTTTCGACATCTTGATTAGAAGAAATCGCAATCTGACACCTTGTTTCTTTGTGGACGTTTCCTTGATTCTAACGGTGAGAATGGGTTCCGTCAACATATCGTGATTATGCGGGTCATTGAGCCTCTTGGGAATGTCGGATGAAGTCCAAGTGCTCTGGATCAACAATTTGGTATATCGATGTAGGAATCTTTGAGCCAAGTTTGTTGAGAAATGACATCATGTCATCCCAAATCGAGCTTGATAGCGATGTGTTTCATGTTGACAAATGCCCAAAATATTTGCGGTTCTATGAGCTTAGGATGCTCATAGCCGCTATCACGACCGAAAGCAGACTTGGTGATGATCATGTAGAGTGTTCTCCATGGTTGAGGAATACTCTTAAGCTCTACGTGAGAGTGCTTGGTGATTACTCCTGTAGCCTCATCATAACCGATATCGATTAAGAATTGGAGAGTGAGCTCTTGATGGGTGTGGCATAAAGTTTGTTTGGTTCGACTTGAGAATTAAGAGAAGCGACCCTTAAGTCTGCGGTGTGATGGTGATTCTTTTGTGATTGAGTCACTTGTCACTGCGATCCTTCCTTTGACCCTTTCCATGGTGTTCAGGCTGTTGGATATAGATCTCGGGGCATTGCGAGAATGTGTGAGCATGTTACGATATGGATGAGTCCTCGAGAATGTCAATAGCGATTAAGCATGAAGACTCGAGCAAGTGAGAGTCTTGAAGTCAACTCGGAGATTATTCTTTCCAATCTTCATTGGGTAGCCATTAGGGTAGATGTCGACAATGGAGAGAACATTTGGTGCATCCATGTTTGGTTGGCGACCATGTCGTGATACGAAATAATATTAGCCAAAAGAACCAACATATCGAAAGACATAATGTTAGTCAACGAAGGTCTTATTGTCTAGTTATTTAATGTACAACGTCAATGATTATTCTGAGTCCTAAGTCACTTGTATGTCCAATAGTCTAATGGCGTCGTGAAATGTTTCGTGAGTTAGTTAACTTTAAGTTTTAAAGCTTATGTTATCACTTATTGTTCACAACATATCAAGCGTTTTGGTTTATTAGTGACATTATTGGATTCGTGACGTTATGATAAGTTTATTAACAAGTTTTGTACACGTAACAATTCATAATGAAGGTCAAAAATGGCTTAGCGTGGGATTGACAAAGTTACGCGTAAGCGATCGTGACATCTGGCGTGGCGGCTTATCGTGGGATCCTTTCTTATGCGTGAAATGTTACAGCGTGGGAAAAGGGGACCTTCGGCGTGGAGCTTACGGCGTGGCGTATAAGAACCTTACGGCGTAAGGCTTACTCGTGAGAGTAGACCTTATGCGTGAGGTCCTTGTTTACGCATATCCTTCACGGGATCGCGTGGTCCCTTTGTAGAACCTTACGGCGTAATAGTTATGCGTGGGTTTTATTTTACATAACATGACTACGCGTGGGGTAATCCTTATCGTGAGAGTCTTATGACCTTGATTACGAGTGTTTAAGCGTAGCAAGGCACGAAATAAATCATCATATCATCAAAGTTAAACACATATCATTCATTTTATCAACAAAGCATGGTATGAATCATTCATATGCGTTAAGCGTGAAAGTCATCGCGTAAGTCAAAACCCTAAGGGTTATGAATTACAGCGTAAGTTTTCTAACCATAGGATTTGCACCAAATTAATTACGGTAGTTCAAGAGTGTTAGTAGAGTCTTTAGGCCAAGTTATAACATCAAAATTGTTGTGAATCAAAAATACCCAAAGTTTATAAGCTTTAAACCCTAGTTTGAATTGATGATCAATTCGTGTTTACAGGTGGTTTTCAACAATGGAAATGATTAATTCAACAAGAAATAAACATAACCCAACAATCTTTTAGACCACAACACTTCTCATTTGAAAATACCCAATTCGACTCATAAACCCTAGTTTTCAAATTCATATTTTTCGTGTTTACGGGTGGATTTTGATGGTTAAAATGGAATCAATGATGTATTAAAACGTTTTGACACTAACCATTTCACCACAAACACACTCACAGCGATTGTGTGTTCATACGCATCTGGCGTAGAGCACATAATCATTCATATCTTTGTTTTAACCGTTGGATTTACATGAAAATCAAAACCATTGCTTGTAATTACGTTTAGATTATGAAAACACTTACAATATGATGATCAAAAACACGGTTTGAATCTTGAATATTAGGCGTAGGATTTGAAATGAGTGTAATGAATGTGAAAAGTTAAAGTAAGGTGAAGGTGTTTTATCAAAAATGACTTTGTGCTTTTGGCGGTTCGGTCCCTCCACTTTTCCATTTTCATCCAAAGCTTTTAACTTCCATTTTGTTACCAAATGAAGATTTTAGAAAAGAACCTTGACGACACTCCCCTCGACTTGAGAAAAATAATGAAAGGTTGTTAATTAAAGTCAGGAGTGTCTTTGAGCGAAATGTACCACCATTTGTAAAGCGAAACAACGAGATATGATAACATGCAAGTACAGATGTTTTGAAGCGGTTAATGGATTATTTTCTCCCCTCAACACTTGATCGGAAAAATCTTGAATTTTGAAAGATAAAAGTGTTGTGGAAAAAATGTACTTGCCATGTTTAAAGAAAATAGATGAGGAGAATATTTTGGTGTTTTATCGGGTTTTATATTTTTGTATTTTGTTTTGAAAGATTTTATTTATTTACAAAAGATGTTTTGGTGTTTGTGAGTTTTTAAGGCGGTTTTAAGAGGTCATCCGGTTCCTCTTGAGTCAAACACCTCATACCAATTCGGTGGACCAACTCATTAAACCTAGCGGGAGGCAAGGCTTTGGTGGCGGATCGCCAATTGGTATTGATACCACAAAGTATAATTCAGCGGTACCTGTTCACATGATCCTTGATGAAATGATAGCGTAGATCGATGTGCTTTGATTTGAGTCTTGAGCGGGTTGCGAGATTGCAATAACTCCGATTGTCATGATACATCGGATTCATCAAATACATAACCATAGTCTTTGAGTTGTGTTCTCATCCAAATGACTTGAGCACAACACGCGGACATGGCTACATATACGCTTGATTGATGGCGGTGATGTACAATCCTGCTTCTTTGATTGCCAAGACACGGTTTATCAGAAATTGTAGTGCTCTGAAGTACTTTTCCTTGAGTCTAGGCATCCTGCGTGATCGCGTCGAAAAAGCGATTAGTTCAAAACGAGAATCCCCGGATACGGATCCCAAATTAATGGTTCCCTTGATGTATCGGAGGATTCTTTTAGCCTCGAGAGGTGGGTTTCGGTTGGTCGCGACGATAGCGGGAGCATAGATAAGCGGCAAAGACAATGTCGGTCGCTGGCATTTGTTAGATACATGAGAGACCCAATAATACTTGGTATTTGGTAGGGTCAACCAATTTCCCATGTAAATCGACATCTAATTTCTTGGTATGAGCCATTGGTGTGGCATAAGTATCACGGTATTCATTCCAAATTTGTTTAACAATTCAAGGGCATATTTGGGTGACTCAAGAAAATACCGGGGTGATTGATGAACTTGCGGTCCTAGAAAGAGCGTAAGTTCACCCATCATGGACATTTCAAAATTTTTCTTCATGAGTTTTGCAAAGCGATTGAAAACTTTTATGTGTTGACCCAAAATGATGTCATCCACGTAAATTTGAACAATTAAGATGTGTGCCCGTGATATTGTATAAAAGAGTTGGGTCAACCGAGCCTTTGGTGAAATTATTGGCAATGAGGAAAGATGATAGCTTATCGTACCATGCAGGGGCTTGTTTGAGACCATAAAGAGCTTTGTTCGGTTTGTAGACATGGTTCGGGAACTCGGGATCAACGAATCCATACGGTTGGTGACATAGACCGTTTCTTTAAGTTGTCCATTTAGAAGCGCCGTTTTGACATCCATCGATGAACCGTCATGTTCATATGAGCATGACGCGAGAAATATCGAACGACCTCAAGGCGAGCAAGCTGGAGCAAAAGATTCTTCAAAGTCTATCCTTCTTCACGGCGATAACCCTTAGCAACTAGCCGTGACTTGTTTGGATTACATTCCTTGACATCAATTTGTTTTCCAAATCCATTTTAGACCAATGGCGTAGACCCTGTTGGTCTTTCAACCGATTCCATACTTCAAGGCGTTTGAATTGATTGAGTTCTTCTTGCATGGATTCAATCCGGTTGTCTTTGTCATTGCATCCTTAATGTTTTAGGTTGATTAGCGAGCGGTGAGTGCATAAATCGGTGTTCACCATCGAGTGAAGGCGTTGTCTCGTAATGTTGGTTGATTCGGGTTGCCAATAATGTTAGCGGAGGATGGTCTTTTGTCCATCTATGTGTAGAGGTTGATGTTGGTATACATTGTGCGGATTACGAGGATTCAAATGGTTTGTTGAAGATTCCGCGACATCCGTGCGGCGATCTCATTGGCAAGCGGGTTGAAGAACATTTGGATCAAAATCTGCGGGTGGGGTACTTCATTGAGAATATCATCATTGGTTCATCATTGTTGGAGCGGTGTGTTCAAGCTGTTGTGTTGGAGTCAATTGGTGTAGGTGCATCTTCAACGATGGTTGTTGTAGCAGTGTATCGGTATAGGAATATTATCGGGTTGTGCGGTGAAGCAGCGGATACACGAGAGCACGTTCATCAATATCGTCGCGAGCGGAGGAGCAAATAACCTTTCCATTTGTTGTGAGTTAGTGAGGGCTTTCTTGGTGATGATGGGGTTTGAGGAAGTTTAAGCGGTTGTGACCGGGTTCTAAGTATTATACTCGAAGCCATCTCCGTGAGTTCATCGAAATGAGCATGAATCGTTTCCATAACCTCCTTAGTTCGGCGATTCAGTTGAAACCTTTAGAATTGTCACGATATCAATAAAGACTCCAATATCGACTTTGGCTTTTAGCTTTCCAAAATCATCACGATCATTATTTGGATAGCAAAGGGATCCAAATACATGAAAGTGTTTGAGGTTCGGTTTATAGTTGTGGACAAGCTCAAAGGTGTTTTGTTGTGGCGTTTTGTGATCATGGAGCGGTTTGAGTATAGCATGCGATGAATCGACACGCCCATAAGTGTCTGGAAGTTTAGCATTGATTAACATTGTTCTTGCGACTTCCACTAACGTTCGGTTTCGTCTTTCAACAACTCCGTTTTGTTCGGTGTTCGTGCAATAGATGTTTGATGCGAATTCCCACTTTCTCATAAAATTCACGAAGGGTTTTGTTAACAAATTCGGTTCCTTTATGCATTCGGATGATTACGGCGGTGTTGCGTGGTGAACACATATCTTTGTGAGAAAGGTGATGATCATTTGTGGAGCTTGGTCTTTACTACGAAGAAAGTAGACCCAAGTCCATCGAGTAGTCATCAACGATTACTAAGATGTAGCGTTTGCCATTTATCGTTTGCACGCGCATGGGGCCACACAAATCCATGTGAAGAAGATGAAGCACATCTTTGAGGCGTGTTCCACCTTTGAAGGAAAATGAGCACGAGTGCTTTTCCCTTGTTCACGGTGAGCAAGGTGATCTTTTGAATCCGGAATCGTGGAGTCCTTCAACTAGTTTGTGTCGAGCAAGATTGGTGATGGTTTGAAAGTTTAGATGTGAGAGGCAGCGGTGCCATAGCGAGGATTTTGTAGATGTTGCCTTTGAAAGTAGCGGATGGGAGAGGAAGCAACCATGTCTTGCATAGAGATAGTGTAGAGGCCGGAATTACGCGAGCGGACATAAGATCGTTTCCTTGTAGATCACGAATGAAACAAGTTTTCTCCACGAAAGCAACCTCCAAATCTCCATCACAAAATTGACCTCTTGAAAGCAGTTGTGACCGAGGCCTTCCACATAGTAAACCTGCTGATTTCGATGTTCCCATTAACATAATCTCCGTAGCCCATGATGGGCTGCGAGTGATCGTTCGAATCGGCGGTGCCAATGAACTTTGCAATAAAGTTTGATAACAGTTTAAGATTGCTGTCATGTCGGGAACATCCGCTATCAACAATCAGAGAATGATCATATCACGCATTACACACAGGCGACACGGATGGAATAGAAGTAGATGTGGAACCCGAAATGTTAGAGGGTTCGAAGCGGTACATTAGACATACACACATTGATAAGTTTAGGCATCCATTTAAATCCAAGTGTGTTATATATCCATTTCGCCATCTATAACTACTCTTTGCTTTAGTCTTAGTGAAAACACTAGGTGTTCTTGTATTCTTAGGAGGTGTAGCGGGAGCTCTTGTGATAGCAATGGTTGCCTTAGAATCTAAAGAAGGTGGTTTACCAAGCACGGACTTAGAATGATTAGTGGGCCTAGAGGTATTCCGATTCTTAGGATTCCGTAATCTAGAGATTATAGCTTTAGCAACACATTTGTCATGACAATCGAATTCATACTCTTTTGACAAATATCACAAGGTGCATCGGATGAATATCAAAGGTACTTAACGGTTTAGCATTCGTTACATCACTATTTCTATTACATTTGCAGACGCAACATCTATAGTGGAAGTAACATGAGTTTTATTGATTCCTAGGGTGTTCTTCTACTTTAGCATTCCTTATTGATCTTTTCTTAGGTCGCAACTTCCTATTCTTCGTTTGAGTGCTCTAGGCGTTGAAGTGCGGACGTTTGGAAAAGATGCAACTATTCTGTTTCGGTGGGAAACACATTAGCAACTTGTGATTTGGCGGTGGGAATTCTAGGTTCACGATTACTAAGTGTGTTGGTGCTAATCTCTTAATCACGATGTCGGAAGTTGTTCATACTTTCCTAACATTTCCGTAACTTAGAGATGGTGTGAATCGATTTTGATTTTCGAGCGAATATTACCGGCAAAATTCATGACTTCTCTAGTGTGAGCAAGATAGTGATCAAGTTCGTTTGATGCTTCATCTCGAGTCTTTTGAGTAAATCAAATATGACACCATATTCTGTTTAACTTTTAAAAGTTCTTGTTCATATTTTGAGATTTGACTTTTCAAAGACACGTTTTGATCATCCAGTTGCTCAATTTTAGGATCGAAGATTTAGCACTCAATTGAGCGATTTTCTTTTGGGCGAGTTGATGGTTGTGAATATCTTTTCACACCAATGAAACGACGTTTTGCATTGTTAATTTCCGTGTGTGTCGTTTATTTTCGACTTTTAACGACTCGATCTGAAGCACATTATCGGTGTTCTCAGCGGTTATAGCAGTTTCAACAATATCGGCGAGAGATATGATCGGATGCATATGGCAGCGAATAGAGTAGCACAACATTATGGATATCGGCACGGATAACATCTTCCAAGAGTCGATCAACATCTTTTCTCAACGGTTTCTTTTTGCGTTTTGTGTTAGTAATAGATGTTTGTTTTCTCGGCGTTTTCATTACCCAAGTTCCTTATGAAAATCCTTTTCGAGCAATTGCACAACTTTTCAAGTTTTAACATTAGGTAAAGATTTTTACGAAAAATGTCTCGTTGTTCTCTCGCGAGGCGATTGAAAATGTTCAACTTTGATTTCGGATCGATATTCTATCTCATGTTGTAAAATTTTGAGGTCGACCATGAAAATGTCAAAATATCGAAGGATTTTTCTATTTTCGGGTTTTGAGTTTACTTCACTAATGGAAGGTAAAGGACCGTAAGTTTGTGCAAAGGCTGTTTTGGAATTAACAATAGAGGACTCGGGTGTTTTGATGATAACCCTTGGTGTGTTAGAAGAATCCGTTGGTGTGTGAAAGTGACCGCGTTTTATAATTAAAGGTTTGTTGTAAACAACATTTTTAATTTTGATCGACTCTCGTCTTACGCATCTAATTCCTCTTGACGATGGTATTCAACAACACTCATGATAGTATTATCAATTTTGTATCTTTGCTGGAAACTTGAGGAGTTGGTTTGAATGTTTTTAGTGAAAGCTTAGGTTTATGTCACTAGATTTTTCCAAATCCGTTTGGATTGGGTTTTAAGGTAAACTTTTCAATAGTCATTACGGATTCACCATGTTTGTAAACAACAGTTTTAAACTCTTTAAGTTTGTTTTGCAAGCCGATGATTTCTTCAAGAAGGTCATCTACCCGATTCGTCGAATGCTTTTTGTATCACGGAGGCTGTTTTGACAATTTAACAACTCGACCTTAGCTTTTGATTTTCCAAGGTGAGGCGTTAATTTGCTTTTATGTTCATGTTTGATTGTTCTAATTCGGACAACAAAGCATTCTTCGAGGCGGCTAGATCACATCTCTCTCTAAATATTTTTCGTTTTGATGAGATTTTGTAAAGCGGCTTCAAAACCTTTTTCCTGTTTTCTTGAGTTTTGAAAAGTTGAGTTGCATTTGTAAACATTCAAAATCCTTGGTTAACGATGCATTTTACTTTTTAGGGATTGATTTAATGCATAACATTCCTCCATTTTGATTTTATGGTCTTGAATTAACCGAGCAAAATCCGGATGAGGCAGCAGATCATCTTGTTCAACGTGAGTCTCAACATGATCATTCTTTAGATCCTCGAAATGCGACCACGGAGTCAATTTGGTTATCAAAGGGACCATAAGGTCGTCTTGATCGTCAAATGTAACTCTGAGGTTAACTTGAAAATCATCGAAGAAGATGTAGAAGACTCATTTTGAGCGATCGATCCGTGCGGATTCGAGATATTGGCGGAGATATTAGTTCGAGATATGATGATGGTTTGTTCGGTGCACGAGACAAGCCATCGATGTCATCTCTTGGGCTGAATCACTCATGTGTAGCTCATGCATATTAGCCATCAACATAACTTTTGCATTAGCTTGCAAGTCCTCCATATCATCATCACAGTGCGCATACGCCATAAAGCTCTGTTCTTTGTTTGTGAGAGATCCACCGGCTTCATCCTTAAGAGCCAAAAGTAAGGCCTCTTTGAAATAAGCTTGCCTCGAGTCCTTGGCTTTGGGCATGCATTAGCAGTGTCCCTTCTCATTGCGGTTGTAGCATCTAAGACCATTTAACCGATTACGAGCATTTCCTGTTCCACCACTTGAGCTCTGTTGTTATTCCTACCCACAACATTAAACCCTTGACCACCGCTCATCGGCGACCATAATCACGATTACGAACTTCAACCGTCCATTGTTCACAGCGACTTGAGTCCGTGTGTTAGATGAGGAGCGAATCGATTGTTGGATTTGTTGGTGTACGGCCAAAAGCATTAGCAATCATCACAAATCCTTGTTGCAATGCTTGAATGGATCGATTTCCTCGGTAGCTTCAACGACATATGCTTGAGCATTGTTCTTGTATGGGACCAATTGATTTTGTTGAGGTTGAGGTTGTTCTTTGTGAAGGTGTGTTGGAAGCAGTTGGTTGAGTTCTTTGGTTGAGAGGATAATTACATTGAGCATACAAGGCAAGTTGTTGATTGTCCGGTTGTATTGTTTAGCAATTTGAGCACGGAGAATCCTTTCCGATCAACTTCCTTTTCATGAGGCTTCAAGTAATCGTACAACAATCCATAAGTAGAATGATGCATGTTCTTCGCAGCGGAGAAAAATGACATACTTCTCCCATTCGGACCAAGACTACTCGGGAACTTAGTATTCACTGCAATTCTTGGCATGATGATGTTGTGTTTATCCAAATCATTGATGATGTCGAAAATCGGTGATGATATGACTCAAGTGTCTCTCGGGTTCAATCATGAAGTGTTCATAAGCCAAGTAAATTTTGGATTCCAAATCCTCCCGATTGAGTCTGAGATCCTTCCATAAGAAGGCGAATATGATCCCACATTTTTGTGCGATCTTTTGAGCATCAACACTACGAAGAATTGGGTTTGGTAATCCTAAGAGGATGTATTCCATTGCAAGTTCATCGACTTCATAGTGTAGAAGTTACGTAGGATTTAAGTGCTGCTTGATAGCAATGTTGGTTTGTTCATCTCTTGGTGGAGCAGTTGGATCTCCGGTACAATGACGGTAGGCATCTCAAATGGACCTTCAAGATAACCTTCTTTAAGAACTTTCCATGTGGCTTCTTGGATCACAGAACCTAAAGAACCTTATCACCCATTGATCGTAGTTTCTGGAGTGAGCATTGGAGGTCTATCAAGTGATCGACTTCATGAATTGATTGTTGGTCGCTTAGAGCTTCACACATCTTTGCAAACCAAGTGGGTTCCTTCATAGTGCTTCGTGATGGATGTTGATTGAAATCGTTTGTGTAGGGTAGAGTTTGAAGACTTGGTGGTGGTTGAACCATTTGTGGTTGTGGAATTGCACCAAGTTGTGGAGTATGTTCTTGATTAAATTGTTGTTGATAAATTGCTTGTTGTTGATTCCATTGTTGATGTTGTGGAGTTAATTGTTGTTGTTGTTGATGATTATAAGTGTGAGGGAAGTAGTTAGAGTATGGTGGTTGAGACATGATGATAAACTTGTGTAGTAAGAATGGATCTTTGTAGTCGAATGAACCTTTGTTGATGAAGTATCCTTAGGCGTAGAAATGACAAGAACCAAGTAGCACTTATGCGTAAAACACCAAAAGTTACGCGTAACAAGAATAGTTCTGGCGTAGGATTTAGCTTCTGCGTGGCGGGAAAAAGACTAAAGTTCTGCGTAAGCGATAAGTTAGGCGTAGAAAGTTAGGCGTGGGATTACCTTATCGTGGGACTAAGTCTCGCGTAAGATGAATCTTAAGCGTAAGATTTTCTCGCGTAAGCTTTATGCTTAAGCGTAAGATTAGGGTTTTATCCCAAGTGATCTTTACACTTCACGGTGCAAAAGATATCCAAAGTCGACGTATTTTCGGACTTATCCAAGTAAGAAAACACGGAATAAACCGAAAATTGAAGATCAAACCAAGGAAAGTCTTACAGCGTAATTTTAGGGTTTTGTTACGCGTAAGATTACTCGTAACTTTGATTCTATCCAAATGTGTTTCTAAACCGGTTTTGTGTGTTGAAATAGCTTCAATAACACCGAAATAACACAAAAGTGTGAAACTTGATGATCCAAAGCACTTAAAGCGATTACGCGTAGTATAACACTTGCGTACAAAACAAGCTTAAAACAAGGAAAAACACGTAAAGTTCCAAACTTTTGCCAAAACCAATAGTTTAACACCTAATAACGTTGAAAGTACAAGAATCTTGGATTCAAAAGTGTAAAAATTAGTTTTAAGCGTACCAAAGATTGTGTTATCTTTACGCGTAAGACCCAAACCAAAACTTCAAAAACAAACGAGTACACCCAACTATTTGGCGATTGATACCCTTTGTTAGGTCACTAGTTTTACAACACAAGCTTATAAGAGAAGAGATAAGGCGATTGAACAAGTAAACAAGCACACACACACACAATATTGTAACGGTTACGCGTGGGAGGTGAGTGAAAGAATAACTTGAACAACCAACCTTCAAATGAAGGTTATTACAATGTATTTATAGGCGAGGAGCTAGGGCAACACTCCTCTCCTTCCCTATTCCTTATTGGGCTTGGATCAAGCTTATGGGCCTTCTACATAAGCTTGACCTTAAACAAACATAAAGGCCATAACAAAGCTACCTATTACATATGAAATATAAATACTTGAAATCTTGTTTAGGAGTGATTCCAACATTTGGGTATGCCAACTTCAATACGGTGTATTGGGGTTTGTGAATATGGTGTATTGAGATAGGTCTAGATATGGTGTATTCGTAATTGTGAAAATGGTGTATTGAGATATGTCCGGATATGGTGCATTCAGAATTGTGAATATGGTGTATTGGTGGGTTTGCATGAATACGGCGTATCTAATATATGGATACGGCGTATTGGCAAAAATGAGCAAAATAACTAATTTGCCCTTTTTGCTGAGTCACCACTTAGATAGTATATATCACAGTACTGGATAATTCTATCATTATCTCTGTGAGTTCTAGATTCGAGCTAAGATAGAGAGAAAGGAAGAAATGAAAGCTTGATGATCTAGAGATGAAAGATTAGTGTTTATATATTAAAGGTTAAGTCCCTAGCAATGATTATTAGCAAGTAAGTAACCTTAATTTGTGTTTAATTGCAAATTAAGAAATTAGGGTATATGAACCCTAATTTAGGGGAATTGGGTAAAAAAGTGTTTTAAGCTGATTAAAGGTTATGGCGATCATGGAATGAGTTTTATATGGTTTTTTAGATTAGTATTTTCATCTTGATTATCATATAATCAATATATGATTGTATGACGAATTGAGATGTTAAGGGGTGAGCTTATGGTTGTATAAACCATAGCTATAGTATTTTTAATGTAAGCTTAAGTGTTTATACTTGTGTGAATTTGGCTTAGGATGTAAGAAGGATGATGATGGTGCCTTGTTTTATTAGCTTGGAATTGAGGTAAGTAAAATGATGATAACATGATGTTATGATGATATCTAACATATATGTATTATGTATGTTCTTGTGCTAAGTAAAAGGTGACTTGTGTTATGATGTCTCATTGTATGAATAATGGATCTAGATGAGGTATGTGATTGACTTAGTGTATTGAAGTGATTAAGGCTAGGTGACGATTAGGCGTTATAGTGTAAATTAACGATCGTTGTTTAAGTAAGATTTAGTGTATTGATGTATATGATGCTTTTATGTTTGATTGATGATGATGCTATGTTATACTCGTTTTACTTAATAAGCTTTATGCTTACGTTATAGATGTTAATGATTTTGTAGGTTTTTGGTGAAGATGTTATAGCTTGGATTAAAGCTTAGATTTGGAAGGCGATTCAGAAGTTTTGTACGTAAGTAGGAGCTTAGGTAGAATACCATACTCAAGTCAATGTTGTACCTCCCGAGATTTCTAAATAATTTGTATGTATGTTGTCGGGTGTCAAAGTTTAGGTTGTCGTGGTTCAAGTAATTTTGTGTCAAATGGTATGTTATGGTAATGGTTAGAGTGTAAATGTTATGTTTAATGGGGTGTTTGGATTAGTGTCTATTCGTACCCATTTTAGAGTCAAACGGGTTATTTGCTGTGTATTATAGGTTGTTATAGTTTTGAATGTTAAATGAGTGTTTTAGTACAAGTTATAGTGTTGTATTGAGGTCAAAATGGTTTGTGGGTGAGTGTTGGAGTTTATGCAGGTTTTCTGCAAGTGTTCTGTCTCAGAAGTCAATACGGTGTATCCAAGTATTGGATAGGCATATTGGCCAATATGGCGTATTCATATCTTTGGATACAACGTATTGACCTCAGCACCAATATGGTGTATCCATAAATATGGATACAATGTATTTGAGTTAGATAAAGGGTTTTTGGTTGATTTATAGTTTTTGTGAAACGTTTTAAAGGGGTCGTTGAGTATATGTCCTTGTAAGTATTTTAAGAAGTGTTAATAGCTACATTAAAGTGTAGTTTTATGTATGTGTAACAACAAGTTGTTATAGTCAAAGCATTTCCACATAAAGAGTTTTAATTTTTGATCAAATCGGGGCACGGGGTGTAACATATGGTCTCATCCGGATACTTTGGATGAGATACTCAGAATTAGTCCATAATATTACCAAGATTTTTAATAAACATATACAATGAATCTAGAATTTGACTCGGGCCATTTCATGAATATAAAATGAGGTGGTGATGATAAGCTCATTACCTAACCCGCGAACTACACCATTTGACCCATTACGCCCCACTTAATACATAGCTTGGTATCTTACAAAACTGATGATGAGGTATGGTCTTCTCCGGATACTTTGGAGGAGATAATCATTATTAGTCCTTAATATTACCAAGACAAATCCACTCCACGTTGAAACAACTGAGTAAGCGGGGTGACAAGGGTCACCAAGTTCTAAGGCAATAACGATTAGGCAAGTGTATTCGCCTCAGAGGCAATGACGATGGAGCATTGTCTACTCAGAGGCAATGACAATAGAGCAGCGTTTGTTGTTATTTTATATTATACCAATATGCAAACAATAATGATCAAATAAAAACTTACCACAAACAGAATTCTCTCAAGAATTTTCATCGAACATTTGGTGGGGAACAATTATAACATAAAAAAACCCACTTCCCGGTTCACATTCAAGTTCAAACACTTAACACCATCTTCAAAAGAACCATATTTATCATCCTTTGTATTTTCATATCACAAACGTAGTCATTTTCCCCCATTGATTTTCCTGTTTTAAACCTACTAAAAAATGACGAACTTTTCCAGCAAATAATGGCAGACAGTCAAACACAAACATGAGAAACATAAGGTATAAAACACGATAGCTCATGCATGTGTTTGCAAAAATAAAAAATAAAAACAATAGCAACCTCAATAAACACTCAAACGTTTATTGTATTCATACTTATTAACAAAAAGTTGAAATAGACGGAGCTTACCACCAGAGTCCTATCAAGACGTACACTAGAAGAAAAATTGGTTGTAGAAAAATGTAGAAACGATGACCGACCTCTGTATTTATCCACGATTCGTATATATTTACTTGTTAATTGTTTATGGGCTTATTGGGCCACCAAACGACACAAATGAAACTTAGTAGACCAGTTATGGGCTAACTATTATGGGCGACTCGAAACGACGGTGTTTCTAACACAACTCTTAACAAACGAAACTTAGTAGACCAATGAGCTCATCAAGCGATAGTGAAGCTAGTTCTTTGGATTCCTCGATTGCCGTGATCTTTGCTTTCCATTTTAGATGTAAAGCCCTGAGAAATTTTCTAACACAACTCTTGACAGAGATACCCTCATCAAGGGCTTTTAGACTAGTGATGATAGTATTAAATCTTGCAAAAGCATTACCTATAGATTCGTCTTCAGGAATGACGAATTGTTCATATTGTTGAACAAGAATATCGATTTTATTATCTTTGACTGGATTATTACCTTGATGAGCGACTAGCAAAGTTTTCCAAATTTCCATAGCCGTGTTACACATAAAAGTTCTTTGAAATTCCTTTTTGGGTAAAACATTTTAAATGACCATTTTTGCTTCATCATTTTTTGCTAATTTCTTTTTAAGATTATCACGTTATTTTTCAAAGAGAACCACTTAATCTCTTTTGGTTTCCGGATTATGTTCAATAGGTTCAAAGTCGCCCTTGGCAATAACATGCTAAAGATCAAGATCTTTTGATTTCACATAAGTTTCAAATCTTGTTTTCCAATAAATGAAGTAATCGGCTTCGAAAGGCAGTGGTCTTTGCATAGATTGCCCTTCTTGATATTTATTGAAATCCATAGATCGATTCAAGTTTTAAAATACAATATATTTTAAAAAAATCTTGATTGACGTGGCTATGATACCAATTGTAGAAACTAGAGGGGGTGAATAATTTCACCGTTTGTATATTATGTTTTAAACAAGTTTCTTTTAAAGACTTTTAGATTCGAACTTTATGTGATATCGACTCAACAATATATGAACAAAATAAATATAAACAATAATTAAGAAGTAAGGAATGTAAAGGAGTAAAGAGAAGAAACAATCAAACCAAGACACGAAGATTTATAGTGGTTCGGCTACGAAACTCTATCTTCGCCCTACTCCACTCCTCTAGTATCACACTCGAGAGTTCACGACCACTATGTCAACTCCCTTTAGGCGAAGAAAACCATACACCAAGGCTTACACCAATTTACGACACTAAGCGGAATGTCGAGTTTTAATCCTAGCTAGAACCAATATACACCACACTACACACAATACTACATGGACATACATACCGTCCAATCTACAATCACCCACGGACGTACACACTGTCCAAATATACCTATTACACAACAACCCATGACTTACACAAGTCGAATCTACCGATATACAAGAATGGAGGTATAAAAAATATAGACCGGGAAGAGAAACTTAACAATGGTTACGAGGTGAATGACTAGACTCCAACACTCCGTTTCTTGACGAATACGAGTGTTCTTCTCTTGCACTTTGAAGGAAGATGAATGTGATCACTTGTAAACAATTTCCAATATGTTAATATGATCAAAGATGAGAGATTTGAAAGATTTGAGAAGACAGAAAATTTTAGTGCTTAAGAGGTGAATTTTTCTATGGAATAGTGCAGTATTTATAGTCATCAAGAGGAGCGGAGGACGGTCCCATATATATAAGGGACCGTCCCATAGAGTCCGCTCTAGTTTTTGTCTTTTAGTGGGAAATGTTTATCTCGGTAAAATTTATTTGATTTCAAGGAAAATTCAAATTCAAATATTTTCTTATGAATAAAACATTTCTTTAAATTGTAAAACAATTTGTAAAAGTTATTTGTAAAAACGTTTCTCACATTTATGAAAATGTAAGTTTTAGGGACAAAATAACTTATTTGATCACTTAACAAGTTTGGTAAGATGTTTATTCAGTGATGTTGTAGATGAAACGAGATTTCTCGAATAAAACTTATAAACAACGTTTTTGACATTATTTGTATGGGAAAATGACGCAAATGGACCGCGCGCCCTGAGGCTTATCACTTTCCGGACCACTTTTTTTATTTGAAAATGGACCGAAAGCAACCGCTGTCATTGGGCAACTCAACCACATTGCGACAAGTGTCCCCGTATGTGTAAGGTATTGTTTTTTGGCAACTAACCTTCACTGGGCAACCGTATATTTTAAAAAAGGGTTTTATCGTCATTTTACGTTACACAAAAAGTACACATTTGAATAGTGAAAGTACAGTAGATTTATATTCAAAATTCAATAGTCACTAACACAAAAACATCCATAGTTACTGTTTTTCTCTGTTTTTGCTTCTCGCACAAAAGCATTCTTACTTACTATTTTCACAAATCAAACCATCTTCTTCGTCAGCCCCCTCTCTTCCTTGTAACGTAAGTTATGTCACCATCTATAAAGCTACAGTGTTGATTGCAAACCACATTCGATTGATCAAGTTTTTTTTTAAATGTGCCAAAATATGGTACGTAAATATTCTTCTCGTTGTTTATTACATATGATTATTTCCAATTGGTTCTATGTTATAATAAATCGTTGTTGTTATTCGATTATTACCTATGTTAGATAGGTGTTAATTCCATTTTATAATCCATTGCTCTTTTTATGTGTATCGATTCGTAATTATGTAGGATATGATACCTTAGATGTCGTTAGTTAAGTATGTAACATTACTTGGTTCATTAAAAATATAGTGGCGTTTGTAGACTAATAAGGAGTGGTTTATATGCATCATCTATGCAATTGTTTACGACCTTGGTATAGATTCCTTCTATGGCTGAATTATTTTTGGTTTTGTTGACCCTTTTAGGACTATGAAGCTAAGTTAATCATTACGAGTAAACCGAACTACTTTTAGTAATTATGTAGGGTAAAATACATCCTGCTTTGCTTACCGCTCTTCTCTGACTTGTTTAGAGCTTCTTCCGCTTTGCCCATTCCTTTTCTTTAGCAATTTCTTTAGCATTTACTTCCATATGTAATCTTTTAGCAAATTTTTCATCAAAAGCTATCTGCTCCTCTATACTTTCAAACACCAAAGTTGGATCTGTAATCCCTTTACCCTTTCCAATATCAGTTTCAGTAACTACAACTTTCTGCACAGGTTCACCAATGTTTAGACTCTTAGCAATAGCTCTAGGTGCAGGGATAGGGTGAGACTGGTTTAGGTTGAGCAATTGTATGGCAATCTCATTCTCAGCCTCTTTTGGTTTTGGTGTTGGTGTTATTGCAGTGGTTATAATTGTAGCAGTGGTTGCCTCTGCAGTGGAAACGTCTGAACTCGCAGTGGGTAGAATAACATGAAGATTGGTTGCGAGTAGGTTACCGCAATACTAGCGATGGATGCAAGAACACGACAAAAGCGTTGGTTGCACCACCTCCCTTCTCCCTTTCTTCATCTCGTAGCCTTTAAAGAATCATTTATTACTTTGGACATGTCATCATGTACAAAGTCATTGCATGAACAACAATACCACATAATTTCTCTATTCGTGGACGCCTTGCATCAAAGGTCAATCCAACCTTGTTTTCTTTCCACCAAAGACCCAATGCATATCATTTTACAACCGGTTTCCTCGACCATGGTGAAACTTGTTTGATGTTATAAAGAAAAGAATAGCATTTACGGATTATATAAGAACGCCTACTAGCATAACCATCTCATATTTTTTGCTTCATTTATTATACTTAAATGGTGTGCCATACCAATTGGTAGGAGAATATAATTGAAGAGTAACACCTGTTAGGAATCGAAAATTCATCATTAAAGTGTCGGTCACCTCAAGTATATGTAATCATTAGAAAGCTCGTAGTCGTAGTTATTTAATGTTAGTAAGTAGTTAGTTAAGTAATACCGTGGAGGACGGACGGGTCTTTACCCAATGTATGCCCGATCCACACCGTAGGTGGCGTTTATTGTAAGACACTATAAATACCTCTACCTTGCAAGGTAGAGGTTGGAGCTCAATACCATTTTCTTTGTTTCACATAGTTCCCAACTCTTCCCTTTCTCTCTCTAACTTTGTCTCTCTAAACATTGTGAACGCCCCATATGATTTGTGGTTTAATGTGTTTGTGAAATCCTATATCTTACAATTAGTATCAAGAGCCATGATTTGATCACTCATCTTTCATGCTCTTTGTTTTGGTGGATTTCATAAGGTTTTTGGGGTTATAAGTGTTTAGGAGAGTTTGAATCATTTGGACAATTTCTAGTGTTAAAGTTTGAATTTTGATTGTACTTTTGTGTTTAGGATCATCATATGTGTTTAGGTTTTGAATTGGAAGGCTTAAATCATTGTGGTTTGGTTGGTTTTGATTTATAAAGTGGTTGTTTTTGAAAAGTGTACTAAGCGAGTTGAGCTACGGAGTTGAAGTTCTTGGAAGCGAGTTACTTTGTTACTGGAAGCGAGTTGGTATAAGCGACTTGGCTATTAAGCGAGTTGTATTAGCAGCGAGTTGGTATATGTGACTTGGCTATTAAGCGAGTTGTTTCTTTAAGCGACTTGAGTTTTAAAGCGACTTGGCTATTAAGCGAGTTGTATTGTCAGCGAGTTGGTTTAAGCGACTTGGTGATTAAGCGAGTTGTCTCTGTATGCGACTTGGCTATTTAGCGAGTTGATTCTTTAAGCGACTTGTGTTTTAAGCGACTTGTCTTTTAAGCGAGTTGACTGTTTAGCGAGTTGATACCAAAGCGAGTTGACTGTTTAGCTACTTGTCTATTGAGACTTGTCACTTCTTCGTGCTACATTTTTACGGTTGTTCTTTTGGTTTAGTAAAATCCTGTGAAAGAATCAATTTCCGGTTTAATCAAAGAATTGTAAAATCCCGCAGAACTTGTAATCATGTCTAACAACATGCCTACTATCGTTTCTCTCATGAGTCGAGGACGTTCAAGCAGCAGGATCGATACTCGTCCACCTATGCTTGATGTAACCGATTATGACTCATGGGCTCAAAGAATCGGGTTGTATTGTTTGGGAAAGGAAAATGGGGTCAACATTCTCAAATCAATTGATGAAGGACCTTATCGATTGAGACTACAAGAGACATAATTGATATGCTGCAGATGGAACAATGATCTTTGGATTGGACATACCAAAGACGTATGATGAGCTCGATGATAAGGAGAAAAGAGATTCGATGTCGATATCGTGGCTTCAAACATTATACTTGTGGTCTTCCAAAAGATATCTACAAGCTTATCAATCACAACACTGAAGCTAAGGCAGTTTGGGATAATGTCAAGATGCTTCTCTCGGGCTCTGAATTAACTAAGGAAGACATAGAATCACAGATGTATGATGAATTTGAGCACTTTAAGATGAAACCAGAAGAAAGTGTCTATGAATATTACGTGAGATTCCACAAGCTTGTGAATGATATGAGGAATATCAAAATGACCATGCCAAATATTCAGCTGAACTCAAAGTTTGTGAACAACATGAATCCCGAATGGCACAAATTTGTCACCTCAGTGAAGCTAACCAAAGGATTGAAGAACACCAACTATGAGCAACTGTATGCCTTCCTTCTTCAGAATGAGAGACATGCTATGTTTGAAAGAATGATTCTTGAACAGTTCAAAACTAAACAGGGAGAAACAAGTTCATCAAATGATTCAACAACATTCTACACCAATGTTGGAATTACCACCAAAGCCTCTCAAGTCATACCCACGGGTAATGGTAATTACAAGCTCATTCCTGATCCAGCATATAAGCCTCCAGACTCAAAAACACTCATGGAAAACTTCATCAATCAACTGTCTCTCATGGTTAGTCAAAATTTGAGTACCACCTCACACCAACAATAACCTCGAACAACATCCAACCCACACAATCAAGCTATTGCCGAGATGGAAAGGTTATGGTGCAACCAGTTCAAGGAAGGCAAGTATGAGCAGGGAAGAGGTGGAGTAGGTGGAGGGTATGTGGCTAATCGTAATCGTGGGAGAAATGCCAATCGGGGACAAGTAAAGCCGGTCAAGTGCTACAACCGTGGTGGTGATGGACATATTGCAAGGAACCGCACATCTCCAAAACGCCTCAAAATGCGTAATACTTGAGACAAGATGTTGCTTGTACAAGCTCGGGACAATGGTGTTGTTTTGGATGAAGAAGAGTCGTTGTTTCTTCTCGAGGAAATGCCAAGACTTATGATCTTGATGTGGATGAACAGCCAAGGTGGTATGGGTCGAACAATCCAAATGCATTTCAAGTAGTCGATCGTGATGCTTATGATTCGGATGTGGATGATGAACCAACTGCCCAAACCATTTTCATGGCAAGCATCTCACCTATGGTCTCTCCAAAGCCCTCATCACCACAGCAGGCTGGTCCTTCCAAAGATTCAATCATCTCAGAGGTATTAAAACTATACGATAAAGTTGATGAGCAAGAGATGCATAACAAAGTACAATCACATCTAACTAATGAATCAAATATGGATAATGTGGGTAATAGTAATATTGTCCCATATGATCAATATGTGATACAAAGTGAAAGTGAGATTGTACCAAGTGATGCATCTTCTGCAGTCAATGATGACTATGTTTTTGATGAATACACTCCATGTGCCCCTGATGATTCTGTTATCTCTGAACTGAATGCCTATAAGGAACAAGTTGCTATTTATGAACAGCGTGCTAAGTTTGAGTTAACTACCCGTGAGCAGGAAATGGATGACCAAATGCGTACAATTATTAGAAAAAGTAATTTTAGAGAAGAAGTGTTAAAACAAGAGTTAAACTCCTTACAAGAAAAGCTTTCAAAAACTGTTAAGCAAAAACAAGAACTCCAAAATGATGTTAAAGTGCTTAAACAAGAATTTAATGCCAAGGAATCAAAACTTTTGAATGACTTTTCCAATCTAAAAACTTTGAAAAACAAGCTTGAAAATAAGTTGTACGTACAAGGGAATACCATTCAGACTGCTCACATGATCACTAAGCATAGAGTTCTCAGCGATAAGCATAGTATTCCCATTGTAGAGAAACCCAATCCTGAGTATGGTAAGATAGCAAAAGCTGCTCAAAATGTAATATATGATGGTAATGAAATCCTTAAGCCTAGGCAGAAACCTAGTTGCGCTGAGTGCACTGAGGAAGATATGCAATTAGATGATGTCTCTAGGGAGAAAATGAATAAGAAGCTAAATGATCCTGAGTGTAAAAAGCAAAACATAACGTACAAACCCCATGATTACACTAAAGAAAATTGGATTTCTCTGAACAAGTTTAAGGCTCAAACTCTGTTAACACCCGAACAAGTGTTCTGGAAAAAGGATTTAGATAAGCAAAAAGCAGATAATCTTGTTGTGACAAACATCCCCCTTAGGAAAATGCCTCCAGCTACTGTGTATCCTCCTAATACACCAATGCATTTAGTTCCTAGAACTATTTCCACTAAAAGCAAGACCTTAATCAGCCTGTATGTAGTTTACCAACTATTTGTTGATTTTGAGAAAACGTGTAAAAAGAGAATCACACCTACTGGGATAACCGAAGGGGAAAGGGGTTTTGAGCAAACTAAAGAATGCTATCTAACTGAGGTCATGCCTTTCTTTAAACAATTAAAAGGTCAATTTGAGAGTCTTCAAAAAGGGATAGACTCAGATATTAAAGAAATGGAAAAGGAATTTGATGCAATGATAGTTGAGGTTAATGATTATGAACGGAACTCAAATATAATGAAATTGAAAGGAAGAATCGCATATTTTAAATGAGAACTTAGTATTGAGTTGTGTGGCTCAAGATGTGTTTTATATTGTTACTAAGCATTCTATTATCGCTTCTCAATTTCATGAATTAACTGTTGCTTTGAAAGTTTCCCATGATCGTGTCATTGAGCTTGAAAACAAAAACTCGAACTAAATGAGAAAATTGATCGGGATGATCACGATAATCTGTAAAACATCTTTCTAAGCTAGAAGTTGAACATTTTGATTTGCAACTAAAATATCAACATCTCAAAGAAAATGTTAAAACCTCAAACATCAAGACATCCTCAAATGTTCCGAGTTTGATGCACTTTTGAAATAAACAAACGTGATGAATGATTCAAGCTCATTGTAACACGATCGAAAGTTGAAAGCCCAAATTTCACAATTAAAGGGTGAAAAGAACAACGTGGTGGCTCCCAAATGCCTCCTCCTTTAGATTCTCGGTGTTCTCAAACGTTTCATCTTCAAAACTTGGTTAATGTTTTACAAAAGGAAAATGAGAGTTTTCTAGAAGAAAATGAAAAGGTGAAACGACACTTTAAAGAGTTATATGATTCAATGAAAGTCACTCGTGACAAGAACAACGAAAAATAACGTCTCTACAAAAGGAAATTGAGAATCGAGGAGTCGTAAAAGGAAAATGCCACTTGTCTTTAATGAGAATGTTGCATCAAAGTCATCTCTTGATCAAAAATATATGTGATTATTAAATACATTCCTCCTCATCTTAGAAATAACGAACGGCATTTCATAACTATTTTGTTCATCTTAAGGATAGTCTTGAATGTCTCCGTGAAATTGTAGAGGAGGATTTCATAAATAAGCCCTTGATAGTGAAATTAGGTTTGCTTGCATTCGTGCCAAACGATCTCAAGAGTCGTTAGAATGCTTAAGAGCAACATGCCCTAAATCCGATGGTAAGAAGGATAAAATTGTTGTGCCTTGTTCTATGCATTAAGAAAGTGATTTTAAGAATGCCAATCTTGATATGCCTCACTCAGTGCCTAAAGTTAAGCATGTAAGCTTCAATGTGCCTTCAAGTAGTTCAGATCCCAGCACTTCTAAACCTAAAATGCAAGAGGTAGCAAAACCAACTAATGTTCCCATTCCCTCTACAGGAGTAAAAAGTGACACCAAAGCGAGCGGGTCAAAGCCTTCAGGCAATACAAGGCAAGCTAAGAATGTGCAATGGAAGAAAGTAGAAGACCACCCTAGGAACATTAAGTTTGAGTTGAATAAAATGAATCGTGTTGATTCTAGTATTAGCTATAAGCGCATCGTAATTAATTCAATTTCGCTACTTTTGACAAAACATGTAATGATGATTGTTTGGTTTATGTTACTAATCATGAATGTGGTGTGAATGAGTCGATTAATGTTTGTTAAATGCCTGTTAAGATAGTGAATACAAAAATCAAGCTAAGAAGGCTAGAAAGCAATGGAGGAAGAAGGTTAGAAAACATTGGAAACCCACAGAAGGAAATTTAGTAACATAGGTTATCGGTGGATACCCATCGCCGCAAATTCAATCTTAATGAGATTTGCCCTAAATTATCTAGATCAATGCCCATTAGGAAATGGATGCCACCGGTAGAACTATTCCTTTAAGAAATGAACATACTTTGAATAGGTCAACATCGACACTAGTATCGCATCTATCCCGATGATTCCATTGTTTCTACTCGATGTGGGTGTTCCAATCATCATTACTAACCAAATGGAACCCATTCTTGCATGGGGATCCCAATTATCCGCTTATCCATTCTTGTCTCGTGTTCAATTGCGGATCGCTCAAATCGTTACGTGGTACCGGACTCAGTCGTTCCAAGCATATTTGGAGACCGGTCACGGCTCATGAACTTTGTGAGTAAATTCATCGGGATTGTTAGATTCGAGAACGATCATTTCGGTGAAATTATGGGTTATGGAGATTATGTTGTTGGTGAAAGTGTAATCTTCAGGGTATATTATGTAGAAGGTCTTGGTCATAACTTATTTTCTGTCGGTCAATTCTGTGATTCTGATCTTGAAGTAGCCTTCGAAAACATACTTGTTTTGTTAGAGAACTTGATGGTGTGGAACTTTTAAGAGGAACACGAGGTTCAAACCTATACACCATCTCTATCGAAGATATGATGAAGTCTCTCCAATTTGCTTGTTGTCAAAAGCTTGAAAACAAAGTCATGGTTATGGCATCGTCGTCTCAATCACTTGAACTTGGCACCATAAATGATCTCTCCGAAAGGACTTAGTTATAGGCTTACCTAGACTAAAGTATGAAAAGGATCATCTTTGTTCAGCATGCCAATTGGGAAAAAGCAAGAAGTATGCCCACAAACCCAAACCTACAAACTCAGTTATGGAAGTTCTTCATACCATTCACATGGATTTATGTGGACCCATGAGAGTGCAGAATATTTTGGGAAGAAATATGTGTTAGTTGTGGTTGATGATTATTCTCGATTTACTTGGGTTAAATTCTTAAGGACAAAGGATGAAACTCCAGATATCATCATCAAACTTATCAAACAATTGCAGTTCGACTTAACAAAACTATCGTAATCATCCGAGCAGACAATGGGCGAGTTTGTTAATAAAGAACTTAGTGAGTTCTATGAAAGTGTTGGAATCGGTCATGAAAGAAGTGTTCCACGAACTCCTCAACGAGCGGTGTAGTTGAAAGACGAAATCGAACTCTTGTGGAAGCCGCAAGAACAATGTTGATTTACTCAAAGGTTCCAATGTTTCTCGGGTGAAGCCATTGCCACTGCATGCTACACTCAAAATCGATCCCTTATTCACACTTCTCATGGAAAAACTCCATATGAACTTGTCCACAATCGAAAACCTAATCTTTCATTCCTTCGTGTGTTTGGTGCATTGTGTTATCCAACTAATGAGGGCCAAGACTTAGGCAAACTTAAAGCTAAAGCGGACATTGGAGTATTTGTAGGATATGCACCAAGCGTAAAAGGATACCGAATCTACAACAAAAGAACCCGAAATATCATGGAAACAATTCACGTTACGTTCGATGAGTGACCGGTCAAATGGCTCTGGACAACCCGCTCGGACCCGCATCATCAAGTAGTCCCATCGGTTCTACTCTTGTATACGATTCTTCGCCAAGAACTCCTTATGTACCTCCTTGAAGATGACTTGAAGAAACTGTTTGATCCAATGTTTGATGAACACTATGAGCCAATGGCTAATGATCATCAATTCCATCAACAGAGGCTGCTTCTATCCTCATCAATGAAGTTAACCCTTCGTTTCTATGTCTTTAAGTCAAGAAGCGCTGCGTCCGATCACTCTGTCTCATCAACAAATCATCAATCATCGAGTGTACATCATGGAATTGTTTCGCACCCTTGATGGAGAGAATCCTTTGCTACTCCCGAAGATGCCCCATTTGAAAACATATTTGCTCTCGAATCATCATCGAACCATCTTCATCGGAGAAATCGACTCTGCTACTTCGGTTCCTCAACAACAACCACACGAACACCTTAGAAAATGGACACATGATCATCCATTGGACAACATCATTGGAAATCCTCTCGACCTGTATCCACTGCAAACAACTTGCAACCGATGCCTTATGGTGCTTCTTCAACTCGTACTATCCAAGGTCGAACCAAAAGACGTTAAAACCGCAATGAATGAAGACAATGGTTCAATGCCATGCAAGAAGAAATTCATGAGTTTGATCGACTAGATGTATGGGAATTAGTACCGCTCCCGATCGTGCTATGATCATTGCTCTAAAGTGGATCTTCAAGGTAAAACTAGATGAGCATGGTGATGTATTAAAGAACAAGGCTCGATTGGTTGCAAAAGGATACCGTCAAGAGGAGGGTATTGACTTTGAAGAATCATTTGCTCCAGCTTGCTCGTATCGAGGCAATCGTAATCTTCTTGGCTAATGTTGCAAGTAAGAACATGGTAGTCTATCAAATGGACGTAAAGACGGCTTTCCTTAACGGAGATCTTAAAGAAGTTATACGCCACCAACCGAAGGTTTTGTGAATCCGAGCATCCTACTCATGTCTATCGCTTGAAGAAGGCTCTTTACGGTTTGAAGCAAGCTCCAAGGGCATGGTATGATACGCTATCAAATTTTCTTCTATCTATTGGATTCAAAGAAAGGAGCATTGATCCGACATTGTTCACCGTAAAGTCGTGCAAACATTTAATTCACGCTCAAATCTATGTTGATGATATTATCTTTGCCTCGACCGACCCCAATGAATGTGACCGTTTTCTAAGGAGATGGGCTCCAAATTTCAAATGTCTATGATGGGACAAATGTCATTTTCTTGGGATTACAAATTTCACAAAGTCCGGAGGCATTTTTATTAATCAATCTAAATATGCAAATGAAATTTTAAAGAAATTTGGATTTGACACTTGTGACACCGTTGACACTCCCATGGTGGAACGTACCAAACCGGATGAGGACCACTCGGGGATCATGGTAGATCAAACGAAATATCAAGTATGATTGGATCCACGATGTACCTCACACCAAGAGACACGATATTCTCATTCGTTGTATGCATGTGTGCTAGATACCGTGCTAAGCCTACCAAAAGCACCTTGAAGCGGTTAAACGGGTCTTCGGTATCTCCAAGGAACCATCAACATGGGTCTTTGGTACCAAGGACACCGGTATGTCACTAACAAGATATGCAGATGCAGACCATGCAGGTGTCAAGATACACGTCAAGTACATCCGGAGGTGCTCGGTTTTGGGTGATAAGCTTGTGAGTGGTCTTCAAAGAAACAAATGAGTACTTCTATATCCTCTACAGAGGTGAATACATAGCCATGTCATCTTGTTGTGCTCAAATCCTATGGATGAGATCCCAATTATCGACTATGGCTTTGAATTCAACAAAATCCCTCGTATTGTGATAACAAAAGTGCCATTGCTCTCTCTTGCAACAACGTTCAACATTCAAGAGCAAAGCACATCGACATTCGACATCATTTCATTCGGGAACAAGTGGAAAAAGGTGTGGTAGAACTCTATTTTGTGAGGTCCGAATACCGGTTAGCGAGACATCTTCACCAAAGCTCTTCCTAGAGAACGTTTTGAGTTTATCCTTCCACGACTTGGTCTAAAGAGTCTACAACCGGAAACACTCAAACATCTTCAAGAGGAAGACGAGGAGTAAAGGTTTTTTCTTCATCTATCTCTTGTATATATTTATTCAAAAAGCAAAATACAAAATTTCAAAACCCTCAAATGAAAATAGAAAAATATAAAATTTTCAAAATCCATAAAAATTAGAAAACCTTGAAAAATCCCAAAAATATTGTTTTTTTTTTGTCATGTTTTTCTTTATTCGATATCATCTACGGACTTTGTGTTGACATTCAAAGAATGTCACGGGTTTTAGATGTTCTTGAATGTACATAAATTGTTTAAAAAAAAAATAAAAAAAAAAAAAAAGACGAGGAGAAAAATGGTGGTTTATTGTCATTTCAGCAATAACCCGTTTTAAAAAGAAAGAACGAGCCATGCTTAATCTTATTTTTCAAATCTCATGCTCGATTCTTAAAACAAATATTTGTCACCAAAAGACAAATGTTTTCTTTCCAAATATTTTTCCGTCTAATGATTCTTCCGAAAATATTTGTCATCTAATGAAAACAAAATTGCTTTGAAAATACCTCGGACTCCATGTTTGAAAATCATCCGGCTTATCTTTGTCAAAATCTCTTACACTCAATCAACAACTCATGTCATTGATTGAGGGGGAGAATGATTTCAATTCAATCAAAAAGGTTATTTTTCAAACAATTGGCACGAAAAAGAGCAAGGTCTACTTTTGGATAATCAAAATGAACAATGTTTTATACAAGTGGTTCAAGACCTTGGCTATTGTTATGTTTTCAAAAGATATTTATGCATGAATGGTCAATGGAGTTTAAAGTCTCAAAATCTAATCCTTATCAGTTAAAATGTCTTTCAAAAGCAAGTCACTATTCTCCTCAAACGCTCTCAAAATTTAATTTAAATCAATAGAGATCACAACTCTCAAAAGATTTGAAAATTGTGATCGGGGGAGAATTTGTGATTTAAATTGGATTTAAACTGATAATTTGATAAATGGTTTTATACGTGATTAACAAGCTCTCCTCCCTGCATGTGCCAAACGATTTCAAATTTTCCATGCACATGTTAAGGGGGAGCATTTATATCAAACCAAAATGGATTAAACGTGATTGATTTGTCTCTAAGTGAGGTTTTCCTAATATGTGCTAAACAATTTCAAAATCGATGCACATATTGAGGGGAGCAAATTTTGAAAACCACATTCTTTACCGAAAATATCTTCAACTGTATTGAAACACTGATTTTGATCGGGAAAGTAATGTCGAGATTTTTAGAAAATATTTATCAAAGAAGTGAATTCTTCCTCTTGCCTCCATGTGCCAAAATGATTTCGAACATATGATGCACATGTTGAGGGGGAGCCGTTTTCTAAAATATCAAAAACGATTCAGGTACAAAATGCTTTGATAATAGTACTTGGATTGATTTTCAAATGGTTTTCAATTGGTTCCAATGGCTAATGAACAATACCAAAAGACCGACCAATTTATTTTATGCATGGTGTTATAAGGATGGTTAGGTTAGGTATTCGTTCCCACGATCCCCCAGAGCGGAGGGATCTACCCAGGACAATCCACTAGATAGTGTAGAGTCCTTAGGAATGATGAAAAAGGAGAAAAGTGAGATATGGGAAGAGTGCCGATCGAGAAAGAGCTAGAACTGGAATAAACCCAACAAGGTTCTAGTTATGAAGTCTCGGTAAGCATCAAGGGTTGAAGAATGAAAAGAATTGAATGTGAAAAGGGTGAAAAGAAATAGCCTCCAATAATTCAACCTTAGGCGTAAACCGGGTTCAATACATATGCTACTAGTGGTTACCAAGGTAACGCCGGTATTGAAGACAAGACGTCATGGACCCAGTGAAGCACTGCACTACAACTTCCCAAGCTACTCAAGTTTATCTTAAAAGGGCTTGTTTCATTCTCACGGGGAACCGACATTATCTATCGACTTTCTCTTAGAGACAGTTGATATTGAAGAAGGAGACCCTCTCCCTAGTCTCTAGCATAGGAACCAAATGCGCACAATTGAGTCTAGAGCCACGAGATCATCAATAAATCTCATTAAGAACACAATCAATGAAGACTTTCTGTTTCACACAATGTGGAAAGAGAGAATATACTTTTAGAGTCCTACGCATTATCCTTGTGGTATTGCGGAACATCCGAGTGATATGCAAACATATTCACAATGAAGATGGAAAGCCTTCTAGAGCCAACATCAAACAAGCTCTTGGTAGGTGGCATGTGAGATCTATCCAATAGATCAACCATGTGACAACCGAATGTAAACAATGGAGCGATTCAAATTTATGAATCAATCACGGTTCGAGTTATGGATTGACGGATACCTTTGAAAACCGGTCGTTGTGCTTAAAATTCTTTTCTAGCACATCGATCGTGTATTAATATTTCAAAAATAAAAGGTGTTTATGATTGATAAATGATTTTCTTTAAAACCTTCGTTGTATTGCAAAACACTTTATTTTGAGCAATGCACGATTGTTTTTCAAATCTCTTTTCATCAATCGGTGAATCTCAAATTTTGGTTCACTCACTCCGTGTTGTCTTCTTTGAGACGTTCGGTATGAGAACAACTAGAGCATTGCGAAACCCCATCAAGGAGATTCTTGAATTATACCGATCACAGGCGGTACTTGTATCGATCAACGGGAACCGTGGGCGTGTACCTCAATTCAACGAAGTGATCAAAGACACTTTTGTGCACTTTATTGCTAATCTGTTGTATGCGGTACACCCGACGCTTGCGGTGATCGAATGGAGAGGTCAATCCATAGCCGCATGCTCACACAACACATTCATTTCAAAAGAAATCATGATTAGTGCATCAATGACTCGATATTCTCACTCCATGCTTCGCTACGCCGCAAATATCATGAATCAACTAAAGCTTCCGCTACTCGATAAGAAGAAATCATGATCCGAATGTGAGCATGTCGGTCCATTGTCATAACATCACTTAATATCAACACCACAATGGAAGAGTCGAAATTTATGCAAGTCGATGATCTCAAAGTCGGCTCAAAACTCATCATCACGTGGATCGCTTAAAGACCTCCACTTGAATTATCCAAACATGCAAAACATGAAGAATCAAAGACTACGAGCTACAGAGCAATGAAGTTAAACAAGAATTCAAGAACAATCTTAATGTAATATCTGTTTGTATTCTGTGTAAATTGAGGTGACCTCCCTTAGGGGGAGATTGTTAGGAATCAGAAAATTCAGTCATTAAAGTGTCGGTCACCTCAAGTATATGTAATCATTAGAAAGCTCGTAGTCGTAGTTATTTAATGTTAGTAAGTAGTTAGTTAAGTAATACCGTGGAGGACGGACGGGTCTTTACCCACTGTATGCCTGATCCACAGCCCGTAGGTGGCGTTTATTGTAAGACACTATAAATACCCTCTACCTTGCAAGGTAGAGGGTTGGAGCTTTCAATACCATTTTTCTTTGTTTCACATAGTTCCCAACTCTTCCCTTTCTCTCTAACTTTCTCTCTAAACATTGTGAACGCCCATATGATTTGTGGTTTAATGTGTTTGTGAAATCCTATATCTTACATATCGATATTAGCATCGTTGCTATTCATAGTTTACCTTTGAAGAATATCCATTAGCGATTATTTGATTTACTTACGCTTTTTAAAATTATGTTCGCTAGTGAAGTTTATCAGTAAGTAATGGAATTTTGAGGTTATTATTGTATTTAAGTTTAGTTAGAGTTCATTCGCATGTGAAGAATATCGAGATTAGCTATTATTTTGATTATTTAAGTTTTCACAAATGATATCATAAAATTATAAAATAAAAGTTGATGCAAATCTAGTACCTTGTTAATTAGATAAATAGTTACTAGCTTACATACCAAATAAGTCCAAAATAGCACATTCTTAAACATATACAAAACACATTCATAATCCTAAAAATCATCAGCATCAACTGCAACTTCTTTGAGTATCTTGATAAGGTTTTTGGCACATTCAATCATCTCTTGATACTTAGCTTTGACAACAACATTATGATCTTTCAAATTCTTAAAACTGGTTATCATATCTTCATACTTCGCTTTGTAAATCTTAAATTCAGCTATCCCCTCTTCACACGTTGCTTCCAAATTAGCATTATCATCTTCGATCCTCTTGAAATGCGCTTTCATATCTTCATACTCACATTCATACTCTGGAAGTTGTTCAATCATTCTCTTCCTCTTATCAATCATCTCTTGTTTCTCTCTAAAATTTGCTTCTATTGGGAAAGTCTTTCCCGACTCACAAGCAATTACCATTTTCTTGAAACGGTCTATCATGTCTTTAAATAAAGAATCCTGCAAATTAGTACAATTCGGAGTGCATGTACCATCTTGACACAAAGAACACGGCATTTCAGAATGATTGTGATGATTGATAATCTAATTGATCTAAATATTAATTGAATGAAATATCACAAGACAAGTTAAAGGTAAATTTCAAAATGAAATGGTATTTTAGATTTAGTGTAGGCAAACAGTATTATTTATTGATAATTTGAATTGGTGTATAGTGTGAAAAATCCAAAGTCAACTGAAGAATTGGTGTTTGCAAATGGGTTATTTGTGGCCACTAAGAGTTAGTGTATAGTTTTGGATGTGAATCTAAAGTGGATTTCTAAAATAGTATCGCAGTAGTTTTTTTCATCTCGGTGAGCCAATGTTTTTATCAAACACGAAATCATGGCCTCGCATTTTACTTTTTTGACTATTTTTTGAACTCTAGCATTTGGCTATTTTGTTTACACCTGTTTAAAGGTAAGGATGTCAGTTGCTTTTTGGGAAATGGTTTGTGTATTTTTAAGTGCCCTGATGTGCATAATGTACCATAAAGTAAATCCCTGCTAGTTAAATCAAATCGATTTAATAATCTTCAACAATCTGTAGACATAGTATATGTGCCTATTTATACACAAGCTAATGCTAGAGTTAAGATTAAATGCATATTTTCCATTCTCATCAGCAACAATGTACTAACAATTTTGTGATAGTCAATAACTTTTTTGAAAGTTTATATAGCTAATGCTAATGGCAACCCTGTCACCTTAGAAAACATGTAGTAACAACACGTTTTTTTTATTTGGCCTTCACCACTAGCAGTAGTAATATGTAATAGCTGTTTTTTAAGTATTTATTCTGAAACCTTAGACAACATATAGTAACAACACGTTTATATTATATGTTCTTTAGCACTAGCAGTCCTTACTTGAACAAGCAATTTTTTATTCTATAGTGTGACAGTTGTAATATACAATAGGGACCTAGAATGACAAACACATAAACCTTTTTACCCCACACACCACTTATCATTTTATGGTCCCAACCACACATCAGTTATCCTTATCGTCCCAACAATCAATATCCTCACATTCCTTCTTATACCCTAGATCACTTTCATCGAAGAATCCAAATAAAAAAATCGTTGTCCTTTTCTTCTTTTTTAAGAAACAAATCCAGGTTTGTTGTACTCCTTCGTATGTACTTTGTTACCTTATTCGTTCATATATTTATTGAGTACATGAATATAAATAACGTCTGACTTTTATATTTTATATTCGATTATTAAATATTTATTTAAATAAAGTTATTGAAATTGTTATTAGGGTTTATGTTTTATAGGTATGGTCAAGATACCCTAATTCTAGTGGTTGATTCTAATTGTTATTATGGTTTATGTTTTATAGGACATGTCGGAAACCAAAGAAGTCATATTTAAAGTTCACCAAACGGAAATTTGAATTTCAATACTCCGCTATGTAGGCGGTCGCCTTTGTCGATGTCTGGTGTTTTAGCTCCACCAGGGGTGCATTTACCGTGGTGCTTGATCATGTTTTCAATGATATTGAGGGAAAAATGGGCTTTATTTTATGATGCACCAAATAAGGCACTCGAAGATGGTTTAACATTGTTGCATACGTAGACAATGACGCTCGACGAATGTATGACCTTGCGCATGAGAATGGATCCATGGACGCCTACATTGTGCACAAGCTACATGCTTTGTCACAATTTTATTTCAAAACATGGTATGGCGGGAAGAGGATCGGCATGCGGTGCGGCAAATGCAACACCTTTCAAAGAAGGAAGCTAACAAAGCGTGTTTTTATCACGGCGAAAGAGGGTTCGAGATCATAGAAAAAAGGGGTAGTGCACAAGGAAATGAAAGATTGTTGCAACAAAACCACTCATACATTTCTTTTAGCAAATAACAATAAGGTTACAACCAATCATATCGCAACACAACACAACACATGCCTTAGATGCATGGTTGCACATTATGAATGTTTGTTGCCTTTAAAAATTATGAGTTTATCTTGCCAACCATGCGATAGTGCTTCTATGGCCAACTTAGTGTCATTAGGTTTATCTTTGTTAAGTCTATCATTTATGATCATATGGTTAAGAATTATGGTTGCCCGATCATACAACAAGTATTGCCCAATTATGGCATTTAGTTGCCCAGATTGCAAATTGACGGTGGCTCGAGGTTCAAACGAAATTGCCCAATAACATAAACTTGATTGTCGAATTTTCGTGTCTAGATAGTAGATGATGATAACGCAGTTGCGTTCTTTGATTAGAATAGCACAATTGGGGATAAATCGCCCAAAAATACTAACAAGCTGCTACAAGAGTTAAAGCGTTGTTTTGAAAGTACAAATTAATTTTGATTCAATTAGGGATAAAAAATAAAGAGTTAACATCGCTAGCGCAAAACATAGTTTAGACCACACACAACATAATTCGCAACACCTAACAACATTGCAATCAATTTCAAATAAACATCAATGGTGCCCAACTCTTCTGCGCAACTCACAACATGGTTGCGTTTTGGAAAACCAAAGGAGGCTACGTGGTTTGAACAAATTCTCAAGTATGTGCATATGTAATACGCAACCATCAAGCTAAAGATACGCAACCACTGCTAGTGTCGCTAAAACCACCGCTAGTGTCGACACAAATATCAACTTTTTTTTCTGTTTTCCAAATAATTTATATTAAAAAAGTCCCTAAAGTACAAAATGGTTTTTTGCGAATTAAAAGGTTGACTAGTTGCAGTTCAAATTTTAAAAGTGAAATTTAAAGCGCCGATATGAATGATTTACTTCAGTTTGTCAAGCGTGCATAAGCAACAATTCCAAAACTAACAACGGATGTGGAAGCTATATTTTACCAAAAAAGTATATATGAGACATAGCAAACTTTCAAGATAAAAAGGATAATAAACCGATAAATTCAAACAAGTTAATAATTACGGATAAGGCTTATCTAAATACCAAAAAGGAGAGAAAATCAGTAAATATTCACGCTCCTTCCTAGAAATTTTATGACAAACCAAGAGGAAAAATAGATGCCTGTGGTAGGAGCCTAGGCACGTGTCACCCACAAAACAAGAATGAAAATTAATGATACCGATGCAAGAACAAGAAAATCTTCGCTAGAAATACGTGAGGTAAATAAAGGAAAGCACATAAAAACAAAAACAACCATTCCTTCACCAACAAAAATAGTTAGGCATACACATCGTGCAATGACAAATTTTAGAAACACCAAAGAGAAGTTGAAGATGTTATTAAGAAAAAGAACACGATGGTACAGTGCTGAAAAGAATACATCCGTCCGTCAACAACAACGCGTTGCCCACGCACGGTCGTTTCCAAAAGCCCATACATAGCCTAAACCTTACCCCCAAAAGAAAAACATAAGCGCAAAGCAGATGTTGCGACAACTGAAACATGTTCTTAAATGACTACTAATAACAATTAGTCGCTTCTAAAACGATGAAAATGACCAATCTCCGTGACCATTCACAACATTCCTTCAACCAAAACCCGTGTCCTTTGAGGTTTGTGGAAGCCTGCCCAGACCATATGGCATACCAAAGGTGGGAGTTTAAACCGATTAGACTCTCATTAGCCATTTGGGATGTTCAAAGTTCAGGCAGATCCTTCTTAACCTCGCTCTTCCCGAGCGGAAGAAGGAAGTATATCATGGGTATTGGGTCGAAGGAGTGATAGAATGTGCAAAGAGAGGCAAACAACACGGTGAAAATTATGGTCTCGTTCTCTGTTGATTGACCGCCCCCAAACAAGTGTCGTCTACCAATCTCGCGGATCGGGTTGGATAGATCGGGTTAAAGGTAAAATGACGAGCTTATGAAGCCGGGATAAAATAAATAGCAAACCACATAAAGAATTCACAAAAAAAATCCCATGCCGACGCCAGAAGGACGATTGGTGTATTTTATGACAGCTTCTCCCCACTCTAATTAAACCTATCACCACGACACGTCGGTGCAAGTGGATTTTTTTTTGAATTCTTTATGTGGTTCTAGCATTGCTCTAAAATAAAAGTCATGCGGATGGAAAAGCTACCCGACTAAAAGCTCTTCCAAAGACTGCGTAGGGGCGGATTTACACGGAAACCCTTGAAAGGCCTATCGAACTTCCGTGGAATCTGTTAATACAAATAAACCGTAAAAACATTTATTAATATTTTGCGATCTCTTTGTATTTTGTTGATAACAAATATAATGTTATCATAAGTAAAATCATAAGGATACATGTTATTTTTGTAAAGCATTTACATATAGTTATCTAATACAAAAATGTTGTAATTAATCATTTCTTGTAATAGTTTATTAGGATGGGTAAAAACCACAACCCATGGATCATATCCATAACCCATTGACCCATACCCATTTGACTAGATACAATGTATTCATTAGATACATTGAATCTAAAGGAATACCCATGGACCAACCCATAACCCATGACCCATAACCAAAAAACCCATGGGCAAAGAGAAGCGTCCCACGGATCCCTAGGTTTACGCTGAGACGGATCCCTTGTGGAGGATCCGAGAAGGAAGGTGAATTTTCCTATAAATAGAGAGCCATTTCTTCATTCTAAATTACCCTCTTCATACTAATTATCTCATATACTCATTCTCTTCTAACAAAAGATCACTTGATCTAGAGAGTACTTCCTTCTTTCTTTCTTTAGTGATTCTCATATAAATCCTTCTCTAAGGCGAGATCACGAGCATCCTACAAGTCATCCAAACAAGGGGTCCTTGATTGAGTTGTTCCTCCGCAAGATTTCTGTAGCAAAGATCTTGTATTTGATATTTCACATATTTGTTGTGTAATAGTCGTGTTGGTTTGGTCCGCCGTGTTACGGACTCGGTATTTAGCTTTGTACCAGAAAAAGGTGTAAGCAACGTTGTGAACGCTTCTCCGCCAAGTTGAAGGATTTTGTTGACATAGTGCTTGAACTCTCGAGTAGGTGACTCAGGGAGTGGAGTAGGGCAAGGAAAGTGTCCTTGTAGCTGAACCACTATAAATCGGTTGTGTCATTTCTATCCCTTTGCTTTACTTTATTTACTTGCTTTATCATTAGATCTATACTTTCTCAACATCCATACGATCTCACATATTATCGAATCTAAAGTTTTGAAACTAACTTAAAATCGGCAAAACTATTCAACCCCTTCTAGTTTTCCACAATTGGCATCAAGAGCTAAGTTTATAAAAGTTTTAAAGTAAATCGTATTTTAAAACTTTTCGATCACTATGGGTTACGAAAATTACAAGGAAGGGCAATCTATGCAACGACCACCATTACTTGAAACTAATGGTTTTATATATTGGAAAAATAGATTCGAAACATACGTGAAGTCTAAAGATATTGATCTTTGGTACATTATTGTTGAAGGCGATTTTGAGGCTACCTCAAAAGATGATAAAAGAAATTTAGTTAACATACCTCATGATAAACTAAATGATGAAATGGAGAAAAAGCTTTCTAAAAATAGTGAAGCTAAAATGGTTTTGTATAATGCTTTACCCAAAAAGGAATTCGAAAGAATTTCTATGCTTAAAACCTCTATAGAAATTTGGAATTCTTTAGTTGTAACTCATCAAGGTAATCAACAAGTTAAAAATAATAAAATTGATTTATTTGTTCAACAATATGAACAATTTTCAATATCGGATGAGGAAACTATAGATCATTCATTTGCTAATTCCAATACTATTATTACATCGTTACAAGCACTTGATGAATCTTTTTCTAGCCGTAACCATGTTAGGAGATATCTAAGGGCACTTCCATCCAAGTGGAGATCCAAGGTGACGGCAATCGAAGAGTCAAAAGATTTGACAATCCTCACCCTTGATGAACTCATAGGCAATTTAAAAGTCTACGAGCTTGTCCTTGCTAAAGACTCCGAAGCCTCAAAGGTGAAGGAGAAACACTAATCTCTTGCCCTTAAAGCCAAAAAGGCTTCAAGCGATGAAGAGAACTCCTCTTCGAATAGTGACGACGAGGAGTACGCTATGGTGGTAAGGGACTTTAAAAGTTCTTTAGAAGGAAGGAAGATACGCCAAACAACCGTATGACGATAAGAAAGGCTTCCGAAAAGCAAAGAGGACGAGAAGCCAAAGATGATCATACTTGCTTTAAATGTGGGGACCCAAACCACTTTATTAGTAAGTGTCCCAAACGGGATGATCAAAAGGCGTTCGTGAGCGGCACGTGGGGAATGAGCGACAAGGAGGACGAAGAAATTTGTCTCATGGCAAATGACGAGGTATGTCACGAATACTATAGTAGCTCATCACTAGATGACGACTCTTTGCATAATGAATATGACAAACTTTGCAATATTAGCTTAAAACTAATTAACAAAAACAAGATTTTAAAAAGTCAAAACCAACGTTTAGATAAAGAAGTCATAGAATTAAAAGCAAAACTGAAACGTCTAGAAAAGGGTAAAATAGCAAGTGGTGAATGTGAACTTTATGCTCAACTTCAAACACTAGTTGATCAACCAGATTCTAAAATTGCTAGAATGAGTACGAATACTTTAGATATGATATTAGATAGTGTTAAACCGGTAACAACCAAAAAGGTTTAGGTATTCAACAACTTGATCCATCAACTAGTGAAAACAAAGAAACACAATTTGTTAAGGCACTAGAGAAACCACCCATGTTGTGGCGGATCCCACGGATCCCATAAAAAGGAACCGCTAGTGTTAAGCCGGGATTAGTGGGTCTCATTGTAGCAAGCAAATGGTAATAACGTAGCTTCTTCATCTAGAACTGGTTTTGTTATCGTTAATAAGAAGAAACCAACTCATTTCACCACTAGACAACCACCTCCAAAATATAATCATATTTTTGCAAGAAACAAAGCTCCATCTTTTTCAACACCTAATCCATCTAGGAGACCTAATAATGTTTACCCGAGAAGTAACCATCAAATGGGATGGAACCCAAATATGCAAAATGGTTTTCCTTTTCAAAACTTTGCTCCGTGGAATACATACTCATTTTATCCATACATGTCTAACATGAATGGAATGTTTAACACTAATGGACCCATGAACAAATGGGGACCAAACTTTTGAGTTAATTGTTTTCTTAGGTGTGCTTAAAGGTCGACCTAGATACGGATGAATGGGTCAAGGATAGCGGGTGCACGAGGCACATGACCGGCAATAAAGATCTATTCTCCACATATGAATCCTTCAATGGAGGTAATGTGGTGTTTGGAAATAGCAAAAGTAAAATCATCGATAAAGGTACGATTTCTAACAAATCTCAAACCATTAACGATGTGTGTCGAGAGAAAACCTAAACTTTAACCTCTTAAGTATAGGACAAATATGTGATAAAAGTGCAATGTACTTTTACCGAAACCGTAGTAAGATATTAAAGAATGGCATAACCATAGGAAGAGGAATTAGGAAACATGGAGTCTATGTCATTAAAATCGGTAATGAACCTAAAGACAAACTATGTCTTACCTCTATGGATGATACTTCGACCTTATGGCATCGAAGATTGGGTCACGCCAACATGCGACTTCTTCAATCGTTATCATCCAAAGATCTAGTAAGAGATCTACCTAAGTTAAAATATGAACATCACTTTTGTGATGCTTGTAATGTAGGAAAACAAGTTCATTCTAGTCATAAAGCTAAAAACATGGTGTCTACAAATAAGTGTCTAGAATTACTACATATGGATTTATTCGGTCCATCCGCTATCCAAAGTTATGGAGGCAACTACTACACTTTGGTCATAGTGGATGATTACTCTAGGTATACATGGACAAAATTCTTAAAGAACAAAACGGAAACGTTTAATTATTTTGAAATATTAAGCAAGAAAATCCAAAGACAACTAGGAAGTCCTATAGTGTCTATTAGAACGGATCATGGTAGGGAATTCGATAATGAAGTGCAACTCAAAGCTTTTTGTGATGCTAATGGTATTACTCACAACTTCTCGGCTCCGCGCACTCCACAATCGAATGGGGTAGTTGAAAGAAAGAATAGAACCCTACAAGAAATAAGTCGAACCATGCTTAATGAGCAATCCATACCTCAAAAGTTTTGGTGCAATGCCGTTGATACTTCAACGTACATACTCAATCGAGTCTTAATTAGACCAATCTTAGGTAAAACTCCATACGAGTTACTCCGAGGCAAAAATCCTACGTTAGATCACTTTAGAGTCTTTGGTAGCAAATGTTTTATTCTTAACACTAAAGATTACCTTACAAAATTTGATCCTAAATCAACCGAAGGTATCTTTCTAGGTTACTCTCCAAATAGCAAAGCTTCGTCATATTAAACAAAGAAACAATGAAGGTAGAAGAGTCATTAAATATAAAATTTGATGAAAGTCCACCCAAACCCTCTCCACCTCTTGTCGATGACGAGATTGTAGAAAGTGAAGCTATAGTAATAAAGAAAAGATAAATGAAGAAGAAGAACCTTTAAATGATGAAGTCATAAACATTAAAGAGTCCAAAGATCACCCCGTAGATAAGGTCATAGGAAAGCTAAGCGAAGAACACTAAGGTCTCAAGTTCAAAACCAAAGTAGCTTATTTTGTTTTGTTTCAACCATAGAACCTAAGAATACAGAAGCCATAAAAGATGAAAGTTGGGTAATGGCTATGCAAGAAGAATTAAATCAATTTGTTTCTAATGATGTTTGGACACTTGTCCTCCACCTAGTAATCAAACCATAATAGGAACCAAATGGGTTTATAAAACAAATTAGATGCAAAGCTAAGTAGTGTCTAGAAACAAGGCTAGACTCGTTGCCCAAGGGTATAACCAACAAGAAGGAATAGACTTTGATGAGACCTATTCCCCCGTGGCTAGATTAGTGTCTATAAGAATACTTCTTGTGTATGCTTATGCTAATGATCTAAAGCTTTATCAAATGGATGTCAAAAGTGCTTTTCTAAATGGTTTTATTAATGAAGAAGTATATGTAGATCAACCTCCGGGCTTCATCGATTTTGAAAAACCTAAATGTAAGATATTGGATTTCACAAACACTCTAAACCATGATCAAAGTAGGCGTATAAGTATGTTAGAGAGAGAAAGTTCTAGTGAGAGAAAGGAAGAGAGTTGGGAACTATAGTGAGAGAAAGAAAATATTATTACGAGCTCCAACTCTACCTTGGAAGGTAGAGAGTATTTATAGTCTTACATAAACGCCACACAACGGTTTGTGGATCTTATTATGAGGCATACAAGGTGGGTAAAGACCCGTCCGTCCTCCATGGTGTTACTTAACTAAATACTACTTAACTTAAATGAACTATGACTACGAGCTTTCTAACGATTACATATACTTGAGGTGATCGACTCTTTAATACCTGGAATTTCTAATTCCTAACAATCTCCCCCAAAAGGAGGTCACCTCAAACATATACTAAAATTACATTGAATACAAACCGATATTACATTAACAATTGTTCTTTCATTCTTGATGTAGTACTTTGCTCAAGCTCGTAGTCATTGATTCCACTCATTGCATGTTTGGTTAATCCAAGTGGAGGTCTTTTCGATCCACGTGATAATAATTTTAAGCCACTTTTGAGATCAACAAGAACAAAAATCTCGTGACATCCATTGTGGTGTTGGTATTATGTGATGTTGTGACTTTCGGACCGGCATGTTCACATTACGGATCATGATATCTTCTCATCGAGTAGCGGAAGCTTTCGTTGATTCATGATATTGGCGCAGAAGCGTAGCATGGAGTGAAAATATCATAGTCATTGATGCACTTATCATGATTTCTTTTGAGATGAATGTGTAGTGAGCATGCGGCTATGGATTGACCGCTTCATTACGATCACCAGAAAACGTCGGCGTACCACGCATACAACAAAGCTTAGCAAGAAAGCGTATAAAAGTGTCTTTGACAACTTTAGTTGAATTGAGGTACACGCCCACGGTTCCCGTTGATCAAGACAAGCATCGCCTGTGATCGTGTAAAATTCAAGAATTTCCTTGATGTGGTTTCATTGCTCTAGTCGTTCTCAAACCGAACGCCTCAAAGAAGACAACACGGAGTGAGTGAACCAATGAATTTAAGTCCACCGATTGATGAAAAGAGATTTGAAAAGCAATCGTATTTCTCAATAGAAATTGTTTTTGTAATACAACGAAGGTTTTATTGAAAATCAATTATCAATCATAAAACACCTTTGATTTGAAAATTAGTACACGGTCGATGTGCAATAGAAAAGAGTTTTTAAGCACAAAGACCGATTTTTCAAAGGTATCCGTCAATCCATAACTCGAACCGTGATTGATTCAAGAGATTGAATCGCCCCATTGTTTCATTCGGTTGTCACATGGTTGATCTATTTAATAGATCTCACATGCCACCTACCGGGAGCTTGTTTGATGTTGGCTCCGAAGGTTTTCCATCTTCATTGTGAATATGTTCACATATCACTCGGATGTTCCGCAAAACCACAAGGATAATGCGAGGACTCAAGATATAATCTCTCTTTCCACATTGTGTGAAGCAGAGAGTCTTCATTGAAAGTGTCCTAATGAGATTTATTGATGATCTCGTGGCTCTAGACTCAATTTGTGCATATTTGGATCCCGTGTGGGAGACTAGGAGAGGGTATCCTTCTTCAATATCAACAATCTCTAAGAGAAAGTCGATAGATAATGTCGGTTCTCCGTGAGAATGAAACAAGTCCTTTTAAGAGGAACTTGAGTGGTTTGGAAAGTTGAAGTGCGGTACGTCCTTTGGGTCCATGACGTCTTGTCTTCAATACCGATGTTACCATCAAGAGCATATGAATTGAACCCGGTTTCGCCCTAAGGTTGAATAAATGGAGGGCTATTTGTTTTCACCCTTTTCTCATTCAATTCTTTTTAATTCTTCAACCCTTGAAGGCTTACCGAGACTTCATAGCTAGAACCTTGTTGGGTTTATTCCAAGACTAGTTCAAGATCGGTCCGCACTCTTCCCCTATCTCATTTTCTCCTTTTATCATCATACCTAAGAACTCTACACTAACTAGTGGATAGTCCCCGGTTAGATCCTTCCGGTTCGGCGGATCATGGGAACACATACCTAACCTTATCATCCTTATATCACCGTACATAAAGTAAAGTTGGTCGGTCTATTTGGTATTGTTCATCCGCCATTGGAACCAATTGAAAACCATTTGAAAATCAATCCGATACTTGTGATATAATATCAAAGCATTTTGTACCGAATTGTTTTGATATTTTAGAACGAGAACTCCCCTCAACATGTGCATCAAATATTTGAAATCGTTTTGCACATGGAGGCAAGAGAAAGAATTAACTTCTTTGATTACCATTTTCTAAAGATATCAACATCACTTCCTAATCAAGGCAAGTAGAAAAGCATTTTGGGAAGGATGAGATTTTCATAATTTTGCTCCCCTCAATATGTGCCTCAAGATTTGAAAAGAGTTTTGCACATACTAGAGGAACCCGCACATTGAGATAAGTGATCACGTTTCAAATCATAGGTTTAAGATAGATGCTCCCCTCAACATGTGCATGGAAAATTTGAAATCGTTTGTCACATGTGGAAGGATAGCATGTACATCCTTATAAAACCATATACCGAATAATCGGTTTAAATCCAATTTAAATCACACATTCTCCCGATCACAATTATCAAATCATTTGAGATTTGTGATCTCTTATTGATTTAAATTGATTTTGAAAGCTTTTAAGGGGAATTGTGACTTGATTATGAAAGCGTTTTAACTTATAAGGATCGGATTTAAAGACTTTAAACTCCATTGGTAAAACATGCATGAATATCTTTTGAAAAAAATTTAATGCCAAATAACTTTTTAATTTAATTGAAATCATTCTCCTCCCCAATTAATGACATAGGTTGTTTATTGAGAGATTGCTATTTTGACAAATAAGTCCGATGATTATCAAAATAGAGTCCGAGTTATTTTTCAAAACAATTTGTTTTCAGAGATAACATGTTAATAGAATCGAGCATGGAATTTGGTTGATAAGAAGGCTTTTGATGAATGTTCAAACAAATTCTCAAGTCTTGAAAACATGAAAAGCATGGCTCGTTCTTTCTTTGAAAAGCGGGTTCTTGCACGAAATGACAATAAACCATTGTTTTACTTTCTCCCAAAAATTTTTTTTTTTTTTTTTTTAAACATTCGAACAACATCTAAAGTCCCGTGTCATTCTTTGAATGACATCACAAAGGCCGTAGATATTATCGAATCGAGGAAAAACATTACAAAAAGACAATATTTTTGGTATTTTTCAAGATTTTTCAAATTTTTATGGATTTTTGAAAGTTTTATAATTTTCTATTTGTTTTTTTGAAGAGATAGTTACAAGAGATAGATGAGATAGACCTTTACTCCTCGCCTTCCTCCCGAAGACGTTTGAGTGTTTCGGTTGAAGGCTTTTCAAGCCTAGTCATGGAAGTATGAACTCAAAATGTTCTCTTGGAAGAGCTTTGGTGAAGATGTCTCGCTAACCGATATTCGGACCTCACAAAATAGAGTTCCACCACACCTTTTTCCACTTGTTCCCGATGAAATGATGTCGAATTTCGATATGCTTTGCTCTTGAGTGTTGAACGTTGTTGCATGAGAGAGCAATAACACTTTTATTGTCATAGTACGGAGGATTTTGTTGAATTCAAAGCCATAGTCGGATAATTGAGATCTCATCCATAAGATTTGAGCACAACAAGATGACATGGCTATGTATTCACCTCTGAGAGAAATAGAAGTACTCATTTGCTTCTTTGAAGACCACTCACAAGCTTATCACCCAAAACCGAGCACCTCGGATGTACTTGACGAGTATCTTGACACCTGCATGATCAAGATCGCATAGGTCGTTAGTAACATACCGGTGTCCTTAGGGTACCAAAGACCCATGTTGATGGTTCCTTGAGATACCGAAAGACCCGCTTAACCGCTTCAAGGTGCTTTTTAGTAGGCTTAGCATGGTATCTAGCACACATGCAAACAACGAACAAGATGTCGGTCTACTAGTGTGAGGTACATCGGGGATCCAATCATACTACGATATTTCGTTTGGTCAATCATGATCCCCGAGTGGTCCTCATCTAGTTTGGTTCGATCAATCATGGGAGTGTCAAGCGGTCACTTGAATCAAATCCAAATTTCTTTAAGATCTCAATTGCATATTTAGATTGATTTATGAAAATGCCTCCGGGACTTTGTGAAATTTGTAATCCCAAGAAAATGACATTTGTCCCATCATTGACATTTGAAATTTTAAACTCATTTCATTTGAAAAACGGTCACACTCATTTGGGTCATCGAGGCAAAGATGATATCATCAACATAAATTTGAACATGAATTAAATGTTTGCTCGACTTCACGGTGAACAATGTTGGATCAAGCTGCCCATTGCTAAATCCGTAGATAGAAGAAACTTTGATGATGTATCATACCATGCCCTTGGAGCTTGCTTTAAACCGTAAAGAGCCTTCTTCAAACGATAAACGTGAGTAGGATGCTCTTGATTTACAAATCCTTCGGTTGGTCGACGAGAGCGACTTCTTTAAGATCTCCGTCGTAAATGCCGTCTTCACATCCATCGATAGACTACCATGTTCTTACTAGCAAGATTAGCCAAGAAGATTCGATTGCCTCGACACGAGCAACTGGAGCAAAAGATTCCTCAAAGTCTATACCTTCTTCTTGACGATAACCTTTAGCTACTAACCTAGCCTTATTTTTCAAAACATCACCATGCTCATCAAGCTTCACTTTGAAGATCCACTTAAGAGCAATGATCATAGCACAATCTAGAGTCGGTACTAATTCCCATACATCTAATCGATCAAACTCATGAATTTCATCTTGCATGGCATTGAACCGCTTGTCTTCATTCATAGCGGTTTTAACATCTTTAGGTTCGATCTTAGAGAGTACTGAGTTAAAAAGCACCATAAGGCATCGTTGCAAGTCGCTTACGAGTGGATACGGACGAGAACGATTTCCAATGATGTTGTCTAATGGATGATCGTGAGTCCATTTTATGAGGTGTTCATGTGGTAGTTGTTGAGGACTAAAGTAGCGAGTCGATGTCTCCTCAAGAAGATGGTTCGTTGAAGATTCATGAGCAAATATGTTTTCAAATGGAGCATCTTGAGAGTAGCAAAGGATTAACTTCATCATTGATGCGAAACATTTCCATGATGTACATTTGAAGAATGATGATTTGTTGATGAGATCAAGGATCAGCAGCAGCGCTTCTTGACTTAAAGATATTGAGGCGAGGATTGACTTCATTCACATGAATATGAGCGACCTCTGTTGTAGGAATCGACACCTCATTACTACTTGGATCATAAAGTTAATCAAACGTAGGATCAAACAATTTCTTTAAATCATCTTGGATGGAGGTACATATGGAGTTTCTTGAGAAGAGTTTGGAACAAGGGATGAACCAATGGGACTGTTTTGAAGTGCGGGTCCCAATCGAATTGTCCAGAGCCATTTGACCGGTCATCTCATCAAACGTAACGTGAATTGTTTCCATGATATTTCGGTTCTTTTGTTGTAGATTCGGTATCCCTTTTGTTTGGAGCATACCCTACAAATACCCAATGTCTGCTTTAGCTCTAAGTTTGCCTAAGTCTTGTCTCTCATTAGTTGGATAACACAATGCACCAAACACACGAAGGAAAGAGAGATTAGGTTTTCTGTTGTGAACAAGTTCATATGGAGTTTTTCCATGAGCAGTGTGAATCGAGGAACGATTTTGTGTGTAGCATGCAATGGCAATAGCTTCACCCGGAGAAACATTGGAACCTTTGAGTAAATCAAAGATTGTTCTAGCGGCTTCTACAAGAGTTCGATTTCGTCTTTCAACTACACCGCTCATTGAGGAGTTCGTGGAACACTTCTTTGATGGTGATTCCAACGCTTTCATAAAATTCATCGAGTTGTTTGTTGACAAAATCGGCCCATTGTCTGTTCAATTATTTCGACTGTTTTGTTAAGTCGAACTGCAATGCTTGATGAGTTTGATGATGATATCGTGAGTTTCATCCTTTGTCCTTAAGAACTTGACCGTGTGAATCTAGAGTAATCATCAACCACAACTAACACATATTTCTTCCCGAAGACATTCTGCACTCTCATTGGTCCACATAAATCCATATGAATTGTATGAAGAACTTCGCGAGAGTTAGTAGGTTTGGGTTTATGGGCATACTTCTTGCTTTTTCCCAATTGACATGCCGAACAAAGATGATCCTTTTCATACTTGAGTCTAGGTAAACCTACAACTAAGTCCTTTCCGTGAGATCATTGATGGTACCGAAGTTTAAGTGATCGAGGCACGATGCCATAACCATGACTTTGTTTTAGAGGCCTTTGACAACAAGCAAATTGGAGAAGACTTCATCATATCTTCGATAGAGATGGTGTATAGATTTGAACCACGTGAACCTCTTAAAAGTTCCTTACCATCAAGTTCTCTAACGAAGGTGTATGTTTTTCAAGGCTACTTCTAGATCGAATCATTGAATTGACCAACAGAGAACAAGTTATGTCCAAGACCTTCTACATAGTAAACCATGGAGATAACACTTTTGCCAACAACATAGTCTCCATAACCCATGATTGCACGAAATGATCATTCTCGAATCTAATCGTCCCGATGAATTTGCTCACGAAGTTCATATGCTTGGAACGACTGAGTCCAGTACCACGTAACGATTTGAACGATCCGGTTGAACATGAGATAAGAATGGATAAGCGGATAATTGGGATCCCCATGCAAGAATGGGTTCCATCCGGTTAGTAACAATGGTTGGAACACCCACATCGAAATAGAAGGATTCATATCGAAATTAAGGCAATGGAATCATTATGAATAGATGTAGTACTAGAGTCTCAGATAGCCCTATTCAAAGTGTGCTCACTTCTTAAGGGAATAGTTCTACCAAGAGGCATCCATTTTCTAGTGGGCATTGTTTGATTATTCTTATGACCAATGGTATCTAATGATAGCCTATCTTACTAAATGTTCTTCTGTGGGTTTCCTTTGTTTTCTAACTTTCTTTCATTTTGCCTTTTAGCCTTCTTAGCATGATTTTTAGCATTAACAATATTAATCGGACAATTAACATCATTAGGCAAAGCATTAACACCACATTCATGATTAGAAATGAATTCAAGCGGACATCAATACAAGGTTGCAAGTAGTATCGAATTGAATTAATTACACTGACGCCTATGGCTAATACTAGAATCAACACCATTCGTTTTATTCGGCTCAAACTTAAAGTTCCTAGGTAGGTCTTTTACTTTCTTCCAATGCATATTCTTAGCTTGCAGGTCGTGTCCTTCCTTGTATTGTCTTGAGACTTTGACACGCTTGCTTTAATGTCACCGATTACTCTGTAGAGGAATGGGAACATTAGTTGGTTTGGCTACTATTTGCTTCACTGTTTAGATGTCTTTGGGATCGAAAGCTACATGCAGCACACTAAGATTAGCTTTTTAACACTTGAATAGCAGTGGATTTGAACACCTAGAGGGCACACTCGAGTTCACAATCTTAGCACTAACCGATTTTAAATCTGAACTACTTGAAGGCACATTAGGGTTCATATTCTTTACATTTGGCATTGAATGACTTGCATGCTTGGCACTAGGCATAGAACACGATATCAAGGGATTGACTTGCTCACCTAAGGTTTTAGGGCATATTGTAGTTAGGCATTCTAGAAGTTCTTGAGATCGTTTGGCATATAAGCATGCATGGCCAATTACATTATCATATGGTTTCTCTAACTTATCCACTTCTACAATCTCACGGAGACATTCTAAGCTGTCCTTAAGGTATGAGAAATATGTTTGAATAGCAAGTTTGTTATTCCTAAGATGAGGAGGAACATATTTCACAGACAAAACATATTTATTACAGACATGTACCTTTGACACACCATTCTCCCCATTGGTCATTGGCATCTTCCTTTTACCTGACTCTTTAGATTCTCAATTTCTTTTTGTAACAAGGCTACCGTTTCATTATTTTTGTTACGAGTGACCTTTATAGATTAAAATAATTCATTGAAATGTCGTTTAACCTTTTCATTTTCTTCAAGAAAAACCTCATTTTCCTTTTGTAAAGCATTTACTAAGTTTAGAAGATGAAAGTTTTGAGAATTCTGAGAATCTAAAGGAGGAGGCATTTGAGGACCAGACACAATGTTCGTTTGACCCTTTAATTGAGAGATTTGGGCTTTCAACTTTTTGATCGTGTTGCAATGAGCTTGAATGCATTCATCACGTTTGTTAATTTGAAAAGCGCATCAAACTCGGAGCATCCGAGGATGTCTTGATATTTGAAGTTTTGACATTTTCTTTAAGATGTTGATATTTTAATTGTAAATTAAATTGCTCAACTTCTAGTTTAGAAAAATGTTTAACCAAATTGTCGTGATCATCCGATTCAATTTTCTCATTTAGTTCAGAATTAGATTTTTCAAGCTCAATGACACGATCATGGGAGACTTTCAAAGCAATGATAGTTCATGGAATCGAGAAGCGAGAATAGAACAAGTAGTAGCGATGTAGAACACATCTTGAGAAATACATTCTGAAATCGTGTTCTCATTTAGTGTATGCAAGTTCTTCCTCTCAATCTCATTATATTTTAGTGCTCGCTCATAGTCACTAACCTCAACTATCATTGCATCAAATTCCTTTTCCATTCCCTTAATATCAAGATCTATCCCTTTTAAGACTCTCAAAGTGATCTTTAGAAGTTTAAAGAAAGGCATGACCTCGCTTAAATAACTTTCTTTCATTTGCTCAAAACCCTTCTCCTTCATTATACCGGTGGGTGTGATCCTTTTCTTGCAAGTTTTCTCAAAATCAACAAATAGTTGAAAGATAACATATTGGCTAATTAAGGTCTTGCTTTTAGTGGCAATTGTTCTAGGAACAAGATGCATTGGTGTATTAGGAGGATACACAGTCGCTCTAGGCATTTTCCAAAGGGAGGTTTGTTTCAACAATATTTTCATTTTCTCGCTTATCTAAATCTATTTTCAAGAAAACTTGTTCGGGAGTCAACAATGTCCGAGGCTTAAACATGTTCAAGGAAATCCAGCTTTTCCTTCTTGTAATCATGGGGTGTGATCTTTATTTTCTTCTCTTTACATTTAGGATCATCTAATTTCTTGTTCATCTTTTCCTAGTGACTTCATCGATTTCTTATCTTCCTCTGCACTCAACGCAACTAGGTTTCTGTCTAGGTTTAAGGATTTCATTGCCATCATAAAGAACCTTATGAGCATTTCTAGCCCTTTTAATGACCTCTCGGATTTGGTTCCTCAACAAGGGAATGCTATGCTTATCGCTAAGACCCTATGCTTAGTGATCATGTGAGCGATCAATGGTGTTCCCTTGTATGTACAACTTGTTTTTAAGTTTGTTTTCAAAGTTTTCGATTAGAAAATCTTTCAAGAGTTTTGATTCCTTTGCATTAAATTCTTGCTTAAGCATTTTCACATTTTCTTGAAGTTCTTGTTTTTGCTTAGCGTTTTAGAAAGCTTTTTTGCAAGGAATTTAACTCTTGTTTTAATACTTCTTCTCTAAAATTACTTTTTCTAATGATTGTACGCACTTGGTCATCCATTTCACCGCTTCACGAGTGGTCAACTCAAATTTTGCACGTTGTTCATAAATAGCAACACGTTCTTTATAGGCATTTAGTTGAAATTACGAATCATCGGGGCACATGCGGTGTATTCATAAAAGATATAGTCATTGTTGATCGCAGAAGATGCATCACTTGGTACAACTTCACTTTCACTTTGTTTCACATATTGATCATATGGGACAACATTGATATTACCCATATTTTCAATATTTGATACAATAGTTTGATTATTTGTACTTTGTCATGCATATTTTGCACATCAAGATCATCGTATAGTTTTAATACCTCGAGATGAGTTTGTCTTTGGATGGGCCAGCTTGTGGTGAAGATGAGACCTTGGGAGAAACCATTGGAGAAATGCTAGCCATAAAAATTGTGTGTGCAGTGGGTCCATCATCCACATCGAGTCGATGCATCACAATCAGCGACTTGAAAGGCATTCGATGATTGTGACCTATCTCTGAATAGTCGCTCATCCACATCGCATCATAGGTCTTGGCATTGCCTCAAGAAGAAACAACAGTTCCTCTTCATCCAAAGCACCATTATCCCGAGCTTGTACAAGCAAGATCTTATCTCTGGTAATCAAGATTACGTGGATGTTTTGGAGATGTGCGTTCCTTGCAATGTGTCCCTCACCACCACAGTTATAACATTTGATCGGCTTAGCTTGAGCTTGATTACCATTCCTTCCTCGATTCGATTACCAACATAACCTCTACCCAGCTCCACCTCTTCCCCGATCATACTATCTTTCCGAACTGGTTGCACCACGATCCTCCCATCTTTAACAAGAGCTTGATTGTGTGGGTTAGATGTTGTTACGAGGTTGTTGTTGGTTTGTGGAGAGAATTCATGTTTTGACTAATCGTAAGAGCTAGTTGATTAATGATGTTGCCCACGTGCATCAAAGATCGACTTGTTTGAACATAGGATCGGGAATGAGTTTGTGATTACCATTACCCATGGGTATGACTTGTGAGGCTTTGGTTGTGATTCGATGTTTGAGTAGAAGGCGGTTGAGTCATTAGATGAGCTTGTCTCTCCTCGGTTGGTTTTGAACCGATTAAGAATCATTTTTCAAACATAGCATGTCTCTCATTCGAAGGAGGAAGGCATAGAGTTGCTCATAGTTTGTATTCTTCAATCTTTTAGTGAGCTTCACGAGGTGACAAACTTGTGCCATTCGGGATTCATGTTGTTCACAAACTTTGAGTTCAAATTGAATGTTAGGCATAGTCATTCGATGTTCCTCATATCATTCACCGACTTATGGAATCTCACATAGTACTCATAGACACTCTCATCCGGTTTCATCTTGAAGTGTTCAAATTGGCCATAGAGTTGTGATTCTCTGTCTTCCATAGTTAAATCGGAACACGAGAGAAGCATCTTGACATTATCCCATAACGCTTTGCATCGGTGTTGTGATTGATCGACTTGTAGATGTCTTTAGGAAGACCTTGAAGAACAATGTTAAAAGCCCCGATATCGAGATCGAATCTCTTTTCTCCTTATCATCAAGCTCATCATACATCTTTGGTCCGTCCATTCCGTAAATCATAGTTCCATCTTCAAGAAGATCAAGTATATCTCTAGTCGTCTCAACCCGATACGGTCCTTCATCAATGGATTTGAGAATGTTGACACCATTTTCCTTTCCAAGACAAGACAATCGATTCGTTGAGCCCAAGAGTCGTAGTCGGTTCATCAAGCATGGGTGGACAGTATCCGAACCGGTTGCTTGAACATCCTCGGCAATAGTGGAGATGATAGTAGGAACGTTTGTAGACATGTTTCAAGCTCTACGGATTTTACTATTCTTTGATTAAACCGGAAATTGATTCTTTCACGGGATTTTACTAAACCAAAAGAACAACCGTAAGAATGTATCACAAAGAAGAAACAAGCCTAAATGAATAAGTACCTAACTACACAACTCGTTTAATTAATCAAGTCGCTAAATAGCCAACTCGCAACACAATCAACTCACTTGAACACTAAGTCGCTTAAATTAAGTCGCTAACGTTACAACTCGCTAAATAGCTAAGTCGCTTTAGATCTCAAGTCGCTTAAAGAAACAACCCGCTTAGAACCCAAGTCGCATAAATATCAACTCGCTAAACAAATTAAGTCGCATGTACCAACTCAAGCATCAAATAACAAAGCAACTCGCTTTGAAGAAACACAAGTCCGAGACTCAACTCGCTTAGTCCTTTTTTCACAAATAACCACTTTATCAATCCAAAACAACCAAACCACAATGATTTAAGCCTTCCAATTCAAAACATAACCACTTATGATGATCCTAAACACAAAAGTACAAGCAAAATTCAAACTTTACCACTAGAATTTGTCAAATGAATCAAACTCTCCTAAACCCTTAATACACAAAAACCTTATGAAATCCACCAAAACAAAGAACATGAAAGATGAGTGATCAAACCATGGCTCTTGATACCAATTGTAGGATATTGGATTTCACAAACACTCTAAACCATGATCAAAGTAGGCGTATAAGTATGTTAGAGAGAGAAAGTTCTAGTGAGAGAAAGGAAGAGAGTTGGGAACTATAGTGAGAGAAAGAAAATATTATTATGAGCTCCAACTCTCTACCTTGGAAGGTAGAGAGTATTTATAGTCTTACATAAAACGCCACACAACGGGCTGTGGATCAGGCATACAGTGGGTAAAGACCCGTCCGTCCTCCACGGTGTTACTTAACTAAATACTACTTAACTTAAATGAACTATGACTACGAGCTTTCTAACGATTACATATACTTGAGGTGACCGACTCTTTAACACCTAGAATTTCTAATTCCTAACACTAAACATGTGTATAAGTTAAAGAAAGCCCTTTACGGTCTTAAACAAGCTCCAAAAGCTTGGTATGATAGACTCAAGTCATTTTTAATTAAACACAACTATACCATGGGGTTAGTTGACAACACACTTTTACTAAGAAAGAGAGTCACATATAATCATAGTTCAAATATATGAAGATGATATTATATTCGGATCCACTTGTCAAGACATGTGTGATGATTCTCTAAAATCATGCATGACGAGTTCGAGATGAGTATGATGGGAGAATTTAGTTTCTTTCTTGGTCTACAAATCAAACAAGTAGAAGATGGTATCTTCTTTAATCAATCTAAATACATAAAGGAGATGTTAAAGAAATTCGGTCTAGAAGAGTCGAAACCAATTAGGACACCAATGTCATCCGACACCAAACTCACAAGATATGAAGACGGCGAATCCGTTGATAATACTAAATATCGTGGCATGATAGGTAGTCTTCTCTACCTCACGACAAGTAGGCCGGATATCATGTTTAGTGTTTGCTTATGTGCTAGGTTTCAAGAAGACCCTAAAATATCACACCTAGAAGCCGTAAAATGAATATTTAGATATATTAAGGGTACAACACAATTAGGATTATGCTATCCTAAGGGCACGGGAGTAGAAACAATTGTATATGCAGATTCTGACCATGTAGGTGATTATGTTGACCGAAAATGTACAAGTGGGGTATGTAATTTTATTGGATGTTGTTTAACATCTTGGTTTTCAAAGAAACAAACGGCATTAGCAATATCAAAAACCGAAGCCGAATACGTCTCCGCCAGTAAAGCATGCCAACAAGCACTATGGATGAAACAAGCGTTAGTCGAATACGACATTCATCTTAGTGACATAGCCATTCTATGTGACAACAAGGGTGCCATAGATCTAAGCAAGAATCCGGTATTACATTCTCGCACAGAGCATATAAAGATTCGTCATCACTTCTTAAGAGACATTGTTCAAAAGGGGAACATCTCTATTGAGAAGGTAGCGTCCGAAGACAACATAGCCGACGTTCTCACCAAACCATTGAAGCGGGAACTATTCAAACTACTTCATCTTGGTCTTGATCTCATGGAACAAACGTCGTAATTTACTTTTTGACTCTACAAGGTATGTAAACATTAGCCTTCTTCTTTCTGAGTCTAGGATCTCTATTTCACGCACAACTCACAAACAATACGGGAATTTTCAAAACCCAAGATAAGTTTTTCACTTATAATTTTCTTATTTTCTTTCAAAATAAGTACAAGTTACAAACACATAATCACATACACATCTTCCTTTCAAAAGGATAAAACGTTTGTATTTCACAACATAGAAATCTCTTTTCAAAATGTTTTCTAAAATGATACTTCTTCCGTATCAATTTCACAAAATCAATTCTCACGTCTAGGACAAATCGCTTTTCATTATTAATACAACGTAAAACCGTTTTCATTGCATCTCATGTCTTTTGAATGCTAAAGGGGACACATAACTAATATGTGTTTTCGGGTACATTCATTTAAGCCACAATGAATTAGGAGCATTGGCAACAATAAATTACGTACTCAAGTACTAAATATGTGTTTTCAGGTTATCTCACATAATAATATACTTTTCCACTTCTAGTTTAGGTTTCTTTTTCTTCTTAGGAGTCGAGATAACCGCAACTCCAAATAGTTTGCATATAGGCACACTAGGCAAAAATATTTCCAAAAGGAAAATTTTGTCTCGCTGGATCACGGACCCACGGATCCCAGCCTTCATCTTTGGACGGATCCCTCAAGGAAGGATCCGTGGGATCCGTGAGATGAAGCTGTTTTACTTTCTATTTTCTCACTTTGGATGAAAACTCCAACTTTTGTTTTATTTTTTGGAGTATGTTCTTTAATGCTTGTGTTCTCATGATCACATGCCTTAAATTCATATCTAATCATTAGATTTTAATCCACATTTTAGGTCAATCATTCATTACAATGCTTTGTTTTTCTATATATAGAACTCCCAAAATGCTTGCATAATTCATCTCATCTTCACAAACAAACAACACCATGTCATTCACAAGATCTTACAACTTAGATGAATCACCTAGTATAAACAATCCTCTTCATGAAACCCAAACTTTTGTACTAACACCCTTCAAAATACCACAATCAAACTCTAGGATATCCGCACGGATTAGCATCCGATCTTGTTGCTTAGCAAAAACATCATCAAATGGCTCATCACCATCAAATAACTCACTACAAGATGCTTCCATTATAGCACCTCCCTCATCACCAACAAGTACACCATCTTCATCCCCTAAAGTCACTCTTTTGGAACTCCTTACGACTCCAACAAAATCTCAACAACCAAAACAAAAAGAAATGGCCTTTTTGACACCTCCAACTTCTCCAAACACAATATTCAATGATCTTGAAACATCACCACCCTTAGATCCCATTAAACTACAAGAACATCTCGGTTCTTTTCCACCACCACTTCCAACCATTCCGGACTTTGATATGTATTTTCCTATTTTTCCACCACAACTTCCGCAACTCACAAATCAAAACAACCCGGAAGACTTCCGCACTCATTACCCACATCACTTACATTGTGAACATTGCCAATCTACTAGGGAAATTGCAATAGAAGTTAGGGAAGAAATGCGTTTCATACTCAACCTCATCCTTAATCGCATCAATACCATTACTCATCCAAACCTCCATTAATAACCTTATGCAAGCATGAAAGGAATCATTATTACTATTTTCTATTTTTAGTACTTTTTCTTTTGAGTTATTTTCAAGAACAAGTCTTGTTCTTATTTTTACATGCTTGTAGGTGGCATAAATACCACTACACTTTGTTGTTTTATTACAAGGCCTTGTTTACATACCTTGGCTCCCAATCTTGATTCTCATCAATCACAAGATTACCTATGCATGTTACTAACATTTCTCTTTGTAGGATTTTTATTTTTCTTCACTTAACGCCCCAAACTAGGGGGAGCTACCGTCAAGGGGGAGTAAGCGATATGTGGACTTCTTTTTCCACATTTTATTTCTTCGATGGGTAAACTTTTGTTTCGACAAAAGGGAGAAAAAGTAAAACTTAGGGGCTTTCAAAACATACATCTATTTTAAGTTTTACTCATCATAACATTATGTTTTGTCATCAACAAAAGGGGAGATTGTTAATACAAATAAACCGTAAAAGCGTTTATTAATATTTTGCGATCTCTTTGTGTTTTGTTGATAACAAATATAATGTTATCATAAGTAAAATCATAAGGATACATGTTATTTTTGTAAAGCATTTACATATAGTTATCTAATACAAAAATGTTGTAATTAATCATTTCTTGTAATAGTTTATTAGGATGGGTAAAAACCACAACCCATGGATCATATCCATAACCCATTGACCCATACCCATTTGACTAGATACATTGAATCTAAAGGAATACCCATGGACCAACCCATAACCCATGACCCATAACCAAAAAACCCATGGGCAAAGAGGAGCGTCCCACGGATCCCTAGGTTTACGCTAGACGGATCCCTTGTGGGAGGGATCCGAGGAACAGTGGCAGAATTTTCCTATAAATAGAGAGCCATTTCTTCATTCTAAATTACCCCTCTTCATACTAATTATCTCATATACTCTCATTCTCTTCTAACAAAATATCACTTGATCTAGAGAGTACTTCCTTCTTTCTTTCTTTAGTGATTCTGTTAGCCTTAATAGTTTTCATTAGAAGTGATGGTCATTCACATTTAGGAACTTTGTAACGTGTGTTAGATATCGTGATAGAATAGTCAACGGGCTCGTGGATTGGGCTAAGCTAAATGGTTAGACGTTTAGTAAAGCTAGCCTTTTATCAATGATATCCAATCCATGTCCATGAGGCCCATGGAAAGCCCATTAGGGCGTCTAGAATAAGGACTATAAATTCCCCTCAAATGGTCATTTGAGGGGTGTGCTTGAGTGTGTGTGTTTTATTTATAATATAACAAGTTTCCTTTCATCTTTTTCTCTCTATTCATACGCATAACATATTACTTAAGTCACCATCTTTTAATCTTTTCTTCTTCATCTTTTACGCATAACGTGTGTTGGTTTAACGTGTGTTCATCTTGTGATAAGGTGATATACGCGTAAGGTTGGTGTAATAAAATGGTCCTACAATTGGTATCAATTGCCTAACAATGGTTTAGGAGTGTTTTGGTTGAAGTTTTTTTTGTGTTGTTACGCGTAGTTTCGTTCTCAATATTGTCACGCTTAAAACTTTATTTTTTGCACTAAAATCTTCAAGATTCTTATGGTTTGAGGTTCTTATAGTGTTAAGGATTCTAGTTTTTGGAAAAAGTTCGAAGCTTTACGTGTTTTTCTTCTGTTTTAAACTCGTATGTATTGGTTGTTCTTTTCTACGCATAAGCAGAAACAACACTTTGGGTGATAAATGTCAATACTTTCTTGGTATTTGAGTGTTTTGGAAGCTGTTTGTGCATAAGAAATCATTTGGAAAACCGGGAATTTTTTACGCGTAAGAACAGAAAGTCAAAACCCTCTTTTTACGCGTAAGAAAAAGTCAAAACCCTATTTTTACGCATAAGGTTTTACGCATAAGCATTTGGCTAAGAATCTTCGTGCAACAACGGTGACTCAGTGCTTCCTTACTTGGATAAGTTTGTGGAACACTTGACTTGGGAAATCTCACTAGCTTGGATAAGTTAGAGATACGATTAGTGTTCTGGCGTAAGCCGGTTTTCGGCGTAAGCGGTTTTACGCCTAAGATTTAAATCTTACGCTTAAGGCATGTTTTACGCATAAGCATTAATACTTACGAGTAAGATATTGTTTACGCCTAAGAGTAACATCTTACAGCGTAAGAATATTTCTACGTATAAGCATTAATTATTACACGTAAGGTCACTATCTATGCCTAAGGTTCAACTCTTACGCCTAAGGAACAAAACTTACGCCTAAGCAACCAAAGCTTACGCATAAGCTTAAGGATTACGAGTAAAAACTTCAAACGGCTATAACTTTTGAACCATAACTCCGTTTTCAGCGTTCTACCCATCAAAACGACCGTGAGAACGAGGAGTCAATTTTCAAGTCCTAAAAACGCTCCGAAAAGAAGTTATTGAGGTTTTTAAGTTTTTAGACCAAATTTTCACTACAACAACCGAGCTTAATCTTCATCAAACACAACTCTTTTATCGTTGAATCGATCCTACATCAACTTTATCATATCATACCTTCATCAATGGCAACTCAACAAGACATTCATGCAGCCGGTGCCGAAAACCGTCCTCCTATGTTGGAAAAAGTTGGTTATCTTCAATGGACAAGTCGTATGCTTCGTTACATTAAGACCAAACCTAATGGAAAATTGATGATTCAATCCATTACGAATGGACCCTTCATACCTCGACAAGTCCAAGACCACGAAATCTCGATGCAACACCTCGCCCCACAATCTTTTCGTGTTCAAAGGAATCGAATACATCAAGAGGATCGAAACAAGTCGAAGCGGATGACATGGCAATTCATATTGTCCAACTGGGTTTACAAGAGACATCTTTCTTCTTGAGTGAGCAGGTTGTGGCCGATTCGATATGTGGGAGCGTGTTAGACGGCTTTGTCATAGAACGAAATTGGTCAACAAGATACAGAGAACAAGGCGCTAACGGCATGGGAAAAGTTTACATCTACTCGGAGAATCCATTGAATCCTACTATGGAAGGTTACGCACTTTAATGAATGAGTCGATCGAAACAAGTTGGCACCCGAACTATCGTGAGCAACATCAAGTTCTGAACAATCTACCGGAAGAATGGGGCGATATGTCACTATTGTCAACCAAACAAAAGACTTACATCAAGTGAACATTGATCAACTCAACGATTTTAAAACAAAACCAAAGCGAAGTAAATGAAGTCGGAAAGAAAGATTAGCAAAGAATCATGATCCATTGGCACTCATTGCAAAGACTCAAACTCCGGTGAATACACAACAACAAGCTTTATCATCTTCCACTAACAACAAGTTGCGAGAATACATTCCACAACAACAAGTCGTTATCCTCAACAACAAATCTATCCATCGAACAACAACATTGTAAGATATTAGTTTTCACTTACAAATCAAACCATAACACCAAGTTGGCGTATAAATGGAATTCTAGAGAGAAAGTTAGAGGTTTAGGGAGCTTAGTGAGAAAGTGAAAGATATTATTATGAGCTCAAACTCTACCTTGCAGGTGAGAGTATTTATAATCTTACATAAAGCGCCACACACGGGTCATGGATCGGGCATACTGATGGGTAAAGACCCGTCCGTCCTCCACGGTGTTACTTAACTAAATACTACTTAACTTAAAATAACTACAACTACGAGCTTTCTAACGATTACATATACTTGAGGTGACCGACTCTTTAATACGGAATTTCTAATTCTAACAATCTCCCCAGGAGGTCGCCTCAATCATGTACTAAAATTACATTGAATACAAACGGATATTGCACTAAAATTGTTCTTGCATTCTTGATGTAGTACTTTGCTCAAGCTCGTAGTCATTGATTCTTCTCATTGCATGTTTGGTTAATCCAAGTGGAGGTCTTTACCGATCCACGTGATAATAATTTTGAGCCGACTTTTGAGATCATCACTATCAAAAATCTCGAGACATCCATTGTGGTGTTGGAATTTTGTGATGTTGTGACATTCGGACCGACATGCTCACAGTGCGGATCATGAATTCTTCTCATCGAGTAACGGAAGCTTCGTTGATTCATGATATTGGCGGCGTAGCGAAGCATGGAGTGAAAATATCGAGTCATTGATGCACTTATCATGATTTCTTGAGAGATGAATATATTGTGTGAGCATGCGGCTATGGATTGACCGCTTCATTACGATCACCGCAAGCGTCGGACTGCATCTGTGATTAGCAATAAAGCGTACAAAAGTGTCTTTGACCACTTTAGTTGAATTGAGGTACATGGCCCACGGTTCCCGTTGATCGATACATGTCTTGCCTATGATCGGTATAATTCAAGAATTTCCTTGACGGGTTTCGCGGAATGCTCTAGTCTGTTCTCAAACCGGAACGTCTCAAAGAAGACAACACGGAGTGAGTGAACCGGCAAATTTAAGTCCACCGATTGATGAAAAGAGATTTGAAAAACAATCGTGTATTGCTCAATAGAAATTGTTTTGCAATACAACGAAGGTTTTATTGGAAATCAATTATCAATCATAAAAACACCTTTGATTTGAAAAATTAGTACACGGTCGATGTGCTAAAGAAAAGAGTTATTAAGCACAAAGACCGGTTTTCAAAGGTATCCGTCAATCCATAACTCGAACGAGATTGATTCAAAGATTGAATCTCCCATTATTTTTATTCGGTTGTCACATGGTTGATCTATTTGATAGATCTCACATGCCACCTACAGAGCTTGTTTGATGATGGCTCCGAAGGCTTTCCATCTTCATTGTAAATATGATAACACATCACTTTCGGATGTTTTGGCAATACCACAAGGATAATCGTGGGACTCAAGATATAATCTCTCTTTCCACATTGTGTGAAACGAGAGTCTTCATAGAAAGTGTCCTAATGAGATTTATTGATGATCTCGAGGCTCTAGACTCAATTTTGTGCATATTTGGATCCCATGTCGGAGACTAGAGAGAGGTCTCCTTCTTCAATATCAACAATCTCTAAGAGAAAGAAGATAGATAATGTCGGTTCCCGTGAGAATGAAACAAGTCCTTTTAAGAGGAACTTGAGTGGTTTGGAAAGTTGAAGTGCGATCGTCCTTTGGGTCCATGACGTCTTGTCTTCAATACCGATGTTACCATCGGTAGCATATGAATTGAACCGGTTTACGCCTAAGGTTGAATAAATGGAGGGCTATTTGTTTCACCCTTTTCTCATTCAATTCTTTTAATTCTTCAACCCTTCGATGCTTACGAGACACCATAGCTAGAACCTTGTTGGGTTTGTTCCAATACTAGCTCGGTCTCGATCCGCACTCTTCCCATATCTCATTTTCTCCTTTTATCATCATACCTAAGAACTCTACACTAACTAGTGGATAGTCCACTGGTAGATCCCTCAGGCTCAGGCGGATCATGGGAACACATACCTAACCTTATCATCCTTATATCACCGTACATAAAGTAAAGTTGGTCGATCTATTTGGTATTGTTCATCCGCCATTGGAACCAATTGAAAACCATTTGAAAATCAATTCGGATACTTGTGATATATTATCAAAACATTTTGTACCGAATTGTTTTGATATTTTAGAATAAGTTCTCCCCTCAACATGTGCATGAATTGTTTGAAATCGTTTTGCACACGGAGGAAAGAGGAAGAAATTACTTCTTTGATTACCATTTTCTAAAAGATATCACCATCACTTCCTTGATCAAATCAAGTAGATAAAACATTTAGGAAGGATGAGGTTTCCATAAGTTTGCTCCCTCAATATGTGCCTCGAGGTTTGAAAGGAGTTTGCACATACTAGAGGAACACGCACATGAGATAAATGATCACGTTTCAAATCATAGGTTTAAGATAGATGCTCCCCTCAACATGTGCATGGAAAATTTGAAATCGTTTGTCACATGTGGGAAGGATATCATGTACATCCTTATAAAACCATTTACTAATTATCGGTTTAAGTCCAATTTAAATCACACATTCTCCCCGATCACAATTATCAAATCATTTGAGATTTGTGATCTCTTATTGATTTAAATTGATTTTGAAAGATTTTAAGGGTGTGACTTGATTATGAAAGCGTTTTAAGCGATAAGGATCGGATTTTAGACTTTAGAACTCCATTGATAAAACATGCATGTACATCTTTTAAAAACAATTTAATGCCAAATAACTTTTAATTTAATTGAAATCATTCTCCCTCAATCAATGACATAGGTTGTTGATTGAGAGAGAGATTTTGACAAATAAGTCACGATGATTATCAAAATAGAGACCGAGTTATTTTTCCAAGCGGTTAGTTTTTCGGATAAATGTTTATAGAATCGAGCATGGAATTTGAAAACATGGTAAAGCATGGCTCGTTCTTTCTTTGAAAAGCGGTTCTTCTGAATTGACAATAAACCATTGTTTCTCTTTCTCCCAAAAATATATATATATATATATATATATATATATATATATATATATATATATATATATATATATATATATATATATATATTTTAAAAATTGAACAACATCTAAAGTCCGTGTCATTCTTTGAATGACGGACAAAAACCGTAGATATTATCGAACCGAGAAAAACATAACAAATTGATTTTTTTTTTTTTTTTTTTTTTTTTTGAAGAATTTTGAATTTTTTTTGATTTTTTATGGATTTTGAAGGTTTTATATTTTCTATTTGATTTTTGAGGATTTTATAATTTTGTATTTTGTTTTTCGAATAGATATATACAAGAGATAGATGAGCATGGACCTTTACTCCTCGTCTTCCTCACGAAGACGTTTGAGTGTTCACAGTTGAAGGCTTTTCAAGCCTAGTCGTGGAAGTATGAACTCAAAACGTTCTCTTGGAAGAGCTTTGGTGAAGATGTCGCTAAGCGATATTCGGACCTCACAAAATAGAGTTCCACCACACCTTTTTCCACTTGTTCTCTCGATGAAATGATGTCGAATGTCGATATGCTTTGCTCTTGAGTGTTGAACATTGTTGCATGAGAGGCGATAGCACTTTTATTATCACGAAGACAGAGGATTTTGTTGAATTCAAAGCCATAGTCGGATAATTGAGATCTCATCCATAAGATTTGAGCACAAGGATGACATGGCTATGTATTCGACCTCTGTAGAGGAAATAGAAGTACTCATTTGCTTCTTTGAAGACAAGCTCACAAGCTTATCACCCAAAAGCTGAGCACCTCCGGATGTACTTGACAGTATCTTGACACCCTGCATGATCGGCATCAGATAGGTGTTAGTGACATACCGGTGTCCTTGGTGCTAAAGACCCATATTGGCGGTTCCTTGGAATGCCGAAGACCCGTTTAACCACTTCAAGGTGCTTTTTAGTAGGCTTAGCACGGTATCTAGCACACATGCAAACAAATGAACAAGATGTACGGTCTACTAGCGTTGAGGTACATCGAGGATCAATCATACTATGATATTTCGTTTGGTCAATCATGATCCACGAGTGGTCCTCTTCTAGTTTGGTTCGATCAATCATGGGGGTGTCAGCGGTCGATTGAATCAAATCCAAATTTCTTTAAGATCTCTGTTGCATATTTAGATTGATTTATGAAAATGCCTCGGGACTTTGTGAAATTTGTAATCCCAAGAAAAATGACATTTGTCCCATCATTGACATTTGAAATTTTGAACTCATTTCATTAGAAAAACGGTCACACTCATTGGGGTCGATCGAGGCAAAGATGATATCATCAACATAAATTTGAACATGAATTAAATGTTTGCACGACTTCACGGTGAACAATGTTGGATCAAGCGCTCCTTTGCTAAATCCGGTAGATAGAAGAAACTTTGTGATGTATCATACCATGCCCTTGGGCTTGCTTTAAACCGTAAAGAGCCTTCTTCAAGCGATAAGCGTGAGTAGGATGTTCTTGATTCACAAATCCTTGGGTTGGGCGACATAGACGACTTCTTTAAGATCTCCGTTCGTAAATCATCGTTTTACATCCATCGATGACAACCATGTTCTTACTAGCATCATTAGCCAAAAGATTACGATTGCCTCGATTCGAACAAGCTGGAGCAAAAGATTCTTCAAAGTCAATACCATCCTCTTGGCGGTATCCTTTAGCAACTAATCGAGCCTTGTTCTTCAATACATCACCATGCTCATCTAGTTTCACTTTGAAGATCCATTTTAGAGCAATAATCATGGCACATTCGGGCGGTACTAACTCCCATACATCAAGTCGATCAAACTCATGAATTTCATCTTGCATAGCATTGAACCATTTGTCTTCGTTCATGGCGGTTTAACATCCTTTGGTTCGATCTTTGAGAGTACGGAGTTGAAGAAACACCATAAGAATCTGTTGCAAGTTGTTTCCGTGTTGGTACAGGACGAGAGGATTTCAATGATGTTGTCTAATGGATGATCGTGAGTCCATTTTACGAGGTGTTCATGTGGTAGTTGTTGAGGGACTGAAGTAGCGAGTCGATGTCTCGAGAAGAAGATGGTTCAAGAAGATTCGAGGAGCAAATATGTTTTCGAATGGAGCATCTTGAGGAGTAGCAAAGGATTAACTTCATCATTGATGCGGACACATTTCCATGATGTACATTTGAAGAATGATGATTTGTTGATGAGACTAAAGGATCGTGCGCTTCTTGACATAAACATATTGAGGCGAGGGATTGTCTTCATTCACGTGAATATGAGCGACCTCTGTTGTAGGAATCGACACCTCATTAGTACTTAGATCATAAAGTTCATCAAACATAGGATCAAACAATTTCTTTAAATCATCTTGGATGGAGGTACATATGGAGTTTCTTGAGAAGAGTTTGGAACAAGGATGAACCAATGGGGACTATTTTGAAGTGTGGGTCACGAACTAAATTGTCCAGAGCCATTTGACCGTCGACTCATCAAAGCGTAGCGTGAATTGTTTCCATGATATTTCGGGTTCTTTTGTTGTAGATTCGGTATCCCTTTTGTTTGGTGCATACCCTACAAAAACTCCAATGTCTGCTTTAGCTCTAAGTTTGCCTAAGTCTTGACCTCATTAGTTGGATAACACAATGCACCAAACACGAAGGAAAAGAGATTAGGTTTTCTGTTGTGGACAAGTTCATATGGAGTTTTTCCATGAGCAGGTGAATCGAGAACGATTTTGTGTGTAGCATGCGATGGCAATAGCTTGACCCGGAGAAACATTGGAACCTTTGAGTAAATCGGCATTGTTCTAGCGGCTTCTACAAGAGTTTGATTTAGTCTTTCAACTACACCATTACATTGAGGAGTTAGTGGAACACTTCTTTGATGGCTGATTCCAACGCTTTCATAAAATTCATCGAGTTGTTTGTTGACAAACTCGGTTCCATTATCTGTTCTTATTATTACATTGCTTTGTTAAGCCAGAACTCGTAGTACATTTGATGAGTTTGATGATGATATCGGGAGTTTCATCCTTTGTCCTTAAGAACTTGACCGGTGAATCTAGAGTAATCATCAACCACAACTAACACATATTTCTTCCCAAATATATTACGCACCCTCATTGGTCCACATAAATCCATATGAATCATATGAAGAACTTACGTGTGAGTTAGTAGGTTTGGGTTTATGGGCATACTTCTTGCTTTTTCCCAATTGACATCTTTGAACAAAGATGATCCTATTCATACTTGAGTCTAGGTAAACCTACAACTAAGTCCTTTCGGAGAGATCATTGATGGTACAAGTTCAAGTGATTGAGGCGACGATGCCATAACCATGACTTTGTTTTAGAGGCCTTTGTGATAAGCAAATTGAGAAGACTTCATCATATCTTCGATAAAGATGGTGTATAGATTTGAACCACGTGAACCTCTTAAAGTTCCTTACCATCAAGTTCTCTAACGAAGCGTGTATGTTTTCGAAGGCTACTTCTAGATCGTAATCGCGAATTGACCAACGAGAGAACAAGTTGTGACCAATACCTTCTACATAGTAAACCACGGAGATAACACTTTTGCCAACAACATAGTCTCCATAACCCATAATAGCACCGAAATGATCATTCCGAATCTAACTGTCCCGATGAATTTGCTCACGAAGTTCATGAGCCGTGACCGGTCGCCCGATCATATGCTTGGAGCAGCTGAGTCTAGGTACCACGAGCGATTTGAGCGATCTGCGGTTGAACACGCACAAGAATGGATAAGCTGGATAATTAGGATCCCCATGCAAGAATGGGTTCCATTTGGTTAGTAACAATGGTTGGAACACCCACATCGGAAAAGAAGCATTCATATCGAAATTAAAGTACTGGAATCATTGTGAATTGATGCGGTACTAGTGTCTCATATTAGCCACATTCACGGTGTGCTCACTTCTTAAGGGAATAGTTCTACCGGTGGGCATCCATTTTCTAGTGGGCATTGTCTAATTATTCTTATGACCAACGGTATCAATAATAGCCTATCTTACTAAATGTTCTTCCTGTGGGTTTCCTTTGTTTTCTAACTTTCTTTCGTTTTGCCTTTTTGCCTTTTTAGCATGAATTTTAGCATTAACAACATTAGCTGGACAATTAACATCATTAGGCAAAACATTAACACCACATTCATGATTAGAAACATAATTCAAGCACGACAATACAAGGTTTGCAAATAGTATCGAATTGAATTAATTCATGCGCCTATGGCTAATACTAGAATCAACACGATTCGTTTTATTCGATTCAAGCTTAAAGTTCCTAGATTGTTCTTCTACTCTTTTCCAAAGGCACATCGAGGTCCTATCATTCCTTGTATTGTCTTGAGACTTTGACACGCTCCCTTTAATGTCCTGATTACTCTGTAGAGGGAATGGAAACATTAGTGGGTTTTAAAACTCTTTGCATCACTGTTTAGATGTGTTGGGATCTCGAACTACATGCGAGCACACTAAGGTTCACTTTCTTAAAACTAGAAGTGCTGGATACGTACTCTAGAAGGCACACTTGAGTTCTCTTTCTTAGTATTGACGGATCTGGAATCGAACTACTTAAAGGCACACTAAGATTCATATTCAAAACATTGGGCATTGAATGAGTATCATACTTGGCATTAGGCATCGAGCATGGAATCAGCGGATTAACTCTCTCACCTAAGGATTTTGGGCATATTGTGATCAAGCATTCTAGGATTTCTTGAGATCGTTTGGCATATAAGCATGCATGTCCAATTGCGTTATCATGAGGTTTCTCTAACTTATCCTCTTCAACAATCTCACGCAGACATTCTAGGCAATCCTTAAGGGATGAGAAGTATGTTTGAGCAGCAAGTTTGTTGTTCACGAGATGAGGAGGACATATTTCACAGACAAAGCATATTTATTACAAGAGTGAACCTTTGATACACCATTCTCCCCATTGGTCATTGGCATTTTCCTTTTACCGACTCTTGATTCTCAATTTCCTTTTGCAATGAGGCTATTTGTTCGTTATTTTTGTTACTGAGTGACCTTTAATGATTCAAATAACTCATTGAAATGACGTTAACCTTTTCATTTTCTTCTAGAAAACTTTCGTTTTCCTTTTGTAATGCATTTACTAGGTTTTGAAGATGAAACGTTTGAGAATTTCGAGAATCTAAAGGAGGAGGCATTTGGGAGCTGTCATATTGTTCGTTTGACCCTTTAATTGAGAGATTTGGGCTTTCAACTTTTCGATCGTGTTGCAATGAGTTTGAATCATTCATCACGTTTGTTAATTTGAAAAGCGCATCAAACTCGGAGCATCGAGGATGTCTTGATATTTGAAGTTTTGACATTTTCTTTAAGATGTTGATATTTTAGTTGTAAATTAAAATGCTCAACTTCTAGTTTAGAAAAATGTTTAACCAAATTGTCGTGATCATCGGTTCAATTTTCTCGTTTAGTTGAATTAGTTTTTCAAGCTCAATGACACGATCATGGGAGACTTTCGAGACAACAGATAGTTCATGAAATTTAGAAGCATTAATAGAACAATTTGTAGCGTTGAAAACACATCTTGAGCAATACATTGTAAATCGATTCTCATTTAGTGTATGCAAGTTCTTCCTCTCAATCTCATTATATTTTAGTGCGCTCATAGTCACTAACTTCAACTATCATTGCATCAAATTCCTTTTCCATTCCTTAATATTAGTTTCTATCCCTTTTGAGACTCTCAAAGTGATCTTTTAGAAGTTTAAAGAAAGGCATGACCTCGTTAAATAACATTTTTCATTTGCTCAAATCCCTTTCTCCTTGATTATACCGGTGGGTGTGATCCTTTTCTTGCAAGTTTTCTCAAAATCAACAAATAGTTGAAATATAACATATTGGCTAATTAAGGTCTTGCTTTTAGTGGCAATTGTTCTAGGAACAAGATGCATTGGTGTATTAGGAGGATACACGGTCGCTCTAGGCATTTTCCAAAGGGGCGTTTGTTTCAACGATATTTTCGACTTTTCGCTTATCTAAATCCATTTTCCGAAAACTTGTTGGGAGTCAACAATGTCTCGAGGCTTAAATATGTTCAAGGAAACCAGTTTTCCTTCTTGTAATCATGGGGTGTGATCTTTATTTTCTTCTCTCTACATTTAGGATCATCTAATTTCTTGTTCATCTTTTCCTAGTGACTTCATCGATTTCTTATCTTCCTCGGTGCACTCAGCGCAACTAGGTTTCATCTGGGTTTAAGGATTTCATTGCCATCATAAAGAACCTTATGAGCATTTCTAGCCCTTTTAATGACCTCTGGATTTGGTTCCTTAACAAGGGGAATGCTATGCTTATCGCTTAAGACCCTATGCTTAGTGATCATGTGAAGCGATGCGAATGGTGTTCCCTTGTATGTACAACTTGTTTTCAAGTTTGTTTTCAAAGTTTTGATTAGAAAATCTTTCAAGAGTTTTGATTCCTTTGCATTAAATTCTTGCTTAAGCATTTTCACATTTTCTTGAAGTTCTTGTTTTTGCTTAGCGGTTTTAGAAAGCTTTTCTTGCAAGGAATTTAACTTTTGTTTTAATACTTCTTCTCGAAAATTACTTTTCTAATGATTGTACGCACTTGGTCATCCATTTCTGCTCACGAGTGGTCAACTCAAATTTTGCACGTTGTTCATAAATGGTAACACGTTCTTTATAGGCATTTATTTCACAAATTACGAGACTCATCGAGTACGCGAGCGGTGTATTCATCAAAATATAGTCATTGTTGTTGCTGGGAGATGCATCACTTGGTACACCTTCACTTTCACTTTGTTTCACATATTGATCATATGGGACAATATTGATATTACCCATATTTTCAATATTTGATTCAATAGTTTTAGTTGATAGTACTTTGTCATGCATCTTTTGCACATCAACATCATCGTATAGTTTTAGTACCTCGAGATGAGTTTGTCTTTGGATGGGCCGACTTGTGGTGAAGAGGAGACCTTGGGAGAAACCATTGGAGAAATGCTATCCATAAAAATTGTGTGTGCGATGGGTCTATCATCCACATCAGTCGTATGCATCACAATCACGACTTGAAAGGCATTCGATGATTGTGACCTATATCACGAATAGTTGCTCATCCACATCGCATCATAGGTCTTGGCATTGCCCTCGACTAGAAACAACAATTCCTCTTCATCCAAAGCGGCACCATTATCACGAGCTTGTACAAGCAACATCTTATCTCTCAAGTAATCGGCGATGCATGGACGCTTTGGAGATGTGCGCCTTGCAATGTGTCCTCACCACCACGTTATAACATTTAATCGGCTTAGCTTGACCTTGATTACCATTCCTTCCTCGATTCGATTACCAACATAACCTCTACCGACTCCTCCTCTTCCCCGATCATCTTGTCTTTCTGAACTGGTTGCACCACGATCCTCCCATCTTTAACGGTAGCTTGATTGTGTGGGTTAGATCTTGTTCGAGGTTGTTGTTGGTTTGTGGAGAGAATTCATGTTTTGACTAATCGGAAGAGCTAGTTGATTAATGATGTTACCAGCGTGTGCATCGGCATCGACTTGTTTGAACATAGGATCGGGAATGAGTTTGTGATTACCATTACCCATGGGTATGACTTGTGAGGCTTTGGTTGTGATTCCGATGTTTGAGTAGAAGGCGGTTGAGTCATTAGGCGAGCTTGTCTCTCCTGGTTGGTTTTGAATTGATTAAGAATCATTTTTTCAAACATAGCATGTCTCTCATTCGAAGGAGGAAGGCATTGAGTTGCTCATAATTTGTATTCTTCAATCCTTTAGTGAGCTTCACAGAGGTGACAAACTTGTGCCATTCGGGATTCATGTTGTTCACAAATTTTGAGTTCGGTGAATGTTAGGCATAGTCATTCGATGTTCCTCATATCATTCACCGACTTATGAAATCTCACATAGTACTCATAGACACTCTCATCGGTTTCATCTTGAGTGTTCAAATTCATCATAGAGTTGTGATTCTCTGTCTTCCATAGTTAACTCGAGCACGAGAGGAGCATCTTGACATTATCCCATCGCCTTTGCATCGGTGTTGTGATTGATCGACTTGTAGATGTCTTTAGGAAGACCTTGAAGAACAATGTTAGAAGCCACGATATCGACATCAAATCTCTTTTCTCCTTATCATCAAGCTCATCATACATCTTTGGTACATCCATTCCGTAAATCGAGTTCCATCTTGGTGATATCAAGTACATCTCTAGTCGTCTCAACTCTATCGGTCCTTCATCAATGGATTTGAGAATGTTGACACCATTTTCCTTTCAAGGCAAGTACAATCGATTCGTTGAGCCCAAGAATCGTAGTCGATTCTGTCAAGCATGGGTGGTCAGTATCCAACCCGGTTGCTTGAACATCCTCGGCAACAATGGAGATGATAGTAGGAGCGTTGGTAGACATGTTAACATTATACGGGATTTTATAACTCTATGATTAAACCGGAAATAGATTCTTTCACGGATTTTACTAAATCAAGAGAAACCGTAAAAAATCACCCAAGTCGCTAGAAGTTAATGCACCAAGTCGCTAGCACCTAATTTGCTATACAACCAAGTCGCTAAAGTCCCAAGTCGCTAAACAAAGGCAAGTCACTAAATAGTAACTCGCTAAGCCTTAAGTCGCTAGCAAAATTTTGGCGACAATTTGCTAATCAAGTCGCTAAAGATTCAAGTCGCTAAATAGCAACTAAGCCTTGACCAAGTCGCTAACACCAAGTCGCTACCCGTAGTGGAGAGTCCACTACTTGTCTTGTAAGTCGCTAGGCCTAAGTCGCTAGCTCCAAAAGCGCAACTCGCTACAAAATTGTAAAGCAAGTCGCTACTAAGAAACAAATCCGTAGGTCAAGTCGCTAGCAAGAAAAACAACACAAACATCACTTTTCAATCCAAAAACAACCCAACCAAGATGATTCAAGCTTACCAAATGAAAACCTAAACACTTGTGATGATTCTAAATGTAAAAGTATTAACAAAATCCAAGCTTTAACACAAGAAATCAACCAAATGATGCACAAACCACTAAACTTTTTCAAACTAAAAAATCACTAGAAATCCAAAGATGTGTAAGATATGATCTAACCATGGATCTTGATACCAATTGTAAGATATTAGTTTTCACTAACACATCAAACCATAACACCGCGTATAAATGGAATTCTAGAGAGAGAAAGTTAGAGGTTTAGGGAGCTTAGTGAGAGAAAGTGAAAGATATTATTATGAGCTCCAACTCTCTACCTTGCAAGGTAGAGTATTTATAGTCTTACATAAAGCGCCACACAACGGGCGTGGATCGGGCATACGGTGGGTAAAGACCCGTCCGTCCTCCACGGTGTTACTTAACTAAATACTACTTAACTTAAAATAACTACAACTACGAGCTTTCTAACGATTACATATACTTGAGGTGACCGACTCTTTAATACCTGGAATTTCTAATTCCTAACAAACATTACCAGGAACAAGGAATCACTGATCTTGAAATTGAACAAGAACAAGCTTTGCTACATGCTTTTGCATTTTTGGGTAAAGCATTCAGAAGTCGCTATTCCACACCAACTAACAACAACCAAAGGATTTCATCAAACACTACATAACACGAAAATTGCATGTACGGGTGTGAACATGGGTCATCAAGGACAAATGGTTGGAGTTATTGCGAACCCATTGAGGATATGCTAATGGATTTCGGATGGGTAATCGGTGGTTCGAATCGAGGTAATCAGTTGGGTCGAATGTTGGAAATCGATGGGTCGAATGTTGGGAATAGAGCGATGGGTAATCGAATGGAATGTTGCGACTCCAATCGTTGGGATTTATGGAAATGTGAATCGTGGTAATCGGGTTAAGTGTTATAATGTCAAGGATTGGGTCACATGGCAAGGAATTGTCCTACTAAGTCGAACAAGAATCACGAGTATCTTGAAAGCTATGTTGTTAGCATGAAAGAAAGAAGCAGGATTACTGGTTGAGTCTTGAGGAAAATGACTTTTCGCTATTATGGATGATTTGGAAGACCTCGAGGAAATCAATGCGAACCGCATCTTCATGGCAAATCTTGAGGAGACTAAAACGACGACCGATTCGACGCACCTCCATCTGTATGACGCCAATGCGAGATCTCGAGGTACCAACCACGATCCATGCTATAACAATGTCATATTTGATGTGTTTACTCATGACGAACAAAGATTCAGCGAAATCGGCACCTACTTATGATACATACCTAGACAATCCGAAGTTGTAGCAATACTAACTCGAGACTCGGATGTGGATCCTAGTGAGGTGTGTGGCACAAAATCTCGAGGACCGATGAGGAAACACGTGCTTATTTTGAATCATTAATCAATAAGCGTGGCATTGAAATCGAGAAAGTTAGAGCGGTCAATCGCGAAGTTAAGGCCGCGAATGCTAAATTGACCGCCGAGCTTGAGAGTTACAAGGAGAACGCAAAAGCCTTTGAATTTCATAAAACAAAGAATCGAATTAGAAATTGGTTATCGAAATTTGGTTTCTAAAGAACAACTATTGCAAATCAAGTATAACACACTTGATGTGAATTTGAACTTGAAAATTAAATCTTTAAACAAGGAAATTTTCGATTTAAATGACCAACTTTCTAAACAAAAGAAATGTTTTATAATCTTGAAAAATAGAAGAAGCGGTTGATTATCGATTTTCAAAGCGAGAAGATTCTCTTCTTGATGAAATTCTTGATAAAATGAAAAAATCTAAACTTTGGAAAATTTGCTTCTTACAGCGGGTCATTCTCGCTCAAACAAACAAGATGCTTTCTAATCAAGTAAATCCCGTTTTCATACTAATCGTAGAATGGCACTTGGTAACGACCTTCTTCGTTCCTCAAGAAAGCTCGAAACCTCGTAATGTGTTAAACAATGGAAATGTTTTATATGAACCCGTTATTGTTCGTGATTCTCTTGAAGCGTTAGAACTATCTAAGGAGAGTAGAGAAAGAATGAAACAAAACATCCGAAATCAAACCAATCGACTATAACAAATGGAACAAAATTTACGGAATCACTTTTGTTAATCAAAAAGAAAAGCCAAAGTTTTCCATCACACCAAGTGTTTCAAACAAAGAGTCAACATCTGTTTCAAAATCTATTTCAAAACCAGTTGTCGTCTCAAATTCTCTTTCGAACATTGAACAAATGTCTTCAAACAATCCTTTTAACACAAGTGATGCGAGAAGTATTTTAGAAAATGTGAAAACTAAATTGCGGATCTTCAAGACCTTGTTAAAACTAAAACCAATATTACAACAAACATCCGGTTTAATAGTTTTGATAATGAAAATAAAAAGTATTTTGAAACTCAAATTGCCCTCAATTTGAATAACATCAACTCAAGGGTAATTCATTTTGAACAAGCATTTTTGAAAAAACATTAACTTTGTCAAGGACCATAAATCCACAGTAAAGCAAGCTAATGACGATGTCGAACACATCAAATTTTTGGAAAATTTAAATGACTCTCTCTTGAAGATGTTACGACTACCGATATTATGTCCATTATTTTACAAACATATTTTGTTGAAGATCATGAAAGACTCGTCTCGAGACCTCCAAAATTGTTTCAAAATATGAAAAAGCACTTGAGAAACTTGAAAAGAAAATGTCTCATATTTTAAACAACTTGATCGAAAAAGCGAGGAATGCAAGTATGACAAAACTGTCGTATGGCGTGCCTACAATGACATGAAAGCGAAAAATGATCTTTTGAGGCTCAATTGGAATGTCAAAAGGAAAGACAGTGGATACTAAGATTCCAAAACCATTGGTCGAGGAGAAAGCAAATGTTCCCAAACCGGTTTTAAAACCAAAGATGTACATTTCAATGCCTCCTCCAAAAGTCAATGAGAAAAATGATTTATCAAAACCGGTCCTCCGCCTTGCCTAAACAAAATGTTGAAAAGGAAAAGCGATTATCAAGAAACCAAAAGTTTTAGCTTTGGCCTTTTTAAGATGAGTACCACTAATAAATCGCCTCCACATCTAAACCATATGGAACAAATGACATAAGTTTAGAAAAGCACTCCAAAGAGACTAGGAAAGCTGAAACCACTTCTCTAGATAAAATTGTGAATACTAATGAGTGTGCCTTACCTTCTATAGGCTAGGAAGCACCTCTAGGAGCAGCAGACTAAAGCATAAGAGCAATACAAGGAACAATAGAGTCTCGCTTGCCTCTAAGAGTAGTCGCTTGAATAAAGAGAAGAAAGTAGAAGAATGTTGGAATCACTCCTAAACCATAATCAAGTGTTAGTAATTAATATGTAATAGTTAGCTTTATTATGGTCTTTAAGTTTGTAATTAGCCTTAGGCTTGTGTAGAAGGCCCATGAGCCTAGGCCTTAGTCCATTAAGGAAAGGATGGGAACTAGGAGTGTTGCCCTAGCTTCCCTCCTATAAATACTCTTGTAAACCTTCATTTGAAGGTTGGTTGTTCAAGTTTTTCTCTCATTACACTCCTACGCATAACCGTGCTTATTATCTTGTATGTATGTGTGTTTTACTTGTTCAATCGCCTTAACCTCTTTCTATATTACTTGTGTTTGTAAAACTAGTGACCTCACAGTGGTATCAATCGCCTTACTAGTTGGGTGAATCGTTGTTTCTTGAAGTGGGTTTTATGGTCCCACAGCGTAGAACAACGTTTGATACTGGTTTGCTTAAAACTCGTTTTTACACTTTTTAATCCAAGATTCTTGTACTTTCAACGTTTTAAGGTGTTAAAATACTTGTTTTGGCAAAAGTTTGAACTTTATCGTAGATCATTGTTTTCATCTAGTTTTTGAGCGAGGGTTTCATCCTACTCAGTAACTGTTTTAGAGGCTTTGGTTCATCAAGTTTCACACTTTTGTGTCTTTTGGTGTTATTGAAGCTATTTCATCACACAAAAGCGGTTTAGAAACATCTTTGGGCAAAATCAAAATTACGAGTAATCCTACGCGTAGCAAAACCCTAAAACTACTGCGTAAGATTTTCCTTGATTTGATCTTCATTTCGTGGTTTACTCCGTGTTTTCTTGCTTGGATAAGCCACGAAAATCGTCGACTTTGGATATCTTTTGCCTTTGTGATAGTGTAAAAGATCATTTAAACAAAACCTAAAATTACGCATAAGCATAAGCTTACGCGTAGAAATCCCACGCATAAGATTTTTCTTATGCCTAAGCCTAGTCTTACGCATAAGATAATCCTCGCCTAACTTTCTCGCCTAACTTTTGTCTACGCATAACTTTAGCGTCTTTTCCATACTTACGCGTAAGCTAAATTCTACGTGTAACTCCTAATTGTTACGCGTAACTTTGGTGTTTTACGCATAAGTGCTACTTGGCTATTGTGATTTCTACGCCTAAGGATACTTCTTCATCAAAGGTTCATTCGACTACAAAGATCCATTTTACCAACACAAGTTTTCAACATGTCTCAACCACCATACTCTAACTATTTCCCTTACACTTATCCTCAACGACAACAACAACTAAGTCCACAACATCAACAATGGAATCAACAACAAGCAATTTATCAACAACAATTTAATCAACAACATACTCCACAACTGGAGCAATTCCTCCACCACAAATGGTTCAACCACCGCCAAGTCTTCAAGTTCAACCCTACACAAATGACTTCAATCAACATCCATCAAGGAACACTATGAAGGAACCCACTTGGTTTGCAAAGATGTGTGAAGCTTTAGCGACCAACAATCAATTCATGAGGTGGATCACTTGATAGACCTCAATGCTCACTCCGAAACTACGATCAATGGGTGATAAGGTTCTTTAGGTTTTGTGATTTGAAGAAGCCACATGGAAAGTTCTTAAAGAAGGTTATCTTGGAAGGTCCATTTGAGATGCCTCTTGTCATTGTGCCGGAGATCCGAATGCCATTCCACAAGAGATGAACAAAGCGAACATTGCTCTTTATTACGGACTTGAATCCTCAAGAACTTCTCCACTATGAAGCGGATGAACTTGCAATGGAATATATCCTCTTAGGATTACCAAACCCAATTCTTCGTAGTGTTGATGCTCAAAAGGCGCACGAAAATGTGGGATCATATTCGTCTTCTTATGGAAGGATCGGTACTCAATCGGGAGGATTTGGAATCAAAATTTACCTAGCTTATGAAAACTTCATGATTGAACACGGAGAGACACTAGAGTCCTATCATCATCGTTTTCAAACATCATCGATGATTTGGATAAACACAACATCATCACGCCAAGAATTGCGGTGAATACTAAGTTCTGAGTAGTCTTGGTCACGAATAGGAGAAGTATGTCATTTTCTCCGTCGGCGAAGAATATGCATCATTCTACATATGGATTGTTGTACGATTACTTGAAGCCTCATGAAAAGGAAGTTGATCGGGAAAGGATTCTCCGTGCTCAAATTGCTCAACCTACACATCCGGACAATCAACAACTTGCCTTATATGCTCAACAAAGTTATCCTCCTCAACAAGCAACTCAACCCTCGCCTCGGTCACCAAGCGATCAATCACGGCAACCTCAACAAAATCAATTGGTTCCATACAACAACAACAATGCTCAAGCACTTCATAGTCAAACTAATGAGGAATCCGATCCGTTCGAAGCATTGCAATGAGGATTTGTTATGATTGCTAATGCTTTTAGCCGTTATACAAACAAATCCAACAATCGTATTCGTTCCTCATCCAATATCTGAAATCGGTTGTTGTGAACAATGGACGAGTTGAAGTTCGAGAATCGTGGTTATGGTCGTCAAATGGGAGGTGGTCAAGGGTTTAACGCTATGGGTAGGAATACCAACAGAGCTCAAGTGGTGGAGCAGAAATGCTCGAGAATGGGTTGAATGGTCTTCGATGCTACAAGCGCAATGAGAAGGACACTGGCTAATGCATGCCCAAAGCCAAGGACTAGGGGCGGTGCTTATTTCAATGAGGCTCTTGTTGGCTCTTAAGGAAGAAGTGGTGGATCTCACAAAAAAGAACATAGCTTTATGGCGGATGCGAGACTCGAGATGATGATATGGACGACTTGCAGGCCAATGAAGATGTTATGTTGATGGCTAATATGCATGAGTTACACATGAGTGAAACAGGCCAGATGTATGACAACGATGGCTTGTCTCGGTACCGAACAAACCATCATCATATCTCGAACTAATATCTCCGCCAATATCTCAGATCCAGCACGGATCGGGCTATTCAAAATGAGTCATCTACATCTCATTCGACGATTTTCAAGTTAACCACAGTAGTTACATTTGACGATCAAGATGACCTTATGGTTTCCTTTGATAATCAAATTGACTCTGTAGTTGTACTTGAGGATCTAAATAATGATCATGTTGTGACTCACGTTGAACAAACCAAGCTGTTGCCTCATCCAGTTTTGCTCGGTTAATTCAAGACCATCAAATCAAAATGGAGGAATGTTATGCATTAAATAAGGACTTAAAAGCAAAAACGCATTGTTAACCAAGGATTTTGAATGCTTACAAATGCAACTCAACTTTTCAAAACTCAAGAGAACCGTGAAAAAGGTTTTGAAGCCGCTTTGCTAAATCTCATCAAAGCGAAAAATATTTAGAGACGGATCGTGATCTAGCCGCTCGAAGATTGCTTTGTTGTGCGACATAGAACAAGCGAAACATGAACATAAAAGCAAATTAACGCTCTCACCTTGGAAAATCAAAAAGCTAAGGTGAGTTGTTAACTTGTCAAAAGCAGTTCTCCGCATACAAAAGCATTCAACGAATCGGGTAGATGACCTTCTTGAAGAAATTATCGACTTGCAAAACAAAATCAAAGAGTTTAAAGCGTTGTTTACAAACATGGTGAATCGATATGACTATTGAAAAGTTTACTTTAAACCCAATCAAAGGATATGGACCAAACCTAGGCGATTACAAACCAAAGCTTTCATTAAAACAATCAAACCAAATCACGAAGTTTCGGTCGAGAATATAAAATTAATAATCTTGTTATGAGTGTTGTTGAATATCATCGTCAAGAGGAATTAGATCGAAGAGGCGAGTCGATCAAAATTAAAAGCATTGTTTACAACAAACCTTTTAATTATTCAAAATCGGTCACTTCGTCACACCAACGGATTCTTCTAACACACCAAGGGTTATCATCAAAACACAGAGTCTTCTAATGTTAATCCCCAACCGGATTATGCACAAACTTATGGTCCTTTACCTTCCATCGATGAAGTAAACTCAAAACACGAAAATCCAAAAATTCTTAGATATTTTGACATTTTCATGGTGACCTCAAAATTTTACAACATGAGATAGAATATCATTACGAAATCAAAATTGATCATTTTCATCGCCTCTCGCGCGAGAACAAAGAGACATTTTTCGGAAAAATCTTTTACCTAACGTTAAAAATTTGAAAAGTTGTGCATTAGCTTGGGAAAAGGATTTTCATAAGGAACTTGGAGTGATGAAGGTCGTTTTCGAGAAAAGCGAAACATCTATTTCTAATACTAAGCGTAAAAGAAAATGTTGATAAAAGATGTTGATCGACTCTTGAAAGATGTTATATGTCTTGATATCGATAATGTTGTGTTACTCCATTCTTTGCCACATGCATCGATTATATCTCTCACCGATAATGTTGACTCGTGGTACGGTTGAGAATCTTGATAAGATGCTTCAAATCGAGTCTTTAAAAGCGAAAATGAGCGATTACTTAACGAAATTTACAATGCAAAGCGTCGTCTTAATTGGTGTGAAAAGATATTCACATTCAACAACTTGGTTTTCAAAGAAAATTGCTCGATTGCAAACAAAATCTTTTGATCCTAAAATTGAGCAGCTGGATGATCAAAAGCGTGTCTTTGAAATGTCAAATCTCAAAATATGAACAAGAACTTGTAAAAGTTAAGCAGAATATGGTGTCATATTTGATTTACTCAATAAGACTCGTCATGAAGCATCCAACGAACTTGATCAATATCTTGCTCACACTAGAGAAGTCATGAATTTTCTTTGGTAATATTCGTTCGAAAATCAAGATTTGATTCACACTATCTCTAAGTTAAGAGAAATGTTAGGAAAGTATGAACAACTTCCATGACCATCATTAAGAGATTAGCACCGGTAACACTCGATAATCGTGAACCTAGAATCCCTCTTGCCAAATCACAAGTTGCTAACGTGCTTCCTTCTCTTGAAGCAGGAATAGTTGCGTCTTTTCCAAGCGTCCGCACTTCGACTAGGAGCACTCAATCGAAGAATAGGAAGTTGCGACCTAAGAAAAGATCAATAAGGAATGCTAAAGTAGAAGAACACCCTAGGACTATGAATAAGACTCACGTTGCTTCCACTATAGATGTTGCGTCGGCAAATGTAATAGAAATAGTGATGTAACCAATGCTAAACCTTTGAGCACTTTTGATATTGATCGATGCACCTTGTGTTATTTGTCGTAAAAGTATGAATTCGATTGTCATGATAAATGTGTTGCTAAAGCTATAATCTCTCGTTTACGGAATCCTAAGAATCGGAATCCTTCTAAGCCCACTAGTTCTTCTAAGTCAGTGCTTGGTAGACCGCCTTCTTTAGATTCTACGGCAAACATTGTGGTCCCTGTAGCTCCACGTAAGAATGTAGTACCACCTAGTGCATTCACTAAGACTAAAGCAAAGAGTAGTTATAGATGGCAGAAATGGATAACACACTAGGATTTAAATGGATGCATAAAATCATTAATGTGTGCATGGCTCATATATACGCTTGGAACCTCTAACATTTCGGGTTCCACATCTACTTCTATTCCATCGTGTAAATACGTGTGTAATGCGGTGATCGATCATTCTCGGATTGTTGATAGCGGATGTTCCCGACACATGACGAGCAACCTTAAGCTGTTATCAAACTTTATTGCAAAGTTCATTGCCTTTGTCGGGTTCGGGAATGATCACTTGCAGCGACTATCATGGGCTACGGAGATTATGTCAATGGGAACATCGAAATCGTGAGGTTTACTATGTGGAAGGCCTCGGTCACATCTGCTTTTCAGAGGTCGGTTTTGTGATGGAGATTTGGAGGTTGCTTTTCGGGAGAAAACTTGTTTCATTCGTGATCTACAAGGAAATGACCTTATGTGCGGCTCGAGTAATTCTAGTCTCTACACTATCTCTAAGCAAGACATGGTTGCTTCATCTCCCATCGCTTACTTTCAAAGGCAACATCAACAAAATCACGGCTATGGCAATCGTCTCTCTCATATAAACTTTTAAACCATCACCAACCTTGCTCGACACAAACTAGTTAAAGGTCTCCACGATTCGGTATTCAAAAGATCACCTTTGCTCACTGTGAACAAGGGAAAAGCACTCGTGCTCATTTTCCTTCAAAGGTGGAACACGACTCTCGACATGTGCTTCATCTTCTTCACATGGATTTGTGTGGCCCAATCGCGTGCAAGCGATCAATGGCAAATGCTACATCTTAGTAATTGTTGATGACTACTCACGATGGACTTGGGTCTACTTTCTTGAAGCAAAGACCAAACTCCACAAATGATCGTCACCTTTTCACGAAAATCTGAGTTCGACTCCGCAACACCGTCGGAATAATCGAATGAGACAAAGGCCGAATTTGTTAACCAAACCCTTCGTGAATTCTATGAGAAAGTAGGAATTGACATCAAACATCTATTGCACGGACACCCGAACAAAGCGGAGTTATTGAAAGATGAAACCAAGCGTTAGTGGGCGCAAGAACAATGTTAATCAATGCTCAACTTCCAGATTACTTATGGGCGTGTCGTATCTACTACATGTTATACTCAAAGCGTTCTATGATCACAAAGCATACAACAAAACACCTTTCGAGCTTGTCACAACCATAAACCGAATCTCAAACAGTTTCATGTATTTGGATCCCTTTGCTATCCGAATAATGATCGTGATGATTTTGAAAGCTCAAAGCCAAAGCGACATTGGAGTCTTTATTGGATATTGTGAGAATTCTAAAGGATACGGATCGGAATCGTTGTACAAAGCAGTGATGGAAGCGATTCATGCTCATTTGATGAACTCACGGAAATGGCTTACGATTATATGACTTAGAACCGGTCACAACCGTTTAAACTTCCTCAACCCCATCATCGGTGAACAAAGCCCCCAACTCACTCGTCAACAAATGGAAAGGTTATTTGCTCCATTGTTCAAAGGTGGCGATATTGATGAGCGTGCTCGGTGTATCCATTGTTTCATTGCTCAACGATAATACTCTTATACGATACACTGCTACAACAACCATTGTTGAAGATGCACCTACACCGATTGACTCAATACAGCAGTTGAACACACCGCTTCCAACAATGATGAACCGGTGATGATATTACGAATGATGTACCCCACTGCAGATTTTGATCCAAATCGTTCTTTAACCCGTTTGCTAATGACATCTTTGCACACGATGTCGCGGAATCATCAACAAACCATTTGAATCCTCGAATCGCACAATGTATACCAACATCAACCCTACACATCGATGGACAAAAGACCATCCTCCGCTAATATTATTGGCAACCCGATTAACCGTCGTTACGAGACAACGTCTTCACACGATGGTGAACATTGCATTTATGCACTCACCGTCCCGCCAACTGAGCCTAAAAACATTAAAGGCGCAATGACAAAAGACAAGCGGATTGAATCCATGCAAGAAGAACTCAACCAATTCAAGCGTCTTGAAGTATGGGAGCTGGTTGAAAGACCAACAGGGTCTCGTCATTGGTCTCAAATGGATTTGGAAAAACAAATTGGATCTTTGAAGGAGCGTAATCCGCAACAAGTCATGGCTAGTTGCTAAGGGTTATCGTCGGGAAGAGGGATAGACTTTGAAGAATCTTTTGCTCCGGTTGCTCGTCTTGAGGTTGTTCGGATATTTCTCGCGTTCGCGCTCATATGAATATGAAGGTCTTTCGGATGGATGTCAAAGCTGCGTTTCTCAATGGACAAGCTGAAACAAGCGGTTTATGTCATCCAACCCGAAGGATTCGTTGATCCGAGTTCCCGAACCATGTCTACAAAACCGAACAAAGCTCTTTATGGTCTCAAATAAGCCCCTCGGGCATGACGTGACCACGCAGGATGCTTAGACTCAAGGAAAAGTACTTGAGAGCTCTACAATTTCTTGGTGATAAAGCTGGTGTCTTGGCAATCAAAGAAGCGGATTGTACATGTTGTCATCAACAAAGCGAATATGTAGCCATGTCCGCATGTTGTGCTCAAGTCATATGGATGAGAACACAACTCAAAGACTATGGTTACGTATTTGATGAGAATCCCGATGTCTTGTGACAATCGGTGCCATTGCGATCTCGTGCAACCTCGATTCAACACTCAAAATCAAAGCACATCGATCTCGCTATCATTTCATCAAAGACCACGTGGAACATGGTACCGTTGAATTATACTTTGTGGGTGCAGAATACCAATTGGCGGATCTACTCACCAAAGCCTTGCCTCCGCTAGGTTTAATGAGTTGGTCCACGGATTGGTATGAGGTGTTTGACTCAAGAGGAATTGGATGACCTCTTAAAGCAGATCTTAAAACACATCAAACACCAAAACATCTTTTGTAAATAAATTTCAAAAACAAAATACAAAAATATAAAATCTTACAAAACAATAAAAATATTCTTATAATCTATTTTTCTTTCAACATGGCAAGTACATTTCTTCCATAAACACTATAATCTTTCAAAAATTCAGTATTTTTCCGATCAAGTGTTGAGGGGGAGAAAATTATCACTTAACTGTTTCAAAACATCTGTGTACTTGCATGTTATTTTATCCCGGTTGTTTCTTTTATCAATGGTGGTAAATGTTTCTAGTTAAATGACACTCCTCGGACTAAAATTTATAACCTTTCATAATTTACCTAAGTCAAGGGGGAGTGTCGTCAAAGTTATTTCTTAAAATCTTTGTTTGGTAACCAAAATGGAAGTTAATTGGCTTTGTTTGAAAAAGAAAAAGGTGGAGGGACCAAAAATGTCAAAATCTTAAAGTTATTTTAAATAAAAACACCTCCTACCTAACATTTACTTCACATTTATTACACTTAACCTTAAACATCCTACGCCTAGAATTTGTTCAAGAAATCCGTACTTTAGATCATCATTTTGTAAGTGTTTTCATGATCTTAACAGTAATACAAGCTAAGGTTTTGAATTTCAAACAAATCCTTCGGCTAAAACGATTGTTACGCGTGATTATGTGTTCTACGCATAAGCGTATGAACACACAATCAATGTGAGTGTGTTTGTGGTTGAAAATAATGTGTCAAAGCGTGTCTTTTACATCAATGATACTATTTTACCTCTAAAACCACCCGAAACACGAATTGATGGTTTTGAATATTAGGGTTTATGATTCGATTTGGGTGTTTACAAATGTGAAGAGTTTTGATCAAAAGATTGTTGTGTAATGTTTATATGATGATGAATTGATGATTTCCAAGCTCTATAACCACCCAAAAACTCTAAATGATTAAAAATTTGGAATTAGGGTTTAAAGTTCATAAGTTTGGGCATTTTTAATTCTCCACGATTTAGATGTTATAACTTGGTTTATAGACTCTCACAACATCTTAGAACTACCAGAAATTGTTTGGTGCAAATCCCATGGCTAGAAATTATACGCGTAATTCATAACCCTTAGGGTTTTGACCTACGCGTATGACTTTCTACTCATAACTGTTTATCGAATGGTCATGCCATGATTTGTTGTTAAAATGAATTTTGTGTTAATATTGATGATTTGATGAATTTATTTCGGGCTTGCGCTTAAAATTCGAGAATCAAGGTCATTTGAATCTCTACGCTTAGGATTACCTTACGGCGTGGCGGTTATCGTAAGAGAAATACTACGCGTAACTACTACGCATAAGGTTCTACAATGGGACTACGCGTATCTGTGAAGGATATGCGTGGCGATGACTCTACGCATAAGGTCTACGCTTACGAGTAAGCCTTACGCGTAAGGTCTTTATACACTCTGGCGTAAGCTCTACGCATAAGGCCCCTTTCCTCACGTAACACGCTACGCGTAAGTTAGGATCCCACGCGTAAGCTTTCGTCTCACGCATATATCATTTCATTTACGCTTAACTTTGCCAAATCTACGCTAAGCCTTGATTGACCTTCATTATGAATTGTTACGTGTACAAACTTGTAAATAAACTAATCATAACGTCACGAATCCAATAATGTCACTAATAAACTTAATCGTTTGATATGTTGTGAACAATAAGTGATAACATAAACTTTAAAACTTAAAGTTAACTAACTCACGAAACATTTCACGGCGTCATTGGACTATTGGACAAACAAGTGAATTAGGACTCGTAACAATCAATGACCTTGTACATTCATTAACTAGACAATAAGACCTTACATTGACTAACATTATGTCTTCGATATGTTGGTTCTTTTGGCTAATGTTATTTCGAGATCACGACATGGTGCTCAAATGAATGTGGATGCACCGAGGTTCTCACTATTGCGATATCTTCCCAAATGGCTATCCGAGAAAGATTGGAAAGAATAACCTTAGGGTTGATTTTGAACCCTCACATGCTCTGAATCTTCTTGTCTCATTCTTGTGGATATTCTAAGGAATCATCCATACCGAACATGCTCTCACACTCTGTTGATAGGAAATCTACATTCGACAATTCGGAATTCTATGCGGAGGATCACAGTCAAAGTCTTTGTGTGATGACTCTTAATCACAAACAAGTCACCATCACTCCTGCGGACTTACGGGCTTGTTCTCATCATTCCATACATCGCTCCAACCGACTTCTTTGCCACACCTCTCGAGGAGGCAGTTCTTCAATTCTTGATAGATATTGGCTATGATGAAGCTTGAGAATTGCTACTAAGCATTCTCATGTGGAGCTTAAGAACATTCCTCAACCGTGGAGAACCCTCTACCTCATCATCACCAAATCGGTCTTTGGTCGTGATAGTGGTTATGAGCATCCAAAGCTCATGGGCGCAAATCTTCGGTCTCGATCAATAAGAAGGACATCGAAATCGAAGCAGCGATATGGGAGGACATGATGCTATTTCACAAGAAGCTTGGCTCAAAGATTCCTATGTCGATACACAAAGCTTTTGATCCAAAGAGCACTTGGACTTAATCCCGATATTCCACGAGGCTCAATGACCCGGACAATCACGATATGTTGGTGAACCTACACTATCGATCGAATCAAGGAATCGTCAACAAAGAAAGCGTGGTCTTTGTATTACACGATCACCTTTACATCTAAAGAGCTCAAGAAGCTTGAAGCATACAAAAGGTATCTTGTAGCGGTAAAAGAAGGCAAAGTTGGTCATCTTGATGAAAACCTTCGAGAACTCCTACTCGGAGAACCGAGAAGAGGAAGTCTTGGAAGTGCGATAAGTTACGAAAGTTATAGGAAACTTCCCAAAAGGAATCCACCTCGTAAAAGGATTATTCCTGTAAAGGAAGTGAACCTATTCCTCTTTGAACCAAAGAAAGCTTTTGGACGAAAGCTCGAGAATCTTGACACGGATGAAGAGATTACCTACTACGAAGCGCAAAGGATGACAATTCCTCGGTACCAAAACCTCCAAGTCCTCAAGGCGATAAAGGAAAAGGAAGACTCTGCACTTGTGCCCTATGATGAAAGCTACGAAGAAGAAGAAGAGCTCTTGGATCAATCCTACAGAAGTAGCTTAAATTCATCATCACCTTCAAAAGCTAAAGAATTTTCAAAAGACCAAATGGGTGGCCCGGAGGATCAAGTGGTCTTGCCCACTCTTCACCAGTCTGATGCGGTTAATCGACCCGATAAGGGATCTGGTACCACCACTCTTGTGCAACAACAAAATCTTGTGGAGGATACTATCGAATATGAGTTTGAGAAAAGCTGGCGAGAAGTCGAGAAAGATAAAGGCTTGATTATGACAAGTCGCTACGGAAAGTCCTACGATCACGAAGGAAACTTACGAACCGCCCAAGGACCCCGAGTCTCCTCACGTCTCATCCTCATCGGATTCTTCTTCTCATTCATCACCACCGCCATCAAAGAGATCAACCAAATCATCATCCAAATCGGTGAAGAAACCACCTCGTTCTTGGATATCTCATGCTCATAAGCGAATTGGGAATCTTTGTCAAACAAATCGAGAAAGAAAGACATTCTCCAAAAGAAGTTGAATTTCTTTCTTGATCACATACATCATCCGTATGACGAGCATGAAAAGATGAAAGGAGAAAGGAAGTTTATTCGGTATTCATGAAAAGTCATCGTCAAGAGGAGGCGAGCGAAATGATCGAAGGTTACACTAACAAGTACCTTCAAGATTTCGTTCCTAAAGTCATAAAGGAGATGTTTACGGACAACTATATCCGAATCTTATGCGAGATAGCCAAGCAAACTATAAGATCCACACCTTTAACCGTCACAATCAATCCATCGATCCTGTAGTTTTCTCGGATAATGAATTGGTGGCCAAGATTGTCACACAAATGTCTACGATGCGGGACATTTACTTTTGAGGAAGGAAAGTTTGTTTCAAGCATTCTTTGGACTACCAACTCAAAGAAGCATGTAGATTGAAGCGAGAAAAGTCTAAGCGTCCTAGAGGCGATGAAGACAAGGATCGGGATAAGCATGATAAAGCTAAGCGTCGGAAGAAGTCCGGTGAATCATCTTCTATGTTACCTCCTCTCCAACGGACTCCTACTCGACAAAAGTCTCCTCCTCGTTCTTACACTAATAAACCTCGGGGCGATTACGAGTTACCACCCCGACTCGGAAAACCGGTGATCACTTTGAGTATATGGGTGGTGGCGATGAAGAGGTCCTTGAGCCCTACAACAACCCACCTCTCCCAAACAAGCTCGAAACCGGAATCATCATCTAGGCCTTCCAAAAGAAGAAGAAGAAGGCACCCATGGTTGACGATCGTATCATGGCTAGATGACGATAAAGCGAAGGATTTGAATGGTTTTCTACACTTGTTAACAACACTCCCTACCCGAAGAAGGTCGGGATTTGGTGAGCGGTAATACATTGGAGCATGCAAAACTGTAGCAAGAAAAGTTCCATGTGAAGAAGATGGCGAAATCCGAGTTGAAGCGAATCAAGAATGAAGCATTTCAAGCTGTTAAAAGACGACTCGAAAGTGCCATCGAGGTCGAATATCACCTTGAGAACATTGCTCGAGCCATGTCTAACAAAATGGATTGGCTCAACCCGAAGCAAACATCGACTTCACTAAGCGGGACAACCCTCCATACTACACCGGTGGTCAAGACCTCTACCAACAATTGGCCAAACAATGAACCTAGGATTCCATTCGGATATTTTTCAACAAAGACACGGAATTTCTTCTACATGGTGGCGATGGTTCAAGGAAATATGCTACATCGTTGACACTTCCATTTCAAGAAGACTATATGCTCGAATTGCATAGCCATCGAGGGCGTGCCAATCACTTGTTCTCGACAAAGTGGAAGCATACGACCGAGATGCAATGTACGGGATTCATCATTGGCGGGCAGCGATGAATCTACTCTGTGTCGGGTTCGAAGTCCCAACATGCGGTGTTCGATTACTAAGGATATCGTTGCCATCAAACATGTTGTTACGTCATATAAGTGGGACTACACCTTCCTAAAGAATATCGTAGTCAAGCGACAAGATGAAAGGATTATGCATTCTCTGAAGGCGACTTTGAGAATTTGTCTATCAACGACATTGAAGACATGTACCTTGCTAAAGTACAAGGTCGCATGAGGCAATTTTCAGCGAAGTACAATGTGAATTCATCAAGTCATTGCTCATCTTCATTAGACGCATAGTCATCAAGGAACATGTGAAGATCTTCGATGGCGGTTGAATCTTATCATACCCGTGTCAACTTCACACCACCTCGGCTAGATCTTCCGACATCAACCGGCTCTCAATATACACTCATCGGCCAAACCTTTCGGCGTCGTTTACCGTAGTGAACTACAAAGAAATTGCTTAATGGCGTGTAGTGAACTTCACAAGTTTGGAGATCACACTTTGAAGATGGTTAGGGACGGATTGGCATATAGGTTGAAGGACATACGTCAAAAGATTGGGTCTCCTAAGCGATGGAATTCTCGGGATCGCGGGGATGTGAGGAGGATCATCGAATGATTGATGAAAGGTTGTTTAGAAGGATCGATTCGAGCGATGGAAAGCTTTGTTGGTGGTCGACCCGGGATCAACATCACGGCTATCAGCATACTGACGCACTCTGGCGACATCACTTGCACTTCTGGTACCCTTGAATTGTTTCCTTCATTATAAATTTAGATGTGTGATTATATATGTCATATGGCTTGTGCACACATTCGATTGTACAACCCGTAATTGTCAAGAAAGGACCACGTAGTGCGCTTGATGCCACAATCCTTATAAAAGGGAAAGCTTCTTACTTTTGAGTAAAACCTATCAAACCTTTCATTTTAAAGGTTTTGCTCAAAAGGACAAGTACTTCCCGTATGTTTTCAAAACCTCAACCATTTATATCACTAGTTGAGGGGAGTATTTGAATCAAAACTTTGTTCACAAATTGGTCATAGTGGTCATCTTCCATAACACTCGAAATGGTCATATTTATTCTCAACTTTTCAAAAATAACATTTGATATGCCATTTTGAGGGGAAAAATTGTGTGATAAGAAATATGTTGTGCAAAATGCAAATGAATCTTTGTATAATAGACTTAACCAACGAATTGACGATACTAAAGCTGTTAGTAACTCGAAAAGACTTGTCTGGACGGGTAATAATTTCAAGCTAGTTCGCTAGTAATGTAAACGTGTCTCGCAAAGGACTTGTCCAAGTAGAATGTACCATTCAAGAAACTCTTGGTAGACATGAACTCGACGGGTATGACAACCTTTCGAGGCTTGTCTACACCTTCAAGGTAGTTATTAGAGCTAGTTGTCACCTAAAAGCGACAATGTAACTCTTTAACTATGCAACGTAACCGTGTCTCGCGGGGATTGTCTATCTTGAGTTGATCAATTCAAAAGTGTGCGCTCTTCCCACAGGTGCATTTCATCAAAACTCTAAAGCACATGTGGAGGGAGTATTTATGCAAAATCCTATCTCTCACGATGGTTCAAACATGATTTTCATTAACAAACCCTTTGAGAGATTCTTCACAAATGATGGTTTTAATGGCAACATAGGTTAGTCATGGAGTTATAAGGTGACTAAGGTTAGGAATAACCGTCCTATGATCCGCCAGAGCCGGAGGGATCTACCAAGGACATCACAAATAGTTAGTACTTAGAAGTCCTTAGGTATGATTATAAAAGGAGAAAATGAGAATCGGAGAAAGAAGGAGTTGAAGAATTAAAAGAAATGCAAAGAAAAGGGTGAAAAGAAATAGCCCTCAAATTATTCAACTTAGAAATGAGACACGGGTTCAATTCATATACTCTTGGTTGTCACTTAGTGGCGCGGTATTGAAGATTAAAAGTCGTCATGGACCCGATGGCGCATGCACTAAACCTTCTTAGCCACTCAAGTTTCTCTTAGCAAGCTTGTTTCATTCTCACGGGGAACCCTCGTAAACTATTGGTGTTCTCTTAGAGATCACTTGGTATTGAAGAAGGAGACCCTCTCCTTGTCTCCTCGGAAAACCAAAAGCACTATTGAGTTTAGAGCCACGAGATTCATCAAAGATCTCTTAGGTACACTTGACATTTTATCACTTGACGTTCAACAATAAGAATTTCGGTGGTACATTATCGAGTCCTTCAACGATCTTAGCAATCTGTCGAGAACATTTATGAGAGGTTCACATCGTGATCCTCGGTGATTGAATGGAAACTCTACGCGTGGTCAACATCAAACGGCCACGACGGTGGGTCACTCGGTAACTCCCGTGGATTCGCGAAGTGTGTCTCAAACGGTCTGATCGTGAGGTGATGCTTGATGTACCTTAGCGACTCATCCGAATCTGTAGGTGTGCCGGTACATCGCGTTATCTCACTTGTGGGACTCGGTTCGAGAATGGCCTTTGTGAGAATTGGAGTTGTGTTTTCACACTATCTTGTTAACACTCTCGAAGTTCAAACTTGTAAGTGCGGAATTCGCTTATTACTAACCGTTTGAAATGTTTTCTTCTTATGGAAGCTCCGGGCGGGATGATCGTCTTGATTCTTCGCATGCTCATGCCAACATCATTACTAATGGAAGTTCTATCCAAAAGCAACACAAACAATCGAATGATTCTTCATCAAATCAAAGAATCTACAAAGTCAAAGACTTAAAGAGCTTCATCGATATTGAACTACAACGTCAAAGGCGTGTGAGCATGTTGAAGAATGACGTGGAACCTTTGAAGCAGCGAAGGCGACCTAAAGCGGACTTGATCGAGACAACAACATACTATCACTTTCACCACAAAGAACAATAATCAAAGAACAAAGTTAATGATGACGTCAAAGCATAAGCGCTCAAGGAAAACTATCTCTACACTGGGAGATTGTTCGAATCAAGGCAATTCTTCTCACAAGAAGAAGAATGTCGAAGACATCGAGCTACTATTACATCAACGCCTTCACCGTTCATCACCAACACTTGGGGGAGATTGTTGGAATCACTCCTAAACCATAATCAAGTGTTAGTAATTAATATGTAATAGTTAGCTTTATTATGGTCTTTATGTTTGTAATTAGCCTTAAGCTTATGTAGAAGGCCCATGAGCCTAGGGCCATAGTCAAAGGATGGGAACTAGGGTGTTGCCTAGCTTCCTCCTATAAATACTCTTGTAAACCTTCATTTGAAGGTTGGTTGTTCAAGTTTTCTCTCATTACACTCCTCGCATAACCGTGCTTATTATCTTGTGTGTGTGTGTTTTACTTGTTCAATCGCCTTAACCTCTTTCTATATTACTTGTGTTTGTAAAACTAGTGACCTCACAAAGAACACTCTAGGAATTTACCGCTTTGTAATAAGAAAGACATTTCATCTAAATGTAATGAACGTATGAACTCTGCTAAGTTTAATGAATCTGTTGAATCTGTTTGTTTAACTTGCAAGAAATCTTTAACTAATACTCATGATGATTGTGTTTCTAAGTATGTGAATGATAAGCATGTTAAGAAGAATGTTCCAAAAAGAACTTATGCTAAACGAATAGGAAGACTAGTTGCGAGACTTAGGCTTTACACTACTGATAGGGAGCATAATGTTTACTTTAGGGATGACATTTGGAAACCCACGGGTAGAACTTTCACACTCAAGAATGGTAGAATGAGTAATGAACCTGTCTTACCAATAGATAACTTCTATGAGTGTGATCAGGATTTTACCTCTAACCCAAAGGAACCAAAATCAAAACGGTTTCAAAAATCTTCTTCTCGTTATTGGCGGAGTTATTGAAATATGTCTTTGGATCGTCGACTCGGGTTGCTCCAAGCACATGACCGGGAATCAAGGCACGATCAATTTCGCTCGGCAATTCATGGGAACCGTGACGTTTGGAAATGATCATGTAGCACTATCATGGGTTATGGAGATCTACCTTTTGGAAATTATTTGATCACTCGGGTTTACTATGTCGAAGGGTTGGGACACAATTTATTTTCGATCAAGGCGGATTCGTGATGCGATTTAGAGGTTACTTTTAGGAAAAATGCTTGCTTCGTTAGAAACTTGGATGACACTAATCTCTTAACTTGAATCGTGATACAAAATTGTATGCTATCGACATAAACCAAATGGCCTCTTCATCACCAATATGTCTTATGACTCGAGCATGGAACAAAGTCACGGTTGTGGTACGAAGATTATCCCATCTCAATTTCGACACCATCAACAAACTTGCCAAAGACAACATCGTCAATGGACTTCCAAAGTTCAAATACACCAAGGATCACTTATGTCCATCATGCGAACAAGGAAAAAGCAAAGAGCATCATATAAACCCAAATCCATTACCTAGTTCGGAAGCAAAGTTGCATATGTTGCACATGGACTTATGTGGCCCAATGAGAGTTGAAAGCATTAACGGAAAAAGTATATTCTTGTTATCGCCGATGATTATTCAAGATATACATGGGTTAGGTTTTGAGATCAAAGACGAAGCACGAGCATCATCATCACCTTCAAAACGTATTCAAGTACTTCTTCAAGCTCCGAAGAGTAGTAAGAAACAGAACAACGACGAAATTCACAAATCGGGAGTTATGAGCTTGTTTTGAAGATGTTGGAATAACTCATCGGACATCGAGTTGTTAGAACTCTACATGAGAATGGGGTAGTTGAAAGAAGAAATCGTACTCTTGTTGAAATTGCTCGCACAATGCTAATTTATTCTAGTTCACCGTTATTTCTATGGGTGATGTTGTTGCCTTTGCTTGTTTCACTCGAACCGATCCCTAATCCATCCAAGATTCAATAAAATCCCATATGAAATAGTGAACAACGAAAACACGATATCTCTTACTTTCACGTGTTTAGCGCTTTGTGCTATCCGACAAACAATGAGAGAAGATCTAGGAAGCTGAAAGCTAAAGGTGATATTGGAATCTTCATTGGATATTTAGACACTCGAGGGCATTGGGGTGTATAACAGAGAACTAGGAGGATTATGGACACGATGAATGTGAACTTTGATGAAATTTCTGGCCGGCTTCCGAGACTCGCTCTAGAACCCGCACCAAACCAAGAGACTTGGACACATCGATTCGAGGACTCGTACATCAAAGAGCTCCATCAACTTTGCCGACAAACCTCATGAAAAGAATGGGAGAATTTCTTGAGTTAATGTTCGATGAATACTATGGTGGAACATCGACAAATGCATCAAACCATCATTCCGCTGCACCCGCTCAACATAATCTACCACCACCAACAGAAGATGCATCTATAACAGTCAAAACCAATGCACCAACTCCATCAACATCATCTACATCTACTCCAGCAACTCCAATTCTTCAAACAGTTTTACCAGCAGTTGATGAGCAAATTCAAAACATATCATTTCAAGAAGAACATATACAAAACCATAACGATGCAACGTTAGATGCAGAATTAATTGAAAACCGTTTGCTACGAAATCGGTGAATCATCTTCAAACTTACGAGAACCATCTAACTCTCACTCAGTATAATCTACGGTATCCTTCTACTACGAAGTGGACAAAAGACCACCCAATTGAACAAGTTATTGGTGTACCGTCAAGGCCAATTCAGACGAGATGCCAACTTGCCACCGATTGCGACTTGTGCATTTACATTTGCTAAATTAGCAATATAGAGCCAAAGAACATTCGCGAGGCAATGGCGAACCAAAGATGAAGCTACGCGGGAGGAACTTCTCAATATCGTCTACATGACTCTTTGGATATGGTTCCAAGACCAATTGACATTCGCGTCATTGATCTCAAGCGGTTATGGAAGAACAAAAGGGATGAAGAGCGATTGTAATTGCGAACAAAGCTCGTCTTGTGGCCAAAGGATACAGACAGGAAGAAGGGATAGACTTTGAAGAGTCATTCGCTAGTAGCTAGACTTGAAGCGATCAGATTTTCTTAGCCTATGCCGCTCCCAAAAACATCACGGTTTATCGAGATGGACATTAAGACCGCGTTCTTGAATGGAACTCTAAAAGAAGAAGTGTACGTGAGTCAACGTAAGGCTTCATAGACATGGAACATCCGGACTACGTCTACAAACTCAAAAAGGTAATCTATGGTCTAAAACAAGCTCGAGAGAGTGTGGTATGACTGCCTTCTTTCCTTATTCTAAACAATTTCACCAAAGGAGCGGTTGATCCTACCTTATTCACACAAAATGCAAAAATGACATTTTGATTATTGATTACGTGGGCGACATCATTTTTGGGTCCACTAATCCGAATCTTTCAAAACATTTTGAAAATCTCATGAAAAGCAAATTTGAAATGTCCATGATGGGGAACTAAAATTTTTCTTGGTTTACAAATACATCAATCCCACGTGGAATTTTTATTAATCAAGCTAAATATACAAGCGAGATTTTGAAAAATCATGGTATGGATAATTGGGACTCGGTCGAACACCAATGGTAACATAACCAAAAATTGGAGCCGATTTGTTTGGGAAACCTATCGATCCGAAGAAATATCGAACATGATTGGTTCTCTCATGTACCTTACAAATTAGTCGAATTCGATATTCATTTCTTTGTTTGCTTATTAGCACGGTTTGAGCTAAGCCTACGAAGCGCACCTCAAAGAGGTTAAAGGATCTTCGGTACCGAAGACATCCATTCACAAGGGTCTTTGGAATCCGAAGGAATCCGGATTGATCTAATTTCCTTTTCGGATCACGGACCACGCGGTGACCAAGTTCTGAAAAAAGTACATCGGGAGGCGCACAATTTTGGGTGAAAAGTTAGTTAGTTGGTCTTCAAAGAAACAAGATTGCCGCACTTTCAACGGCGAAGTTGAGATGTGTCTCTATCTGCGTGTTGTGCTCAAGTTCTATAGATGAGAACACAACTCACGATTATGGCTTTACTTTCGATAAAATACCTATGTATTGTGACTCGAAAAAGTGCCATAGCCATATCATGCAATCCGTTCATCACTCAAAGACTAAGCATATCGAGTCCGCTATCACTTCATAAAAGAACATGTGGAAGAAAGAATCTTGTTGAATTATTTTTCGTGAAGACGATTACCAACTCGCCGATATATTTACTAAAGCCCTTCCAAAAGAAAGGTTTGACGATTTAGTTCGATTTAATTGAAATGCGAAACCTAACCCCGAGGAGTTAGAATGTCTTCTCGAATCTTCTTGAAAATGATTTTCCATAAAGCTTATTGTAAATATTTTTGAAAACAAAATACAAAATTTGAAAATCAACAAAAGCAAAATATAAAAATATAAAACTTTCAAAAATACAAAAACAATAGAAAATCAAAAATCCAAAAATATTCTTCTCACGACATGTCTCGTATAATCGATATTCATGCGTTTAAGAAATGTCATTCAACAATGATACGGGCATGTACGGATGCTTGAGCGAGAGTTCTTTAAATGTTTTCCTAAAATATGTCGTTTCTCAAAATTTCTTCAAAATGGCTTTCAGTATACTTGATGCGAAACCGGACTAAAATGATGACTTTTGATTATTTCAAATCAAAACTCGTGTTTTAAAGAAAATCGAGTACGCAGCTTGCAATCGCATTTAAAGCGGTGTGAAATCATCATCATCTTGAGCACCTTTTTCAAGATTGTTCAAAATATTTTCAAAATATTTTGTGCTCAAGATAACTCCTCTAAAACCCTTTAATTGTTTATGCTTTATTAAAGGGGAGTATAAAACAAAAATGTTCCAAATTCATGCTTAAATCAAATCCATTTGTCTCCGAAAAGATTCTAAAATGTTGTTTAATCGTTGATATCAAAAATATCACGAATATGCTATTTTGAGGGGAGGAGGCGTGATTAAATGTGATCAAAAATTTTAATGGTCGTTGTTTGATTCTTAAAAGAGCTCGACTCGATCGTAACCATTGAATTGACGAAGAATAATGTACCATCTCGAGAAACTTTCTATGGACTTGACCAGACGGGTAATAATTTCAAGCTAGTTCTCTAGTGATGTAAACGTGTCTCGAATCGGTCTAGCTCATTTAAAGTCGATCAATTCAAAACGTGAACTCTACCCTCTCTATGCGATTTCGGTTAAAACAATTTAAGCACATGTGAAGGGGAGTGTTTCTAAAACCAAAACTCTCAAGGTGTTAACAAAATCTTTTGAGACTCATAAACACTTTGAGAGATTTTCAAGAAAAATGGTTTATGGCAACAATAGGATAGTCATGGAGTTATAAGGTGACTAAGGATAGGTAAATCCGTCCTATGATCCGCCAGAGTGGAGGGATCTACCAAGGACATCACAAATAGTTAGTATTAGAAGTCCTTAGGAATGATTGAAAAAGGAGAAATGTGAGAAAGGAGAAAAGAAGGGTTGAAGAATTAAAGAAAAGTAAAGAAAGGGTGAAAAGAAATAGCCCTCCATAATCAACCTTAGCCTTGAAACCGGGTTCAATTCATACACTCATCTGGTTGTCACTAAGATGACACTTTGGTATTGAAGACAAAGGCGTCATGGACCCAAATGGCCACCGCACTAAACCTTCTAGCCACTCAATTCCTCTCAAAAGGATTTGTTTCATTCTCATTGGGAACCCTACATAATCTATCGACTTTCTCTTAGAGATCGTTGATATTGAAGAAGGAGACTCTCTCCTAGTCTCCGTCAAGAAACCAAAATGCACTATTGAGTCTAGAGCCACGAGATTCATTAAAAGATCTCATAGGAACACTTGACATGACATCGTTTGCTTTTCATCAATAAGGACACAAGTGATATATTCTAGAGTCTCGCGGATCTTAGCAATCTGCGAACATTTATAAGTTTCACATATGATCTTCAATGATTGAATGGAAACTCTGTCGTGGTCAACATCAAGCACCACGGCTGAGTCACTCAATAACTCCCGTGATTACGCTTAGTGTGTCTCAAGCGGTCTGATCGTGGGTGATGCTTGATGTACCTCAATGACTCATCCGAAATGTAGGTGTACCTCGGTACATCGCGTTATCTCACTTGTGGGACTCCGGTTCGAGAGCGGCCTTTGTAAGAATTAGAGATGTGTTTTCACACTATGTCTTGTTAACACCTCGAAATTCAAACTTGTAAGTGCGGAATCCGCTTATTACTAACATGTTTTTATGTTTTCTTCTTATGGATGCTTGCGGGAGGAAGAGATCGTGTAGATTCTCCACATGCTCATACCAACAACACATGAAAGTTCTCATCAAAATCAAAGGCAACACAAATTCAAAGATGATTCTTCGTAAATGTCAAAGAATCAACAAAGTTTAAAGACTAGAGAACTACTTCATTGGTAACCAAAAGACAAACAAGTGTGAGCATGGTGAAAAAAGCGTGGAGACACCTAACCAACGAAGTTGACATCGGCGAAATAACACATTAGCGATCACAAAGCATGAAGGAACAAAGAATCAAGACTATTATATATCTACACACAAAGTTCAAGCTCAAGGAAAGTAATGACCTAATCAAGTGGAGCATCTTTTGAATGACTACCCGCAGGGGAGATTGTTAGTATAATAATTTTTATTAGAAGTGATGGTCATTCACATTTAGGAACTTTGTAACGTGTGTTAGATATCATGATAGAATAGTCGAGGGCTCGTGGATTGGGCTAAGCTAAATGGTTAGACGTTTAGTAAAGCTAGCCTTTATCAATGATATCCAATCCATGTCCACGAGGCCCATGGAAAGCCCATTAGGGCGTCTAGAATAAGGACTATAAATTCCCTTAAATGGTCATTTGAGGGTGTGTGATGTGTATGTTTATGTTTTATTTATGATATAACAAGTTTCCTTTCATCTTTTCTCTCTATTCATACGCATAACATATTACTTAAGTCACCATATTTTAATCTTTTCTTCTTCAACTTTTACGCATAACATGTGTTGGTTTAACGTGTGTTCATCTTGTGATAAGGTGATGTACAGCGTAAGGTTGGTGTAAAAACAAGGTCCCCTGATTCTCATATAGGTCCTTCTAAGGCAAGATCACGAGCATCCTACAAGTCATCCAAGCAAGGGGTCCTTGATTGATTTGTTCCGCAAGATTTCATAGCAAAGATCTTGTATTTGATATTTCACATATTTGTTGTGTAATAGTCGTGTTGGTTTGGTCCACCGTGTTACGGACTCGGTATTTAGCTTTGTACCGGAAAAAGGTGTAAGCAACGTTGTGAAGGCTTCTCCGCCAAGTTGAAGGAGTTTGTTGACATAGTGCTTGAACTCTCGAGTAGGTGACTCGGGGAGTGGAGTAGGGCAAGGAAGGTGTCCTTGTAGCCAAACCACTATAAATCGGTTGTGTCATTTCTATCCCTTTGCTTTACTTTATTTACTTGCTTTATCATTAGATCTATACTTTCTCAACTTCCATACGATCTCACATATTATTGAATCTAAAGTTTTGAAACTAACTTAAAATCGGCAAAACTATTCAACCCCCTTCTAGTTTTCCACAAATCCCATGGAACAATACGGCCCCTTACGAGGAAGCAAGCCACGGAAATCCTTCAAGAAAATGATAACAAACAAGAAGGATTCCGCCTCACAGAGAGAAAGGCAAAATACCAACACCGTGAAAGCTTGATGAAAATGACAATGTCGAGAAAAGACAAACCGGTGGTAGTAGAAGTCGCGTACCCTCGCTAATGTAGTTTTTCACCGCTAGTATGATTGTGTCGGTTTAATATGTAACATTCTAGAATTTCTTGGGTAGGGTGTTTTGTATTAGATAAGTATGGTAAGTATAATTATCACGTAGAGTACATCATCGTATATTGTAAAGGACTCCTTAGCCTATAAAAGGAGGTCCTAGGCTAGAGTTTGATATAACTTTTACGTCATATTTAGTGTTGATACACTTCAAGGTTGTAATCGCTAATACTATTTAGAGTATTAGTGTATTAATAATATATCCGGTGTTTAGTTATAATAAGCGTCGTTACTTATTATTCTTCTTAAGGATAAACACTAGATTCCGTATAGTGATTAATAACTTGTGTTCGTTTAGTCACCTTCTATACTAGATCGTTTAAATCGGACTCAATGTACAAAACTATTTTATAGACCATAACTTATTGTAAAAATATCAACATCTTCACTTTGACGTAAGCACATAACGCTTGAGGTTATTAGATGTGTAGAGTTACATTCATTTGAGTTGATTATTTTGAGGTTTATCGTCATTTCTAAATGTAAAATAATGCTACAATGCTTTTATGCTTGATTACTTAAATTAAATATACGTGTTTATAAAATGAATTGGTTGTATACTTACAAGCGCTAGTTAATTTTACTCTCGCTAGTAAAGCTGAATAGGTTGTATACTTACAAATGCTAGTATTATCGCTGTTGCTAGTTATTCTAACAACTTCTAGTGATAGAAGACATCAACAAAATTATGCCGGTCGTTGATCTTTGTATATGGCCATTTTCTGTTGTGTGTGGTGGTGGTTGTTACCATTATCGGCCCGAATAGCCCCATCTTTGGTTCTGGTACTGCTAGTAGTATACTCACAACTACTACTTAATTTTACTACTGCCGGTGATAGGATACCTCAGCGAAATGCTAAAGCAGGTTGTTAGTCTTTGTTGTGTATGGCGTGTTTACGGTGCCATTGGGTAAAGGTTTGCTATTACTATTCGGGCACGAATAGGCACATAGTTGTTTACATTCTTTGGTAGTTAACTTACAACCCTAGTTAAATTGTAGTCTTGGTGAATGATAAAGCTATTTTTGTAAGTGTGAATAGTCACCGTTGGTAGTTATTAGTAGATTGTAGAATACGACTTATGCGACTAGAAGGACTCCTTGGTTTATAAAAGTAGTTCATATGGAAAAGAAGTTGCCCTCATTACAGCGAGTTAGTTGCCAAATTGATATTTGGAAACAATTGCTAGTTGTCCAGATGAAATAAAATGGATAATGGGATTACACAACGGAGGAAATACTAAATACGTTGACATACTGGCGTTTCATACAGAACGACAACCTACTACATATTACGATTACTACATAATTATAAGTTTAATGGTTACATATTATATAACCACTTGATATACAAACACACCAAACTTTACGTACAAAATTTAATTGACACGGGTATTCAACCCATACATAAAACTACAACCACTAGAACAATTTTACAACGGTTTTGTGGAAGATCGGGGAGTTTCAACGACTTCCTAGCGAACTCCCAATTCTTCTTGATATTATCATAACCATCGTCCATCAAATCGTTGTACGATATACATTTTCTTTAGCGACGTGGAACAAGCAAGTATAAACTTTATTATGTGTAATTCATTACGTGATCTAGGAAAGGATTGAAAAATCACGGTCTTAATCGCCCATGGTGAATGTGGTTGTGTCTAAATCTAATGAAAGTTGTTTCAAAGGTAGAACACAAGCGTGTATGCGACTGAAAAATCAAATAGTATTGAGATACAAAACATGCCAATTTATGGATGTTTATTTGATACGTATGAAATAAAGTATTACACTTACTACGGTTTCGGCATTTTCAAGTTTGAAGATCCGCGAATCATTTGGACGATGGTGACACGATATGATATCGCCAAAATCAACTCCTTTTAGATTCAGATTAACGAGGGATACAAACGGCAAAGGGACATTCATCCTGGAATTACCATCACGCATCAACTACAACAGTCGACTTTTGGGTTAGTTTCAAAGATTAAATGTCGTTAGAGTTACACATATCTTTAACATTGTAATTAGAAGTGTAAATCTCAGCGGTCTTACCTTGCAATAGTCAAAATCCAATGTAAGGGTCTTAAGAGATGGAAGTCTTGTCGGTGAAAGATATTGGATGCTATGATTGTCGTGACGACATTCAAAATCTTGAATGACAAATGTAACTTCTTCAAATTCCTAAGACTTGCAAGATTCCATAGTTTCATCCGTTTGTACTCTCAACATCTAATCTAAGAGACTCAAGTAAGGGACAACCAACAATTAAATCCCAAAGCGTACCGGTTAGAAATTTGACTAAACACAATTCTAAGCTCGGTAAATTTGGAAAAGTAGTAAAAACACCAAACTAGGAAAATCACAACAATGAATTTCAAGATGTTTCAATTCAATACGCGTAAAGTTGGGTTGGCAATGTAGTTGGTTGTCCATACAGTTTCTAATTATCGGGTCCTCAATTCCTTGCGGTGCAAAACATAAGCCAATCACGAATCTCTTCATAATTCAAGTCTTCCATTCTAGACAACCTGTTTGGGATCTCTGAGAAGAATTTTTTATGGGACCCGTAGGCGATTTAAAAGTCTAGTAACATGCCTCCCATCAAACTTATATGTTAAATAATATAAGAAATCTCGTCAATTATGACTTGATGAGCAAGGTCCACTTAAACCTCGGTTTGTAGATAAAATAGAGGTGCTCACCGCTTCTTTTATTGGCAACCAATTCAAATATTACCGATCCTTCAGAATCGGCATGTTGCTAATATAATCTCTCATATTGGTGATAACATTAGCTCGAAACAACATGGTTTTCAAGGAAATTTTGTTGGTTTTGAATTCTCGACGGAGGCTTTGGATGAGGTTTTGATTTGCAATTGATGGTTAGAAACGAGGTGTGTTATTATGATCATTAAATGTGGTTGTTGGGTTGGTTCATTGATTCGCTACCAAGATACAAGATTTTCAAATTTGGTCCGTAAAATATTACGAAATGGTATATTTTAGTAAGCCATGGTAATATGGCGGACCTATTACACAATCAATGTCTTGTGACGTGTCAAGCGGGTCGGTTCAATTTAACACAAGTATGTTAATAAAGCGATAAGCATATTTGTTTATAATTAAGTCAATATAATTGCCTAATTGTTAATACCTTCGACTACATTTTATATTAACGACGAAACTATTTTATATACCATCGATTATTCTAAAAGCGTCGACATCTTGACTTTGATGTAAGCACATAACGACATCATGTTATCGATGTGTAGAGTTACATTCATTTGAGTTTATTATTTTGAGCTATATGCGACATTTCTAAGCGTAAAAATGCTACAATCGCTTTTATGCACGATTACTTAAATTAAATATTTGATGTGCCCGGTTGGTGCAAGTTTTAAATTTATAAAGGTGAATTACCAATATTACCAATAACACATACGAGCAAGTATACTCGTCCGTTATAGCAAGATTATGAAGGTAAGTCGGGATGGTTCGCGAGGATTTGAGTGAATCTAAGCACAAGTTTGAATTAACGAGTCTATCAAAACATATAACAAAGCAAATAGATATAATGAAATTAGGATGATTAAAACTACACTTGCTTAAACTAGTTTCATATCATAGATTAATGTGATTGTGTTAACTACTTAACATGTTGGTTGTGATAATTAGTTGAGAACTAATCTATTGTTCTTACAAGTTAAACCTTCGTCAAGATTTTAGTTCATAAAAACAAGCTTTAAGTTTAACCAATCAATTCAAGATCAATTCAAGTTTCATAAGTCTACATACATAAACTTAAACACAAAACATCCACTTGTTCATCAAATTGCTTAAGAAATGGTCAATACAAAAGGTACCGATCATAGACAAAAGGCTACAATTAATTTTCAACAACTAATCTTACGACCATTTAGATGTTTCCAACCAATCCAATTTGATAATCAAAAGCGTTTCTATTACAACCACACCTTAGTTCCTTTGTATAATCAAGAATAATGGGTAAAACAATCATCCATAGACAAAATGATTATGACTAGTTGAATAATACGAAGTTCTTTCGACCCAACGATAATTACCAATTAGCCAAACTTGATTAACAAATGTCACTATGAAACTTTAGCACAATTGGATCTTAGAATCAACTTGAAATTGAATTAAAACATGTTAACACAATCACTAACTAATCATATAATAATCAACATCATTTAAGCAAGTGTATAAAGAAACTAGCCACTCATAGCAAACATGAACATAAACTCATAACTTTGATCATTAGAAAACATGATTAAAAGTCTTACAATGCTTGGAATAAGATTACAAATGATGAAGTAATGATTCCCAAAGGATCGTGGTGGACTTCTTAGTGTTTTGGCTTCCAAAGGTGGAACTTACGGAACTCAAACTTCTCGGATTTCTAAGGACGAATTTCGGGAGGTTAAAGCTTGGTTTGATGAGTAGAGAGCTTTGTAATTGAAGTGTGTCTCATATGCTCACAATTAGCCTCTATTTATACTAATTCCAAGGCCTAGGGTGTTAAATGCTTAACTTGGCCTCCAAGGAGTAAGGAAGGGACTAGAATACACCAAGAGAAGGACCTAGAATCGTTTGGATGCAAAGGGAAGCTTAGTGATGAAGATTTGACAAGCTGCGGCTTCTCCAACCGGATCGGTCATCGACCAACCGATCCGGCTGGTCTTCAATAATAACACACCGACCGATCCGGTTGCGGGTTGCGACCGATCGGTCGGTTATGGCAAAACATTTATTCGACCAAATTCCAACCGATCCGGTGAAGGTGTAACGGATCGGTTGGATCTTCGAATATGAAACTTGATCTATCTCTTCACTCGACTTGTAGAACTTGGTTCTTCAATCACTAAGGTCTTCAAAGGTACTTGGGATTTAGCTTTCTTGAGGCGGAATCTTGATTAGCGCATATTTCCACATTTTCCTCCATTTCCACGCACTTGGTTATAAATACTAGACAAACATCTCTAGATACGATTAAGTACTAAAATCACACAAATATAACCAAATAACAGATATAAAAGTACACACAATGCTACTAAAACATGCACAATCGAGTGTTATCAAATTCCCCACACTTAAACTTTGCTTGCCTCAAGCAAATCTAGGACAAACATCCTTTGGGACAAGATCGTGATTATGAAAAATGTGATGCAAATCAACCAAGTATAAATCGAGAGAAGATTCATCAATTATGCTTATAAAGGTGAAACATCAAGATGTTTGACAATATCCAATGATTTTCTTGCATGATTAACATTTCAAAACACCTCACGAAAAATAATGGAATATAATTCACTCAATCACTCATTTTAGTGGAGTAACAAGATAAATCACACTCATTGCTCGGTCATGATTAGATTATTACCATAAGCTTGTACAAGAAACAAAACTCCACCGGCGTGGCGTGAGCACCAAGTAAAAACATCTAAAGAGGGCTTTTATTCGGGTTATAATGATAGGCTAAGGGTTAAGGGTATGGATAAGGCATGGGAATGTTAATGAAATTGGTGTAAAAATAAAAATGAAATCAAGTCTAATACCCGTGTTGCTAGCTACCAAACATTCCACGAACCAAATAAATGATTATAGCTTTGCTTTCTTCTTTTCCACTTTCCTCAGCTTTTCGCCATTGACATGACAATTGTTCTATGAACATAGCACATTGGCTATTATTTCCATACTTTCAACACAATTTTTTTTTTTTTTTTTTTTTTTTAACATAAACTCAACATAATGCATGGCTCAATCAATCACAAAAGAGGTGGTACTCATAATCATTTGAACAATCTTCACTTTCCATGAAACTAGCAACCAACCGTTAGACATTGATAAGGGGTAGGCTAAGGTTTAAAGTGTAAAATCTTTTGTATTTTACGGGTGAAGCAAAATGAAAGGGATGGCTCGGAAGGTGTAACTAGGGTATCTAGTGCTAAAATGAGCACTACAAATGGGTCCATGTGGGTGGTTAACTAACCGATGTGGTTAGCTAATATATCATTAGATGTAAAATGGAAGGCCATTTGGGTTAAATCTAAGGTGCCTCTTTATCACACGAATTCACTTATATCGCACGAATGCAATCTCACTGATGCAGTAATGATTTACAAGCACAAGTTCTAGAATAAATAAAATCACCGGCACACTCATAGCAAAGATCTAAGCATAAAAGATGTATGCTAATAAGAAATAGGCTTAAATCCTCACAATTTAGTGGAAAGGGTATAATATGTGTTAGCAAATGTTATCGATCCCGAATGGATTGCAATAGTAATCGGAACACATCTCGAAGTTTCAAATATTACCAATTTTACCGTGGAATGATCCGATTATTCTAATAGATAATCCTAAAAGTGTGAAAACAACTAGATCACAAGAGGCAAACAAAATTTTAAATTTAAGCGTGAAAACTCTAATTTTCCTATTCACCCCCACACTTAAGTTAGACATTGTCCTCAATGAAAAACGAACTTCAAAGTATAGAAATAGGGAAAATAGAGATGAAACCAGATATGTCAATGAGTTTATCGACTTAAAATTCTATCTTCATTCTGGCGTCCCTAGAGAAATCATCACTGCACACAATCTTATAAACAAACAAAGGTTTTATTAAAGGTGGCACCCCACACTTAAGTTCAACCAAAGGTTAAGACTTTGGGAGTGACCACGAGAAAATCAAATCTGAAACACGGGTTGCCTCCGAGAAGCGCTTGTTTATTACGAGTCATCGGCTGACTCGATTCTTCCCAATTTATTCATTGCAAGGCAGCTTTGAACATTATAGAGTTCGGGGATGTACATGAATTCTTCACCGTATCTTCAATATCGTCCCAGACGAATTCGTGATTGGTTTCCATGGAGCAGTTTGTGGAATTCTTCCGAGAAATGGTGCTACAAAGGTGATAGTTTAATTCATTCTCATGGTGTCTCGAGGACACGCCATATTGAAACTTCATTCGTTTGCTCCTTATCGTAGTATAACTTGATTCGGTGTCCATTAACAATGAAACTTCCACCTTGTTTGTCATAGAGTTCGACATACCCGGATGGATATCCATGTTTAACGACATATGGTCCAAACCATTTTGGTTGTAACTTAGGAGCTTTGAATTTGAATTTCATGTTAAAAGCGAACTTTATCTCCGGCTTTGAATTCTTTTCGAATTCGTAGCTTTTATCATGATAAGCTTTTGTTACGGCTTTATCGGTTTGGAGTTTTCATAAGCTTGGAGTCTTAATTCATCGAGTTCGTGCAATTGCGAAATCTTTTCTCTCCGGCTATTTTGAGATCGGTGTTACATTGTCGGCGTGATAAGCACGATGTTCAACTTGAGCGGCAAATGACAAGTCTTCCCATACAGAGTGCATGCGGAGTTGTACCAATTGGTGTTTTATAAGCCGTCGAAATGCCCACGAGCATCATCAAGTTTTCTTGCCCATAAAGGCGGATTGTCTTTTACGGTTTTCGATATCCTTTTGAGGGCTCTGTTGGTATTTTCGACTTGACCACTAGTTTGTGGATGATAAGCGATCGCAAATCGATGATGAACTCCATATCTTTTCATGGTTTTTCCATTTGTTGATTGCGAAATGAGTTCCACGATCGCTTATGAGTGCTTTGGGAATTCCATGACGAAAAGCTTTTGAGAAAATTAACGACGACACGAGCATCGTTTGTTGGTAAAGCTTGACACGCCCATTTGGACACGTAATCTATAGCGAGAATGTATTGAATTTGTGGGATTTAGGAAAGGTCCCATGAAATCTATTCCCCAAATATCGAATATTTCACACTTGAATGCTTGTTAATGGCATTTCATCCCTTCGAGAGAGATTGGTGGTTCTTTGACAAGCGTCACGATTTTGAACAAGTGTATGTGCTTCTTTGAATATTGTTGGCCAATAGAATCCGACATCAAAAACTTTCTTAGGCTGTGGTGGAAGGACCATAATGTCCCCAGTTGGGCCATGGTGACATTCGTCAAGAAATTTCTGAGTTTGGAACCAAAAATACATCTTGGATCATCCCATCGGGACACATTTTGAAAAGATATGGCTCTTCCCAAAATAGTATTTGATTTCGAAAAGAATTTGCTTCTTTGAGCATGAGTTAGTCCTTTTACGAGAATTCCTCCGTGAGGTAGTTTGCGAAGTCGACAAACCAAGGATCGTCATTTCGTCGATGGTCATGAGAGTTTCATCGGAAAATAATCATCGATTTCTTCTTCTTTCAATTCCTCAAGATTAGGATTTTCGAGGCGAGATAAGTGATCGTGACAAGATTCTCTGCTCCTTTCTTGTCTTTGATTTCGATGTCAAATTCTTGGAGTAACAAAATCCATCGAATAAGGCGTGGTTTAGCGTCTTGCTTGGTGAACAGATATTTGAGTCTTGAATGATCGGTAAAAGCATTTGTTTTGAGAGCACAAGATATGATCTGAATTTGTCAAAGGCAAAAGCAATGACCGATAATTCTTTTCGGTGGCGGTATAATTTTCTTGGGCACTATTCGGTGTCTTCTTTGGCAAAATATATAGGCGAAAGTGTTTTCCTTGGCGTTGTCCTAAGACAGCTCCAACGACAAAATCGCTTGCGTCGCACATAAGTTCGAAAGGTAGTGACCAATTAGGTGAAACCATGATCGGACACTAGTAAGTTGAGATTTGATGATTCAAAAGCTTTTATGCAATCGGCGTCGAAGTTAAAGATAGATTCTTTCTCGAAGTTTTGTCATTGGACGAGATATTTTGGAAAATCTTTGATGAATCGTGGTAAAACCGGCATGTCCTAAAAACTTCTAACGGCTTTGGCGTTAGTTGGTGGTGGAAGTTTTGAGATGACATCGACCTTTGCTTTGTCGACTTCCATTCCGGCACTAGAGATTTTGTGGCCAAGCACAATTCCTTGGTTACCATAAAGTGGCATTTCTCGATTGAGAACAAGATGTGCGACCGCATCTTTCGAGCATTTTATCGAGATTAGAAAGGCAAGCTTGAATGAATCTCAAAGGCGAAAAATCATCCATGAAAACTTCCATGGAGGTTTCTAGCATGTCTTGGAATATGGCGATCATACACCTACGAAAAGTCGCGGGTGCATTACAAAGACCAAAAGGCATCGCCGATATCGTAGGTTCCAAAAGGACAAGTAAAGGTGGTCTTTTCTTGATCGTTAGGATCGATGGGAATTTGGAAATATCACGAAAATCCGTCGAGGAAACAAAAGAATTTATTTCCGCTAGTCTTTCAAGCATTTGATCCATGAATGGGGCGGAAAATGATCCTTTCGGTGGCTTTGTTTAACTTACGATAGTCAATACAAACACGCCAACGGTGGCGATTCTAGTTGGAACTAGCTCATTTCGCTCATTAGTTACAACCGTCATTCCTCCTTTCTTAGGAACACGATGAGCAGGGCTTACCCAAGGACTATCCTCAATTGGGTAAATGATTCCGGCATCAAGAAGTTTAATGATTTCCTTTTAACAACTTCTTTCATGTTGGGATTGAGTCTACGTTGACGTTCTACCACGGGTTTAATCCTTCTTGAAATTGATTTTGTGTTTGCAAAATTAGGACTAATTCACGGGATATCGGATGTTTTCCAAGCAAAAGCTTGTTTGTGATTTTGAGTACGGAAACTAAACTTTCTTTCTCATCATCCTCGAGCAATGAAGATATGACTCTTTGGAAGAAGTGAGTTCTCCTCGAGATAAGCATATTCAAGATGATTTGGGAGAGGTTTGAGTTCGAGATCCGTGGGTGGTTCTTCGATAGAGGATTTTATTCGCATCTTGTCATTGAAAGTGATTTCCTCAAAATTTTCTTCCTCTTCCTCTATTTCTTCTTCTTACGAGTTATCTTCTTCAAATTCTACTTTCATGAAATCATCAAACTCTTTGTCGAATCTGTTTCATTGATTTTTGAAGTAGTCATGAATGGATCGGATTCGTTCGAATGCATCTAATTCCTCATCGGTGACTTCATCAATAACATCGACGTTAAAACAAGTGTCATCACTTTGGAATGTGGGTAGCGCATTGCTTTATCGATAAGAAAAGTGATTCGATCTTCCCAACTCCAAGGTTGAGTTCTTTTCCTTTAACTTTGATGATTGCGTCGGCGGTGTTTAGGAAAGGTCTTCCTAAAATGAGTGGGACTTTACTATCTTCTTCCATTTCCAAGATTACAAAGTCTCGGGGAAAATGAATTTACCGACTTGAACAAGCATATTCTCGGCAATTCCACAGGATATTGATAGGAATGATTTGCCAATCGGATGCTCATTTCGTTGGTTTGTTTGTTGTTGCACAACTTGGAGTAGAGTGAATAAGGCATCAAATTGATACTTGCGCCAAGATCGGCTAAAGCATCACATTTAACGTTATTCCGAAAGTACATGGAATCGAGCTCCGGGATCTCCGAGCTTTGGTGGAATTTTGTTTTGAACTATGGTGAGCATTCTTCGTTAAGAAAAGTTCGATATTTGCTCAAGCTTGCTTTTATTATTAAGTTCTTTCAAAATTTCCGTAATTGGGCATTCGGCTATAACATCAACGAGAGGAACATTGAGTCTAACCTCTTTGATTATTTCGATAAACTTCTTATAACGCTCTTCCATCTTCTCTTTCTTTAGGCGTTGAGGATAAGGAATTTTGGTGTATCGCTTTGGTGGTGGAATGTCTTTCTTTTGGTGGTTTGAGTTGTGTTTGGTTCTTCGTTTTCATCCTCACTATCAGCGGTGATAGGAGTATTAGGATTAGGTGGTGGATCGTGCGAGACCACTTCTTGTAACGACATTGATATGTTCATTTCTTGTTTGGGGTGGGCAGTGCGTCTTATCATTTGATGGTTTTGGATTGGATTGAGTGTTACTTGGCAATGAACCGGATGGTCTAGAGGAATGTTGGTGAGAAAGTCTTCCAAGCTTGTTTTCAAGATCTTGGATAGATGCTTGATGATTTTACGTCCTTGCTCAACTTTGGCTTTGAGATTGAAAAATTGATTTTGATAAAATCATTTGCGGATTTTGACCGACCACGAATTCTCTCATGGTTTTTGAATTCGGTTTCTTCGTCTTTTGTCGGAAGTTTGGGTTGGTGGATCGTCGGTTCGTGGTTGAGAATCACGGTTGTCATCCCTTGGTCGGCGATCTTGCCAATTTCAAAATTCGACCGTAATAATTACTACGATATCCACCTCCACGGTATCCTCCTTGAGCGTAATTTGCTTCTCCTTCTTTCGGTCCACCCATAGGTTTATCGTCGCATTCGGACGATGGGTGATTTCCTCCACAATTGTTGCATCCATCTCGCATTTCTTTCATTTCATCTTTGATATCCTTGTATTGCGAGTTGATTTGTGATGTTAACGCTTCCATCTTCTCCATGAGTTTTGAGGTATCGGTGTTTTCGACAAAAGCAGCGGTTTTCGGAGAGGTTTGGTTTTGGAATCTTTGGACCAATCAAGTTTGAGAAGTACTCGATCTTGAGCAATTGATGTGCATCATTAGGAGTTTTATAGAGAAAAATTCCTCCGACATCAAGGATGCCTTGAGAGATTTCATCTAGTCCATGGTAAAAGATTTGGATAATGGTTCCTTTTGATAATCCATGTCCATGACAACTCTGAAGCAAATCTTTCATTCGAAGCCAAGCTTCGACAAGTGATTCGTTTGGGTTTTGGTTGAATGCAATTTCTCCCATTAATCGATCAAACATGGCGGTGGAAAGAATCGGACACAAAAGCTTGCCTCATCTCCTCCCAGTATTGATGATTCACAGGGTTAATTCATTGTACCATACTTTAGCATCTCGGCGGTGATGATGGGAAAAGTTTGAGTTTGATGGCATTGACATCGGTGTCGCCATAACGAAACATTCCGCAAATTTCGATGAATTGACAATGTGCTTATGCGGATCGGCCAGCATACGACCATCGAATTGTCGGTCTTTGATCATAGAAAGGTGATGTCCCTTCACGGTGAAGTTGTCACCAAGGTTAATAGCAACAATAGCACTTTCGGGTGTTGGTGCTACGGTTGATTGGTTCCCACATAGGTTGATCGTCCGCCATGGGAAAAGGTAAATTGGTGAAAGGGTTGTAAACAACTTTGGCTTCAATGAGGTTATCAAATGGTGGGTTTGGTACTCTTGGTACACGATTTTCCAATGGTATGAAACGTGTTCTCCTTCTTCTTGAATCAAGCGTTACGGGTTGGTAAGAGGTGTAATTGGTTCTATTCATTTGCTCGAGTGTTCATACAATGTCCTAGAGAATCCGGGCAATATCTAAACACACGGACAAACAACAAGCAGTTTATATGGAGCAGAGGAAGGTAACGGATCGGTTGCGGGATGCGACCGATCGGTTAGACTAAATGAGTGATGGAAAAAATCGTAACCGATTCGGTTGAGGCAACCGGATCCGGTTAAGGTTTCTGTGAAAAAAATTTTTTAGAATCGGTGAGGAAATTCAAGAACTTGTTGAAACACAATCAAATCCCGGCGTGGCGTAAAAACTTGATGTGCCGGTTGGTGCAAGTTTTAAATTTATAAAGGTGAATTACCAATATTACCAATAACACATACGAGCAAGTATACTCGTCCGTTATAGCAAGATTATGAAGGTAAGTCGGGATGGTTCGCGAGGATTTGAGTGAATCTAAGCACAAGTTTGAATTAACGAGTCTATCAAAACATATAACAAAGCAAATAGATATAATGAAATTCGGATGATTAAAACTACACTTGCTTAAACTAGTTTCATATCATAGATTAATGTGATTGTGTTAACTACTTAACATGTTGGTTGTGATAATTAGTTGAGAACTAATCTATTGTTCTTACAAGTTAAACCTTCGTCAAGATTTTAGTTCATAAAAACAAGCTTTAAGTTTAACCAATCAATTCAAGATCAATTCAAGTTTCATAAGTCTACATACATAAACTTAAACACAAAAACATCCACTTGTTCATCAAATTGCTTAAGAAATGGTCAATACAAAGGTACCCGATCATAGACAAAAGGCTACAATTAATTTTCAACAACTAATCTTACGACCATTTAGATGTTTCCAACCAATCCAATTTGATAATCAAAAAGCGTTTCTATTACAACCACACCTTAGTTCCTTTGTATAATCAAGAATAATGGGTAAAAACAATCATCCATAGACAAAATGATTATGACTAGTTGAATAATACGAAGTTCTTTCGACCCCAACGATAATTACCAATTAGCCAAACTTGATTAACAAATGTCACTATGAAACTTTAGCACAATTGGATCTTAGAATCAACTTGAAATTGAATTAAAACATGTTAACACAATCACTAACTAATCATATAATAATCAACATCATTTAAGCAAGTGTATAAAGAAACTAGCCACTCATAGCAAACATGAACATAAACTCATAACTTTGATCATTAGAAAACATGATTAAAAGTCTTACAATGCTTGGAATAAGATTACAAATGATGAAGTAATGATTCCCAAAGGATCGTGGTGGACTTCTTAGTGTTTTGGCTTCCAAAGGTGGAACACGGAACTCCAAACTTCTCTGGATTTCTAAGGACGAATTTCAGGAGGTTAAAGCTTGGTTTGATGAGTAGAGAGCTTTGTAATTGAAGTGTGTCTCATATGCTCACAATTAGCCTCTATTTATACTAATTCCAAGGCCTAGGGTGTTAAATGCTTAACTTGGCCTCCAAGGAGTAAGGAAGGGACTAGAATACACCAAGAGAAGGACCTAGAATCGTTTGGATGCAAAGGGAAGCTTAGTGATGAAGATTTGACAAGCTGCAGCTTCTCAACCGGATCGGTCATACGACCAACCGATCCGGCTGGTCTTCAATAATAACACACCGACCGATCCGGTTGCGGGTTGCGACCGATCGGTCGGTTATGGCAAAACATTTATTCCGACCAAATTCCAACCGATCCGGTGAAGGTGTAACGGATCCGGTTGGATCTTCGAGATATGAAACTTGATCTATCTCTTCACTCGACTTGTAGAACTTGGTTCTTCAATCACTAAGGTCTTCAAAGGTACTTGGGATTTAGCTTTCTTGAGGCGGGAATCTTGATTAAGCGCATATTTCCACATTTTCCTCCATTTCCACGCACTTGGTTATAAATACTAGACAAACATCTCTAGATACGATTAAGTACTAAAATCACACAAATATAACCAAATAATGAGATATAAAAGTACACACAATGCTACTAAAAACATGCACAATCCGAGTGTTATCGGTTTGAAACAACCGCTAGTTCCCAGTTAAACAAACATGTATAATGGGATTACGAACATAGGAAATAGTAAATCGTTGACATACAACGTTTCATCTGAATAACCTACTACATATTACGATTACTACATAATTATAAGTTTAATGGTTACATATTATATAACCACTTGATTTATTAAATTCACGAGTCTTGTGAGAAAAAGCTAACCACTCCAAGCTTCCTTCACACATACAGACGATACTAAAACCACAAAGCTTCATTCCCATTAAGCATGATCCATAACTCTCGCCAAACAAACTGTTGAACATGAATATAATGGCAAGTTAAAAATAAAACATTAATAGAATGGTAAGTTAAAAATAAAACATACTATAAGCAATGCAGTGCAGGTCGATTTAACAAAAGAAGAGATTCTTTGTATGGGCGATGTAGAAAGATCCGCATCTCCTAACATTCTCATGCACACAAATAATTCAAGTTCTTTGTTGTACACAAATACCAGTGACCCAAATGATTGCCGTTATGCGCTTCCACTATTGGGCTGATCCTTTGTAAACCCAAGCAAACAAACGAAAATAGGGTAGGGATGCGGATAGGCTTCTAAATGATGTTATGGAAGAACCATTCACGTCAACGACCATCCAGTAAAACAATGGAATATCTTCACCAATGATCGTCCGAAATCACTAGAGGTTCCAAGATCGAAAACATTGAATGGAAATGGGAGTTCATTTTTAAAATGCGGTAGGTCTATAACTTTAAATTGGCTGGTTACCAAATCAAAAGAAATCAACATATAAATCTTGTAAATAACACCGTCCTCATTAGTTAACTTTTCACTCCCAGTCTAATAGATAAAGCGACCTACAACTACACATGACTTTACGTTTCAATTTGATAGTTTCACTTAGGGTGGAAATTTTCAAGGATTGTCCACCTTAACGAGTTCAAAGAAAAACAGATACATACGAAACCGGTTTGGAAAGCAGGATAGGAGACCTTCACGATCGTCGGGTCAAGAGTGTCCGGACGGACGGCAAAACCAAAACAAATCTTTTGACATTCGATTTGATGCGTGTAAAGCGGGACAAATACTACAAGTGATTTTTTGATTGCCGGGTTCCAAATAACAGACATTAGATTAGAACCATAGACAAAACACCAAAGACCATTAGAATTGCCAACTGTAATCATAGATGAAAGCATTAAATATGTATTAAGTGGCATAGTGATTAGCTGTTCATCTAAAGCTAACATAAAACCTTGGTCACCCATATCGAATGTTAGCGTAAATAAACACTCATCATTATGACGAACACCGTAGTTAAAGATGAAGCTTCCACAATCTATACTAGCCTTCCATAACTTGCAAACACTACGTAGCTGGAGTATAGGCTTAGGAGGTAGCCTACGGATGATATCTAGTTGAACCTCCAGTGGGATATTGTCAGACATATTTTTTAAACAAAAGCAGAAAGATTGGTGTGGAAAACTAGAAGAGGGGGTTGAATAGTTTTACCAAATAAAACTTCGTTTTAAAACATTTAGATCAACTTATGTCAATTTATTTAGATGTGTATGTTGGACGTTGATAGATAGATATATAAAAGTGTAATGAAAGATAGAGAGTAGAAGCACATAACCACGACACGAGTATTTATAGTGGTTCGGCTACAAGGACACCTTCCTTGCCCTACTTCACTCCCGAGTCACCTACTCGAGTTCGTAATCACTACGACACCAACTCCTTATGGCGGAGAAGCCTTCACAGCGTCTCTACTCTTTTTCCGGTACTAGGCTAACCACGGGTTCTTTTCACTTTCAAGGTGGACCACACCTACCACAACGTCGCCTACCCTTTATCCGGTACTAGGCTAAGTACCAAGTTCCATTACAATGGAGGAACTACAACCCAACACTACACAACACCTAATCCCAAAGGAGACCCACTCCTTATTACAACACCATCAAGGATATAAACATCTTTGGAAACAAACTATCACTATATGTATAACGATGCACCTCATCGATTATACGACCTTGGCATTCTTCACTAATGCCACTTGATTTGATTTCTAAGCATCCTTCACTAATGCCCTTGACACAACGCGTTGCATCTTTCACTAACGCCTTCGTCTTGACACCTTTAGCATTCTTCACTAATGCTCTTGACACGGACGTTAAGCATCTTTCACTAATACTTTCGTCTTGACTCTTTTGGCATCCTTCACTAATGCATTCGACACAACACTTCTATAGAGGAAGAAAGAACTATCAACAAGAGAACCTCAGTAGTCTTGATGATGACGAAGCATGGCAACTCATGGACTTGAGCTTGCACGACTTCAAGAAGTGGTGATCTCGCCTTTAAGAGGAACCTAGAGAATCACACAAAAGCAAAAGACAAACTACATAGAAAGATCCCTTAGGATCAGTGGTTAGAGAGTTACAATACTTGGAGAAAGTATGTGTGAGAGTGGAAAACCAAAAGGAGAAATGGCTCACTATTTATAGAGGAGAAATGCTTACTGTTCCTCGGATCCCACGGATCCCTCCCTTAAGGGATCCGTCTAGTGTAAAACTAGGGATCCGTGGGACGCTCCTCTTTGCCCATGGGTATTTTGGTTATGGGTCATGGGTCATGGGTTGATCCATGGGTCTTTCATTAGATACAATGTATCTAATGAGTGCAATGCACCTAGTCAAATGGGTATGGGTCAATACCATGGGTTATGGATATATTCCATGGGTTGTAGTTTTACCATTTTATAATACATACTAGTTATGTATATATTTTGCCCAATATGTAAACACTAGTTGTTGTACATATGTATTACTAAATCATAAAATCACTTATACTTGTTTTAGTGTTTTATGAAAACGTAAGTGTGTTAGAAAACTATTGGCTCGAACTATTTACGTATTTTATTTGTTTCGTTAAAATGATTTTAGGTTTGTTATCGAAAAAACATTAAGATCGTAAAATATAAATAAACGCTTTTACGACTTATTTGTATTAACAATCTCCCTTTGTTGATGACAAAACATAAAATTATTTTAAGGAAAAACAAATTGTAAAATTCGAATTGGAGTTTTACTCTTCTTCTCCCTCTTTTGTCGAAACAAAAGAGCATCGAAAAAGCTAACACGTTGTTTTAAGAAAATATATAAAAAAAAAAAAAAAAAAAGAAAGAAAGATGTAAAGAGAGCAAGTAGCGGGAATGGTTCTCGTCTTAACTCTATGACGAGTCCATCCCTTAGTGAGGCGTCAAGTAAATATAAACTAATAAGCTAATGAATTGCAATTTTGTTTGCAAATGGTTTAAATCCTTGTGACGAAAATGCTCCCCCTTGAGGATTGCAACTTTGCAATGGGGTGTCATGAAGTGTAATCCAAGTGAGGATTATGTTGCAAATTGTTTTGCAATGTATGGATTGACACAAAGCTCCCCCTAGCTTAGGATGTCAAAAGTCTTCATGTGTATTTTGAAAATCTACAAAATAAAGGTTAGAAAACGAGAGTATAGTGCATAATTTCCTACAAATAAGACTCAAGTTAGTAGAAAATTGTTCTTCTGTACCACGGATCCCACAATTCCCTCTTTTGTAGGATCCGTCTAGGCTATTTCAGGATCCGCCCTGCATGCGGTGATGATTATTCGAGAAAGGTGATATACCAAACAATGCTTAAATATAAGAGTAAGATATGTATACAAACAATAAACATATACTCAAAGCAGTATGGTAAATAAGTTATCATTCAATAAATAAAGAGATAATCAAGAAATCTCTAAAACTAATAGAATGATTTAGCCATACATTTTCTACTAATACTAATAAGTTACTAAAGCCTAGAATGCAACAAAGTGCTTGAGTCTAAGGATGAGTAGACTTGTTGATTTGGTCCAATCTTTCAAGAAGATGATTAAACATGAAATGCAACTTATTTCGTACTTCTTAAACAAGTCCTTGGGTGATTAGACAATTAGAGCAATTATTGTCTTGATTTGGAACCGGAGGAAAATGGATGTTTTGAGGAGGCTCTATGAATGATGGTGGGGTTTCATTAAGAGAAGTAGGTTGAGGTTCTACTAAGAATGAGGGTGGTCGTAATGGATATTCCTCCATATGATCAAGTCCTTGGTGGTTCCTTGTTTCCAATGATGGACTAGTTGGTGTTGTAGGAGGTTCCCTATTTAACGAGAAAGTTGGTGAGTTGGAGGTTCTCGGTGGTGAATGCTCTAATGAATAGAGATTTGGGTGAGGATGAGGCTCGTTGAATGAGTGTAATCCATGCTCTAGAAATGAGGGCTTAGACGGTTTGCTAGAGCTAGCTATGTTTCGTTTTGAACTAGATGACCCTTTTTCTAGCCCAAAAGGTTTGATGCTAATTCTTGCGGTTCTCTTAGAAATTGTTGAATGGGTTTGTTGAGGTGGGATTCTAGCATTGTTATCTCTTACGGGAGATGATTCGGTGGATGAAATCTCATGAATCATGTGACCCTTTCTTTTGGATGAGCCTTTGGTTGAAGAATTGTTGCTAAGTGCTTTGGTCATGGTGATGGTAAGGATGCAATATAAGCTTCTAACTACTGATTTTTGAGAGCTAGGTGAGAGTGATGATTTAACCTTAAGAGTGTTTGGTTTATAAAGGATAATTTTGAATTAGGGAATTAAATTCTTGACCACTAAGAGGATTAAGCATGCACTTAGGATATTGTTCAGCTCTAGAAATACATTAAATGGTAACTAAAAGTGGTTAGATAACCAAAAGGTGGCTTAAATTTGAAGAGAAAAGCTGATTAAAGTCTTTCTGCAGACACGGATCCTACGGATCCCTCTCACCAGGGATCCGTCTGGTTATATACCGGGGATTCGTCTGTCAGACAGGTACTTGATGAGATGAATGTGCTTTTTGTAAGGTTTAGTACCTATGTATCTTGAGGTTTTGACTTTCCTTTGATGTCTTGAGTGGATGATGTCTTAAATGCTCAACCATTAGGGGCGAGGGTGCTTAATGATGGTTTTTGGAGTTAAAAGTGGACTTTAGATAGTCTAACTAAATGCTTGAGAAGAATACCATTTTATTTGATATGAAAAGTGGTGGTAATTAGTCCTAGAAGTCAGATGATTGCTTAAATTTTTTTTAATAAAATCTTAAAAAATAAAGAAAAATGAAAAACTAGTTTTGAGCCTATTTTTGGGTTAAAAGTAACTAAACTCAATTTGCTAAAATTGATGGACATATCAAAATAAGTGTTATATGACGTGAGGAATAATGTGTGAGCATTTGAGCGGAAATGTGGTGAGTTTTGATAAGTTGATAAATCAAAAACACTTTAAAATAGATTCTAGGTAAGCTATGGGTGAGTGTGAAGCTTTTAATGCTTAAGGAATACTTAGTTGGTTCTAAGGTCTTATGCTTGACTAGTGTGAGGTGATCTAGTGAGTTGTTTTTTACGTAAGGATGTCTGTATTGCTCATCTGTGGTCACGGATCCCACGGTTCCCTTTTGGGAGGGATCCGGCTAGTTATATTGCTGGGATCCGTCTACTGCAGATCAGAAGGCTTTCAGCAAATGTGCAATTTTGCACTCTTAGCAAAATGCTTCTCTTAGTTGTTTTTACAAAGACTAATTTCAAGAACACATCAAGTATAATGCATAGCAAATGTGGGGTAACTAAAGGTACCTAAAGATGAGTGACGACGAATACTTGAAGAAGTCATAAAATCTCATCATACACGTTCCTAAGTTAAGATTGTTCAATGCCAAGTTATGGCAATAGCTACATACTACACCCTACACTACATAAGTATTTGTTTAGATGTTACAACCCATTGTTTCAAATTGTTTTCACAAATTAAGGTCCTATGACCTTACCTTACTTCTCCACGACTTCCCGTCTTCACTTCTCATCCACTCTTTATCACACCATCTCTACTTCTTTTTCTTCAAGAAGTTGGCGAAGCACTTAAAGATTCCCTTGGTTTGTTGCCATTCGGGTGATAGGCTAGGAATGTCCAACAATTGGTTGATGTAATCCAAGGGGTCGAGATCGGTATATCCGAGTGGGTTGCTACTACCTTCACCTTCTCTTTGCCTCTCCCTTTCATCCGAGGAATCCGTGGGTGGGTGAGGCCTTTTGCCTTCCACCATAAACCTTGTAGTTCTACCCTCGGTCAATGACACCATAACTTTGTTGCAAAAGCTATGCTCATAGGATTGCGGAGAAGGATCTAATGCAAAGATGAATTTTGCAAGACGGGTTAGGAGCATTGCGTATGGGAGCACCATTTTGTCCATGCTTTTTACACTTGCCATTCTCTTAATCATGTAGTAAGCAAGGTTGAAGCGGGTTTCGGTCACTAGGCAATAGATCATGAAACTTAGGCATGCGTTGGGGTGATCCTTGTTTCCTACTAAGCACAACACATTCTCCCTCACCACCATTTCCCATTTCCTATACAATGCGTACATCTCGGATAGCTCCATTTGGAAAGGATCCCTATAGATCACTTTCGAATTCCTAGTGACCCTCGATGGGGATGCTCTTGGCATGAACACGATGTCCCTCACCGTGGTTGCTTCCAGGATTAACATGTGGTAGATTTCATAATTATCGACCATAGTGTGTAACTCCTCTAAAGACCACTCATTGGAAAACATGCAAACACCTTGATATGGACTACTATTCTTCCAAACTCCACAAGCGAAAGGGTGTATTCATGCTCATTTATGATGAAGACAATCGAGATGGACCCATCATCATTTCTAACTATCCTCATAGTCTTGTAGAACTCGAGTACGAAAACCGGGCAAATTTGTTCGTTTATGTCCAATAAACAATCAAAGCCAATGGTCCCAAAAACTTGTCTTATGTCGGTGTTGTCAAGAAATGATGGTTCTACTACTCGAACCTCATGAAAGAGTCTCTTTTCGAGCATTTTAAAAGCTTTCCTATCTTAGGGCTAAGTCCATCTTTTTTATGGTACATTGGTATGTAATGAGCGGTATCTTGATAGTCTTGTTGTCGGTTACTTGGCATGATTGTTCCTAAACAATACAACCACAATGTGGTGTTAATTGTGAATAGTAACCTAAAGGGTTTGATCACAATTTTGCTCAAATCATTTTTATAGAATTCAAGAAATGAGTTTAATTTTTATTAACAATGTTAATTCTTTGATTTGGATTATCTTAGAAAACAATGTGGTAACAAATTATGATAAACCCATGTGAACCCAATTTCTAAAAATGAAGAAATTGTAATCCTAGAAATCAATGAATTAAATTAACAATGTAGTGAAGATTATACTTACACAAGAGATTGTTATGCTTGAAGGAAATGATCAAATTGCTCCTGTGAATAGTAATTGGGTTTTTGTTCGTGAGTCTTTGAAGGGAAAGTGATTGTGGAACTTCCACAGTGGTCATTACTAACTTATGTTGTCTTCTGTTGCACGGATCCTGCGGATCCCTCTCATTTGGGATCCGGCTAGTTCAAACTCAGGGATCCGGCATGACAGCAAAAATCAGTTTAAGCATTCCTTGATAACTTTGGTTTGGGAGTTCTAAAACACCTAGAGTTTGATGTTTAAGCTCTATAACTTATGATTTGCGGTTTTGACGGTTTAATACTAATCCTATTTGACGAGAATCCTTTTTTATGAATTAGTCACAATTCTTGGGAGGTTTTTCAAAGATTATGATAAAATCTCATTTTATCATAATATAATAAATTTCACATGGATATTTATTGACATAGGTGAAGTGTCAATAATCCTTTTGTGATGAATAATGATTGAGGCTATCGAATAGCCGAGATATCATTATTATAGATTAGTAGTGTAGTCTATACAAATCAATCGAAGAATACTATTCTTGATGATGGCTTTCATATAGATAACTACTCAGGTAATTACAAATAGAGATTAATTTTACAACTAAGATTTTAACAATATTAAAACAAATGTAAATTATTAACGATCATACCTTTGCTAAATATTCTTTTTAAGGGAAGAAGTGTTGATCTTAGTTGAAAAGCGATCCTTATAGAAACCGACTTAACAATAACTTGTTAAATACTACGGAATATAATATTTAACCTTAAGAAGAAGAACGTAATAACACTTAAACACCTCAATTATATTAATAACGAATACTCTAAATAAAATATTAGGGTCTTACAACCTTGAAGTGTATCGACCTTAGATATATAAAAAACACACGTATATCTAATCTAACCTAGGACCTCCTTTTATAGGCTAAGGAGTCCTTTACAAGATACAATACGTAACCTACAAGATAAATATCTTTTCCATATTTATCTAATACAAAATATTAAACCGACTAACCAGAATAGCAGTGGTTACAATACATTAGACGTGGTTTCACTATACTACTAGCCGTGGTTTAACCCGATGGATTCCTTCTTCTAGCCGTGGTTTCTTTTGCACTAGCGGTGGTTCCATACTTAGAATAATTCTTCTCGGTGGAACCTAAAACCTAAAAATCCTCCCCTAAACATGATATTTACCAATAAAAACATCAAGTTTCTTTTAAGCCCAAAACTTTTTACTTGGAGGATGTGTCCAAATAGGGGAGGAGTGAGTGCATAGATTCGTGGGAGGTCTGCTAGGAACATGGATGATGATTTGGATAGTGGAGATCAAGGAGGTGATTATGTGGTGTCGATAAAGATGGAAATGAAGTAGTACTTGAAGCTGTGAAGAGTGTAGCGGAAGACAAGGAGAAGGAGGTGGTGTGAGGCAACAACCCTTTGCTAGTGTTTTTGCAACCACGTCTAGTTCAATTGAAACCATGTTGCAACTTCATCGAGGTAAACTTATCCCTTGCTCATCGTAAACACATCCATTCTTTGTAACAACCACATCCACAATAGTCACAACCACTGCTATTTCACCACCCAAACCTAAAGAAGTTGATAAAGAAGCTGCTAGTACCCTGATAAACTTAAGTCAAACCTCATCCAATCCTACACCTACAATTGCATCTGTTCCACTATTTCTTAAACCCACTGGACCTAAAACCTTAAGTAAAAGTTTGACAATTGGTGAGCCTTTTAAGACTAAGATGGTTCTACCAGACATTGGAAAAGGGAAAGGTATTGATGAGCCTGAAATAAAGATTAAGAATAGGCAATAGCAGATTGATTATGATAGGGAGTTCGGTGAAAGATTGCTAGCTGAAGAAGAAGCGGCTGAAGAAAAGAAAAAGAAAGAAGATGAAGAAGCTACTCAGAAATTGATAGCAGAATGGAATGATCATCAGTTTGTTCTTGAAGCCTATGAAGTGATAAAGACAGAATATTCTACTCAAGAATGGGCACTGTTATCTATTGATGAGAGAGCTAAGGTGTTGGCTGCAAGAGCAAGGAAGTTAAGTCAAAAGAAAAAGCAAGTTAAAAAGAAGAAACCTCCTACAAAGAGTCAAATGAGAAATTCAATGATGAAGATTATCAGAAACATGGACTTGTATAGGGGTGAAGATTTAAGAAAGTGTACATTTGAAAGGATTAAAGAGATTTATCAGAGATGTATGAAAATAAATGAGGATTTCAGTCCTATGAATTCTGAGAAAGAAGTTGAGTGGTTAAAGAGAAGAGTTGATTCTAAGAAGGAATCTAGTTCAAAAAGACAAAAGGTGGATGAAGAGATGGAGAAGAAAGAAAGAACAGAAAAGTATCTACTGGAGTGTACTAAACCTGCACCTATTAATCCTACTCTAGTAAGAGCAGTTCATCCTATTGAAGATTGGCAAATTATCATAGAGCATGGTAAAGAAGTAATTGAGATTACAAGAGCTGATGGGTGGAAAAGTACATATCTCAATTTTGGATTGTTATTGGACTGCATGACTAAAGGTGATTTGGAACAACTGTGAAAGGTAATGGAATTTAGGTTTGGAAAGTTTGGTCCAACTGGAGAGTTAGCTAAATTTGTATGGACTTCTGTAAAGAATTTGTGTCAGCCTAATCCTAATGATGAATTTTGGGAAGATTGTGAGGTGGTTGAGTGGCTGCTGTATTCATACTGCAAAGTTCATGTTGTGCAGACCACAAAAGAGAAGTTCTTTATGTTTGCTGATAAGGATTATCCATTATCAAAGAAAGTGGCCAGAAAAATGTTGGAAGCTAAACTTACTCCACAAGGAACAAAGGCTACACATCTTATTATTGATAAACTGTTTCAGAAGATTGAAAAGATTGCAGACATACAAGGACTTTTGGCAATTAAGGCTAAACCTCAAGGAAGACTGAAGAGAAAGGCTGATATGTCTAAAGTTGTGGATTACATATCTGAGTCAGAGACTGAAGAGGAGATTGAAGAAAGTAAGAAAAGGTTGATGGTTCTCACTAAATTGTCAAAAGAAACAGAAACAGAGGTTAGTGGTACAATATCTCTTACAAGTCATCATCAGATAATTTTTTATACATTTGAGCTTAATATGAATGGAGGATATTGGGAGTTTGAAAGAGCCAATGGTGAGAGTCTTGGTTGTATCAAATTTTCACAAATGCTTTACTATTTGGAAAGATATGATCTGATGGCTATCTGGATGTTATATAAAGATAGATTTGGAGGTGTGGCACCGGTGACTATCATGAGAGGATTGTTTATTATAATTTGAAGATGATTTTGAACCTACTCATGATGAACACGAATGAAAAGGACTCTACAATGGCGATGTTTCAAGTTGGTATTTGTATTAGTCTTGTGGAGTTCATGTACTATCATTTACGGAAAAGTTATTCATATGTGTGTAGAAAATGATTATCCAAATTTGAATATTCATCCAAGTCATTACTCGGATGTTCTGACCTCGTGGATTGAAATTGCGAAACCCTTTGGTTATCAAGCTTACAGTTGTTGAGGAAATTTGAAAAGACTTTGAATCTGATAAGTTTTGGATACATCCTCCAAGTAAAGTTACGGGCTTAAAAGAAACTTGATGTTTTACCCAAGGATTATATTCCGCGTAGTATTATATTCCGCGGGAGTGTGAATAGGGATGTGATATGATGTGGGAGTGTGAATTAAGTAGTTGGGAGTGGTTAGGGTTTGTGTTAAGTGCCAATTGGAAGTGATTTGAAGATCAATTAAATGATCTGGCAGTGATTTGGGGAAATAAATACGTTATCGCCAAAGTTAAAAATCAACCCCTCAAGTGTCCATTATCAGTAAAACTCTAGCAGTGGATTGAAAACCACTAACAGTGGTTTGAAACATTCTAGCAGTGGATACAGTAATCACCCTCCAATCTTTTGACTAAGACTGCAGCGACCAAATCTTAGCCAAAAATAGTGATAGCAAGCATAAATATGAAGGATTACAAAATATTCATATTTTTTTTTAGTTTTTATTTTTTATAAATACTAAACATAGCAACAGCTCCAAAAAGCTCCAAAGTATACATAAGTCCTTCATACCTGTACATCACAAACACAAACCAAAAACTTGAAACATTGTTAAGATTAGCAGTGGTTAGAAAATAACTAGAAGTGGTTTCATAAAATTGTACTGGCAGTGGCTAGAATAATTCTATACACCCAGTCAAAAACTCCAAGTCACTAATCCGTCCACCAAAGTCAAAGACTTCATTTACTCCTCAACAACTCACACCTTCCCCACATTAACTACTCTGATTTTATATTTACTCAATTGAAGACCATCTTACTCACATACCATAAATTTTACTCACATTCTCGAAAGTCTCTCACAATAATACTTGCAAACACCATCTCACCAAAAATCATGAGTAACTCAAACCCCATCAATGTTTCAACAGACAGCTCTTCTTCTGACAGTGTGTGGGAAGAGTTTCTGAAAACAGGTAGGGTAGATGAGGAAGTTTCATCAAAGAAAAGAGCTCACTCTGATTTTTCTAAAGGTGGTTGGAACAACTAATTTCCACCAAGGTCAACATCCCTCGCATGTGTGAAGACAAACCATTCAGCTGTTGGACCTTCTTCCATCCAACCAAGGCCACAAGATGCCATCATGAAAGAATCCAGTTCAGACCTAAGTTCCATGCCAAGTTATGTGTCTCCATATGAAGGCACAAATGTTGAAACTTCTTCAAGAGTCCTTGTTGTGCCTCCCCTTGCTGCAGTAATTCCACCAGAAGAACTTCAAGCACCACCTCCGTAAGTACTGCTGACAACACCAGAGGGTCCATCATCATCATCACCACCTATCAGAGGAAGGGTCATTGGGCTTGCATGCCCCAAAGTGTGGCAAGTGATTGGTGGTCCAAGAGTTCATAAGGAGATGCCAAAGTGGGGCATTGCAAAGAAACCTTAGGTGGTATTGAAGAATGTTGTGAAGCTTGTGTCCTTAGATGGTTGTGTTAGGAATGTAGTCTTTTGATGTACTCAGCTGGTAGTTTGTATATCATAGTTGTATCTTTTGCATCCTAGGATGCAGATATTATCAAGAATAATAACACCATGTTTGTCTTTTAAGTCCATTACATCATATTGGTTGTGATTTATTTCCTTTTCTCTGCAAAATAGTTATTGGAAACACAAAGAAACAAGCAGTGGTTTGAACAAAACAAGCAATACTAAGATCAACTAATAACAGTACATAACTTTTACAAAACAAATTTGAGACTTAGAGATTTATCATTCCAATCTTGACTACAAAGTCTTGAAACCTCCCCACATCAAAAGCTTTAGTGAGAAGATCAGCAACATTGAAATCAGTATGGATTTTTACCATTTGAATTAACCTTTTCTCATTACAATCTTTAATAAAATGATGCCTTATCTCAATATGTTTAGTTCTGGAATGCAAAACAGGATTTTTAATTATGCATATTGTACTGTTATTATCAATGTAAATCTTAGTATACATAAAATTGTACCCAAAGTCCAACAATTGATTACGAATCCAAAGCACTTGACCACGACAACTAGCGTGACCACATACTTAGCCGGTGGTGGAATTGGCCACAATTGTTTGCTTTTACATTGCCATGAGATTAATCGCTTCCCAAAACCGACATCCTCCGGTAGTAGACTTCCTATCCAAACTAGCTCTAGAATAATCCTTGTTTGTATAGGCCAACAAATCAAATGCTCAATCCTTAGAATACCAAGGCCCAATTTAGGATGACCCTTAAGGTATCTAAAATTCTCTTCATAGCATTCAAGTGTGTTGTGTTTGGTGTGACTTCAAACCTTGCACACACACATCCGAGAACATAATATCGGCCTATATGCGGTGAGATACATCAAAGATCCAATCATGGATCTATCGACTTCAAATCAACTTTGGGACTTCCATCATCTAGTAGCGGTGGTTTTAAGTTTCCATTGGTGTACTAGCACTCTTCACATCCCTGAAACCTAAACTTCTTCAAAACATACACTACATACTTGTCTTGACTAATGAAAATACCATCGGTCCTTTGTTGAACACTCAGAGCCCCAAAAGAAAGTGAGTTCACCCATGGAACTCATCTCGAAACTTATCATGCATAAGTTTCTCAAAATCTTGGCACTGACTCCTTATTGGTTGAGCCAAAGATGATGTCATCGGCATAAACTGAACCGACAATATATCATCCTCAAGATTCCTTATGAAAAAGTCTTATCAATCGGTCCCTCTTGAAACCATTATCCATCAAATAAGTAGAAAGGCATTCATACCATGCCCTTGGAGCTTGATGCAAACCATACATAACCTTTTTCACCTGTAGACCTTATCAAGATCTTCAAATCCGGAGGTTGACAAACATATACCTCCTCATCAATAGTACCATCTGTAAAGGCACTCTTAACATCCATTTGATACACTACAAAATTTTGAATGAAGCATATGCCAAAAACAATCTTATAGCTTCAATTCTGGCAACTCGTGCAAATACTTCATCATAATCCAAACCTTCAGTTTGTGTGTATCCCTAAGCAACCAACCTTGATTTATTCCTTACCACTATACCTCTTTCATCCCTTTTATTTCTGAAAATCCATTTAGTTCCAATAGCCCTTTTTCCATTTGGAAGGTCAACCAATGTCCATACCTCTTGAAGCTTAAACTGCAATAGCTCCTCTTGCATTGAGCTAACCCATCCTTCTTCTAATAAAGCTTTTTCAACTCTCTTGGGCTCCTTTTGAGACATAAAATAGGCAAACAAATAATTTTGCAGATCTTTATGACTATTCCTTTTGTGAAGTGATCTGGAAAAGAAATCTTGTTTAGGAAAGGTTTTATTGTTCAAAGCTATGCTTCTTGTTTGAACTGGAGTATTCAGATCTCCAAGAATTTGTTCTTTGGGATAATTCTTATGCACCCTGGTGGTAGGAATTGGACTTTCTATGATGACTGTATCCAAATTTGTAATATCAGCATTGTTGAAAAAGTCATCCATATTTTCATCATCGGTGGGAGTATCCCTTTATTCCAAACCAGGCATGTCAGGATCAGTTGGATACTTATCTTCACCAAAAAGTGGCTTAGCAGTTGGTCCAAATAAAGTACTGTCATCAGAATCTGCAGCTGGGGTTGCACTTGTACTAACAGTGGTAGTACTTAGCTTAGCAGTGCTTTTAGAATTTTTCTTCTTTCATTCAATTTCTTCTATCGACACTGAATTATCATGCAACAACTCTTCTTTATCTTGATGATGATCACCCTTGCTTCCAGAATCCAAAACATCATCATCAGTGGGACTCTTCTTTTCAATGATGGGTGACACAGGACCAGCTTTCCACTTTTCAAGCAAATAGAATTCCTTTGGAGAATTAGCTTCTCTTTCAGAATCCTTTTGTGTACCTGAATCAATATTAGTGGATGTACCTGCAATGATAGGCTCATAATTCATATATTTGGTTAGCATATCAATGTTAAACAGCCACTCACGTCCTGTTGTCTCAACACTAGGAGTTTCTTCACTAAACTTAACATGTAAGTTTTCTTCTATAATTTTGGTCCTCCTATTGTATACTCTAAAGGCTTTGCTATTGGAAGAATAGCCAAGAAAGTATCCATCATCTTCCTTTTCTTGAAACTTGCCTAGGTAGTCTATGGTATTCAAGATACTAACAGGACACCCAAAAGGTTTTAGGAATGCTATCATAGGCTTCCTATCATGTAACTGACTCATAGGGGTCTTGTTATGAGGCTTCACTACCTTGCTTCTATTCGCACATAACATGCGGTGCCTCTGACTTCATCCCAAAAGGTAGTTGGTAACTTAGATTCGACAACATTGTTCTAGCGACCTCAATTAGTGTTCTATTTTTCCTTTCACCACACCATTACATTGTGGTATCCTAGCAACACTAAACTGTCTTTCTATACCCTTAGCCACATAGGCGATTCATCGCATCATTTTAAACTCGGTTCCATTATAACATCGATTACTTTGACCTTGTCGTTTACTTGATTTTCTATCTTAGTAATGAAACTCTTGAGGATCTCACTAGTTTCACTCTTAGCGACTAAAAGTATACCCAAGAAAATCTACTATAATCATCTCAGTAATCACTAGGCAATCGCTTATGGTTCAAACTTTTAACAAAGGTAGGGCCAAATAAGTCCATATGAAGCATAAGCAGTGGTTGTGTAATGGTGTTTTGATCTTGGTCTTACAAGAGGCTCTATGTTGTTTTCCTTTCGACAAGCCACACAAAGTTCTTTACACTCAAAACCTTAGAAGGTAACCCTCTCACTAAGTTTCCTTTACGGTTTATTGATTGTTTTAAAATTTAGGTGACCTAGCCTTCTATGCCATAATTTTGACTCATCAAGCGATGCCTTAGCAAACAAACAAGTTAAGGACCTTTTAGGAATTACATCTTTCATGTTAAAGCGTTATATGTTTTCTTTCCTAGGTACTCTTAACTACACAAATTTCTCATCGGTATTTTAAAATCGGAGACAACACCACACACTCGGTTTCCCCAAAAGTACAGTTTTTCTTATCACACATTTGAGAAACACTTGAATAGATTGTACTTTAGTCATTGTACCAAATAAACCTTCTCAAAATCCGACTTTCCTGTTTTGATAGTTCCTCTGCCAATTATTTTTACTCCCTTTTGATCATTGCCAAAAGCCACATGTCCTCCATCATAAGCTTCAAAATCCTCAAGGTTGCTCCCATCCCATGTCATGTGCCCAGAGCAACCACTATCAAAAATTCATTTGTCTTGTAGCTCCTCTTGTAGATTGCCCTGCACATGATTTTAAACAAGTTAGTTCCTTTTGTGAAAAATTCCTTTGTCTTGTAGCTCCTCTTGTAGATTGCCCTGCACATGATTTTAAACAAGTTAGTTCCTTTTGTGGAACCAAGCCAATACTAACTTGGGTGCTTCCCTGCATCAACATAATCGAATTTCTTTAGGTCCATTGATGCACTACGGCATTGTGTAAAACCTTGGTCTTAGGCTTCCATTGCCACTAGTGAGGCCTTTACATCATAAAATGGTTTCCAACCACTATGTCGATTATCACCTTTGGAATAGTTAAAACTTCTTTTGTTTCGGTGGTGATATGTTTTGCTTAATGATGGATCGTTTTGCTTAGCGATGGTTGGAACCCATTTGGGTGCTGTGATGATTATAGATTTTGTTTTACCATTCCTCATTAGCACCGCTCTAGGAACCATATTTTTGTTAGGATGAGGGATTGTATTCTTTGAAAAGTTTTGATGATTTACCCTCCTCCAATGGTTCCAAACTTGTGGTTGTCTTTTATAACAATTTCTCTGTAGATGCTCAAAACTACTACATTTAAAACAAGCCTTCTTGACACATTGAAACTCATCTCCTAATCTGTTTGAAATTTGGCCATTGAAGTTTCTCTGATTACCCCTAGGCATGTATCTTTTCATCTGTTCCCTATGTACCTCATTATAATCTACAACTTTCCTAAAAATTGGTGCTCCAAATCTAGGCATAAGATTGGATTGTTTAGAATCAACAGACTTAACATTTTCTAACTTCTCGATTGTGTTGATTCGGACCTATCTTCCTCGAATCGATTCCCAATCCTCAATAATTGGACCATCGGATGACTTATCGAACCTATCTTAGGTGATTCATTCTTACTAATCTCTCCTACGGGTTTGTTGAAACCGAATTCACTACTAAATGACAATTCTTTTGTTGGTGGTGCATGTTTCATAAGAGAGGTGGTGGCATATTGTTGTAACCTAGGCGGTACCATCTTTGAACAATTTTTGTCCAATTGGCTTATTTACTAAATCAGAAGCATATTGTGTTTTAGCAACCCGAACAATATGTTTTTCTTTTTCTTCTAGGGCTTCTTGTTTTACACTCTCTACTTATTCTAGTTTCTGTTTAAGTACTTTAATTTCTCTTTCCTTAAGATAAATTTCACCACCTAGTATGTTAATCTTATCTACATACTTAAACTCACATTTAATACAGAATTTAAATTTTTATTCAACACTCTCAAGACCAACTTTATATCCTAAGTTATCTAATGCAAGTCTTTCTACCTCTTTTCTTAGAGTCTCATTAATTGCTTTAAGTAGAATTATTTGACTCATTAGATACCTCAGAGTTTGAACCAGAAGATGAAGCATATGCTATTAGAGCAAAGTTATGCTCTTTTGAAGCTTCACTAGCAAGAAAAGCTGCATTTGGACCTTCTTCAATCTGATCGCTCCAGTCATAATCTCCCAATCCATCCTGAGCAACCAATGTGAAGAAGGCTTTGGATCTTGAAGATCCTTCTTGTAGTCTTCACCAATCCTCTTGGGAGCTCTACATTCCCTAGCAAAATATCCTTTCTTCTTGCGGTTGTAACACTCCATCTTGCTTTTGTCAAACCCAACTCTCCTTTGACCATCATACTTGACTTGCACCGCCTATTCTTCTTAGAAATCTCCTAGCTTGCAATGTCAACATTGCCATTTGCCATGAAGATTGATTTCATCAAGATCATCATGATAAATTTGATCCAAATCTTGATTTAACACGGTGACACTAGTTGTTAAATCGCCGTAAAAGCACATATGGCTCCATCACTAACATTATCACTAACGGTGGTATTATTTGCAATAGCGATGGAAATTCCATAGCGGTGGATGCTTCTTGAGAACCCTTGTGGTTTGTAGAAACAAAAGCAATGTTTTGAGTAGATGAAGATGAACCAGCAATATTCTTTTCAGCCTCATAAACCTTCAAGTTATTGTAGAGATTGTCCAGAGTTATCTTCTCAAAGTTATCCTTGTTCCTCCACACAACAGTATGCACATCCCATTCTGGTGATAAACTTCTGATGAACTTGAGATTGATATCTTCTTGAGCAACTTTGTAGTCAACCAATTTTAGATGACTGATTAGCTTTTGCAATCTGTTATAGGTGCCATCTAGACTTTCTCCACTTAGTGCGGTGAAGTTTTCAAGTCGATGTTTGAGCATGTTCTTCCTTGATTTTCTCGGTAGCTTCATTACAAAGCAAACCTTGTTTCAATGGCATCCATTAACTCCTTAGCGATATCATATTGTTCAAAATCCAAAGCATACTCATTAGGTATTCTCATACCGAGAATCTTGTGAGCTTTAATCTCCAACTTTCTCGGGCCTTGTCGGTTTCACTCTTAATTGCAACGGGTTTTCCATCGGGACCCATGGTTGGTAGCTTATCACCGCTCAACAACATCCCGGATGTTGTAATCAATCATGCGAATGTATTGCCTCATTCGCATTCTCCAAACTGATACTCACCTGCTTCAAAGATGGGTACCTTTGATGCAATAACCATATGAGTTTAGTCGGACATCTTTCTTCTTCTTGAATTACAGTTAACTAGACTTCTTGATCACGGTTTCTAGATCACAAGCTCGATACCACTTGTTGATCCTAGTTGAGCAAACGATCCTTATAGAAGCCCGACTTAACAATAACTTGTTAAATACTACGCGGAATATAATATTTAACCTTAAAAAGAAGAACAATAATAACACTTAAACACCTCAATTATATTAATAACGAATACTATAAACAGTATTAGGGTTTTACAACCTTGAAGTGTATCGACCTTAGATATATCAAAAACACACATATATCTAATCTAACCTAGGACCTCCTATTATAGGCTAAGGAATCCTTTACAAGATACAATACGTAACCTACAAGATAAATATGTTTTCCATATTTATCTAATATAAAATATTAAACCGACTAAACAGACTAGCAGTGGTTACAATACATTAGACGTGGTTTCACTATACTACTAGCCGTGGTTTAACTTCAGCAGTGGATTCCTTCTTCTAGTCGTGGTTTCTTTTGCACTAGCAGTGGTTCCATACTTAGAATAATTCTTCTTAGTGGAACCTAAAACCTAACAAGAAGTATTTAGAGAAAATGCTTTGTGATCTCTTGTAATCTCCAGATCCATGTGTGAGAAAAACAATGCTAAACATTCTTTTCACAAAAAGAAATATTTAGATAGTTTCTTCATGATCTTCTTAGTATGCCCAAATCCAAGTATGGAGAATTCTTAACAAGGAAAGTATTAGAACATTCTATCATTGTCCAACAATAAACACTAAAATGATTTTTTAAATGTAGTTTTCAAACATACACGGATCGTATCAAGTTTTTAAAGTACAACATACTCTAAGAAACTTGGTAGATAAGCTCGATGCCAATTGTGGAAAACTAGAAGGGGGGTTGAATAGTTTTACCAATTAAAACTTCATTTTAAAACATTTAGATCAACTTATGTCAATCTATTTAGATGTTTATGTTGGACGTTGATAGATAGATATATAAAAGTGTAATGAAAGATAGAGAGTAAGAAGCACATAACCACGACATGAGTATTTATAGTGGTTCGGCTACAAGGACATCTTCCTTGCCCTACTCCACTCCCCAATTCACATACTCGAGAGTTCGTAATCACTACACAACACCAACTCCTTATGGCGGAGAAGCCTTCAAAACGTCGCCTACTCTTTTTCCGGTACTAGGCTAACCACCGGGTTCTTTCACACCAAGGTGAACCACACCTACCACAATGTCGCCTACCCTTTATCCGGTACTAGGCTAAGTACCGAGTTCCATTCAATGGAGGAACTACTACCCAACACTACACAACACCTAATCCCAAAGGAGACCCACCTTATTACAACACCATCAAGGATATAAACATCCTTGAAACAAACTATCACTATATGTATAACGATGCACCTCATCGATTATATGACCTTGGCATTCTTCACTAATGCCACTTGATTTTATTTCTAAGCATCCTTTACTAATGCCCTTGACACAACGTGTGACAACTCGTAATTTCAGGTCATTTCTCAAACTTACTATTCATCTCAGGAATTTACTATTCACTGGTTACTATTCATCTTTTTGAAGTCAGTTTATGACTTTGAGAGGTTATTTTAAAATTTACTATTCATGAAACACTATTCATTCCCAGAGAAAAATCACTATTCATGGTTCACTATTCATCATTTTCGTAAACTAGGTTTACGAGTATCAAATACGCGTAACCTTGAGGGTTAAGCTGCGTATTCATGGAACATCATTGAGAACATTACATATAGACTAGAGTTAGTCTAAATATCATCAGTAACATCATTTCCATATTAGTTCATGCATGAGTTTGCATATTTCACTAACGTATAATTATTTATTAAATAAACGCTATCGCACGATCATTTATTTTGAATAATTGATTTGACACTTCCGAAAATTGTCCTGATATATTTTTATACTCATTTTAAGACTATAAAAATTATATTATTAGTTTACCCGAGGTTTTGAATTTATTTTGGTATATATAAATTGTTATATATATATATATATATATATATATATATATATATATATATATATATATATATATATATATATATATATATATATATATATATATATATACATACGACGGTTTTCGTAATTTCGATACGATAATTATTTAATCACCCGATACTTGCAAGAAATGTAATTTTATAATTTTTATGACTTGATATAATTCATTTTGTTCCGTTAAAATCGATTTCTAGCTAACGCTACACTTAATAACTAATTATTTATACAAAATTAACTATATACATAACTTATATATACATTTTATAACAAAATACACCAAAGTCTTTCCCTTTTTCCCTTGTCCACCACCCTCCCTAGTCATCAATGTTACTTGTTGAATTTGACTACTAAATTACCATTTTACCCATGGTTAAGATATTTACCTATACTTGCAAATTTATTTTACAAAAATAAAACATACAACATATATTTTAGAAGTGAAGGGAGGCAAGAAACTCTCTCATCTTCCTTGTGATGATCGGCCAAGCTTAGAAGAACAAGAGGAATCCATAAAAATTTCAAGATCAAGTGTTTTACAATCTCTATTAGTCTTATATTTTAAGGTTTTGAAATATAAACCTCTAGGTTGATTATATATTTGCAACAAAAATCCCTTCATCACTCAAGTAAGTGTTTAAAATAATTTTCCTAATCTTACATACTCCTACTTGATCTATTTTTATGATTCTATTAGAAAAACATGCAAATATACTATGATCCATACCATTTTTTACATGTTTTTATTTCTTAATATGGGTTTAAATTATCCTAATAGTATTCCTATGAAACCTATCAATTTCGGTAAAGTTTAGGAACCCATGATACCCTAAGAAGGTGTATGGTAGGTTTAGAATAGCTTTGGTATTGATTGGAAGGGTTTAGTACAAGCTTTGAACTAGAAAAATCATTTTCGACAACATATAATTAAGGGCTGTCCTATTTTATAAAATCTGGAAATTTCGATGGGTTGTGGATTATTTTGGCTTATATATTCAGAAAATAGACTTAGAAACGAAACCATGGCCGCTTGAACGGGTTAAAACGGGTTTATAACGAAAAATATACGCTATTTTCAAGTTTAACGACGAAAACTAATTTTCTGGAATAGTACTTGCTGTCAAGGGTTTTTCTAAGGACAAAATCGAGTTTTTAACGTTAACTAGAGGAGTCGACTTATCAAAAATATATTAGTATATATTAACACGAAACCAATGATGTATAGATCGTAGAAAACGAGCTTATAATGACCGTGATACAAGCAATTGAAAATTGACGTTCACAACTTATTTCCATCAGCTTTTACTAAAATATTTATAAGTTTTGAAACTGTCTTTTCGGGTACCCATGTTTGGAGCTGTTTTTCTCAATGATCGAGTTGGTTTTGGTAAAATAGTATCTCTGAGTAAAAGTTAGTTCACCCGGCCTATTTTCCAAAATGACCATCCGTTCCTCAAACGGAGTTCTAACGAATAATATACGATCACTCAAACTTTTCCCGAAAACTACCCATTAACTACATTTTTAGCTCAACTACCTCACTTCACCATTATTTTTCTTTATGATCGGAACTCGTATGGATAAAAGTTCAGTGTTATGACTTTTATATAATGTTACAAGCTTTCTAAAATCATTGAGTTTGTTTCCTAACACTCGACACTCACTATTTTACGACTAGCTTTTCGAGGCCACTTAGCCACTTTCACGAATTATCAAAGTACATTATTTTGCGATGAAAAACTATATTTTCTTGATTTATCGCTTAACGACTATTGTAGGATGTTGTTTCAACGTAAGTACTGGTAAAGTATTTTATAACATGACGAGATGTCATAAACGTATATTTCGACGATAAATTTCATTTCCAAAAATGTACAAGTGGTATGGATATCGGTATGGATATCATATGAGTTTACATGCACAACATTATATCATGACTTATATTAGATCATATCATTCATAATAGGTCATGAGTTAGAGATTGCGCCTCATTTGATGTATCCACTTTTGCCATCATAATCATTGTATCAAGTGAGTTTTCATAGCCCGTTTTTCAAGTTTATATTTCATTTCAAACCTACGGGGAGAATACATTGCACATCATTTTATTACAAGCCCAAGTATATCAAATTCATTTACGATTGCTTAAGTTACCTCATTGCCAATTGAATGTCCCCATTTCATAATCATGAACCGTTAATTACGAGATGGCGAGGTGAGTGAATAGATCTATTGAGGTGACTCCTCCATCCGGGTTGGTAGTTCCAACTTGTCAAACGGATGCATTTCATTTAATATCGAATAAGAGTTGTTTGGCAAACACTCTGTTGGGTAACATCATGATCGATCTAGCTTGTGTCATGTGCTTATAGCAATTGTATCATTTTATGTGACATATTTGTCATACATGACTTATACTTGTGGTGGTCGTATAAAACATTTACATAAACTCTATGAACTCACTCAACCTTTGTGTTGACACTTTTAGCAATGTATTTTCGAGTATCTAAGGCATATACTTCATGGCATGCATAAGGACTTATCATTGAGTCGCGGTGACAACGCGTCTCACATGGGTTTTATGCACTTTAAAACATCGTTTGGATTGTAACAAACTTATTTCTGCACTTGTGGATTGTCATTTGGGACCTATGTTTTGTAAACTCGAATATTTTACTTAATCAAATGATGTATTTTCAAAGCGACACTTTAGGTCGTTCAATATAGCTATGAATCGTGATGCTATGGCGGTCATCCCCAGTATTCCATTCCACCGCAAAATGTATTTGGGGTGTGATGATTAGTATCGAGCAAGGGTTATAGAGAACTAGGTTGTATCATTGACCCTAGACTATAACTACATCATCATAGCATCTCATCATTTCATCATAAGTGCATATTCATTATACATACGGTTTCATACGTACATTTTGCGAGTTATTTACTTTCATTTCAAATCGATTGTCACAGAGATGTCTTTGAACACCCATTCCATCATCATTTCTTCAAACTCCAACGTAGAGAATGCCTTGACATTCCCTACCACAATTTTAACATCAGTTGGCTCTACATCAGACTCACCACTCATATTATCCGATACTGAGACTGAATCCTTTGAGGAGGACGAAGTTGCACCTACACCACCACTGTCACCATCGATTCATTGTAGGAACAGGGCAATTCCTATCATTCTGTCAGGACAGATCATACCATTTGGTAGGACTTATAAGCTTAGTCCTAATGGACCTATTAGGATGCTTACTGCAAGGAAGAGAGTACATTCTTTTACCCTCATTCTTAGATCATGTGCTACTCATGTACTACAACCACCATCAGCTACTCATACCACTATTAGTCGTCCAATAGTGCATACTCCAGTTTTACCTCTGAAACGTCGCGAGACAACACAAAAGAGAGTAGTATTTCATTCACCATCATCTCCTAACCTACCACTAGGATTTTGATCATCATCATCGTCATCATTTTCATCATCATTATCATCTAGAGCACCATCTGTACCATCATATCTCATAGACACTACTCATACATCTGACTTGCAGCTTGGGAAGCGTGCATGATTTGACACACCATTACCATCTATCACTAAGACTATAGACACTACACCATCTTATAGGTTTGAGGACGGTGAGAGTTTGAGTTGTCTTTGCTAGGCGACCCTCACTGCTCCTACACTTGAGACATGATTAGACCATCAACAAGAACATATAATAAGTACCTTTCTATCTAATGTAATCTGTATCCTTTATTATCTCCACGATAATCACAACCTTTGTTTATTTCATTCCCTATTCCAATTGCCTAATTTTCAATCATTTCGCAACAATATACCGCTATCTTACTAGGGATTAGGGCAACTTTATTCTTGACCAATTAGGAGACTATTACCATTCTATGAGGTTCTCCCATGTATCCTACAAACCATTCAACAAATCTTATTTCAAGTTATTTTGCTACCAATTTATAAAGTTATTTCACATAATTTTATTTCAAGCTATTTTACTACCATCTTAGGAAAGTTGTTTTACAGAATTCTAAAACAATCTGTTTTGTTACCACCCTATAAATTGATTTTCAGTCATTCTATCAACTATTTACTACCATTACTCGAAACGATTTTCATGTTAGTGTGAAAAATTGTTTGAGCCATTATCTTACAAAACAAAACGTTGCATACCATCTAAAACTTCGGAGAAACATAATACCATTTCAACAAAACCAAGCATCACATCATTTGTCCTCGATTATACATAGCCTGATCACCTATGTATAATTCAGGAAGGATTATGTCATGAAAGAAACAAGCATCTTTTCAAACTTCCTAAAACAATCTTCATTCAAAAACAAAGCTTTGTAATCAGATAAATTGTTCATAAACATCTCTTTTGTTAACACTCTATAGATACATACGCCACTCATCACTCACTCAACCGATAAGTTAGAATTTTACCAGTGACCTTTTTAGGAAAGACTTTCCATACCATCTACGAGGAGGATTCCTCGATACCAGAAACAATGAAAGGATTTCAGAACTACCAACAAGGACTTGAAGTATGTAGTAAGATGATTCAAAACTCAACAGAAATCTTAAGACATCACGAGACAATCTGAACCACTGACTTTGGACTAGAAGCCAAATTCTATCATTTCAAAAGTACCAGCTAGACCGAGTTACAAGAATTTGTGCAAAGCAAATACCCACTAAGCAACACTGTAGAAATAAACTAAGCCTTCTAACTGAAACTACAGAACATTCCATCAAACATGGCCTCAGCAATATGTGAACTTCCCTACAATAAGTTTCCCTCAAAGGATAATTGAATTAAATTAAGGTTATCGATATAAACTTCCCCTAAGGCATTGTGTTCCCTAGAAATTCTAGATAACCTCACTTCCATATCAAGAGATGCAACAGGTCTGAACATATCGGAAAATCAATGACTCTCCATCTACAAGTGAAATCAGAACAAACATTCTTCGACATAGTATGAGCTGGAATCTACGTTTTTGCTAGCATGATAACAATCTCAGTGATGAAGTATTTTAGAAGCACTCAATATCGGAACAAATCTTGAAAATCAACCACCACACCGCATCACTTAAATATTTGGGGTTTTGTGACTTGACAACATAGAGCGTGGAAACATTTCGATAAGAGAAATTAAGAGAGACACCATCAAACAATAAACATTTTAGTAATGAATACTAAGCTCCTTAGGCAAGGAAGACTCAAGTCATGACATTCGCTAGAACTAGAAACGCGATGAATCACAACTGTTACCCATAATCTATTTCTACAATAATGCCCTTTTCGACAGACTTGACATTTTGGAATTTGTCATGAGACACGTGGTATCAATTTCAATTATACCTAATATAAGGTAGCCGATTCACCTTAGACTTTTGTCAATCATTTCAAGATTCTCATGGAACCTACTAGGACATGAGTACCGCCTATTATCCTCAGCTCAATGTCAGAGCGAGAGAACGATTCAAACATCAGAAGATATACTCAAAGCATATGTGATTTTCTGGAAATGATTAGGCAAATCATTCTTCATCGAACAAAGTTCCCTTACAACAATAGTTATCACATCAACATACTGACTGCACCATTTGAGGCACTCTATGGTTGAAATATCAATCACCTATTGACATGCCAAAAATCAAGAAAGCCCAACTTACTAGTCTATAACTTATTTCATGAAACAACAAAGAAATCATACAGATCAAGAATCAGTTACAAGCAACAACAAATAGATAGAAAAGCTACGTCGATATACGACACAAAACATTGGAAATGTGTTCCATAAGTCACAAACCATTAGAAACCAACATGAACTGAATTCAGGGACAGAATTCTTTTTTGGGTGGGTGAATGTGACAACTCGTAATTTCAGGTCATTTCTCAAATTTACTATTCATCTTGGGAATTTACAATTCACTGGTTACTATTCATCGTTTTTTAAGTCAGTTTACGACTTTGAGAGGTTATTTTAAAATTTACTATTCACGAAACACTATTCATTCCTGGAGAAAAATCACTATTCATGGTTCACTATTCATCATTTTTCGTAAACTAAGTTTACGAGTATCAAATACGCGTAACCTTGACGGTTAAGCTGCGTATTCATGGAACATCATTGAGAACATTACATATAGACTAGAGTTAGTCTACATATCATCAGTAACATCATTTCCATATTAGTTCATGCATGGGTTTGCATATTTCACTAACGTATAATTATTTATTAAATAAACGCTATCGCACGATCATTTATTTTGAATAATTGATCGACACTTCAAACAATTGTCACGATATATTTTATACTCATTTTAAGACTATAAAATTATATTATTAGTTTACCCGATGTTTTGAATTTATTTTGGTATATAAATTGTTATATATATATATATATATATATATATATATATATATATATATATATATATACGACGGTTTTCGTAATTTCGATACGATAATTATTTAATCACCCGATACTTAGAAATGTAATTTTATAATTTTTATGACTTGATATAATTCATTTTGTTCCGTTAAAAATTGATTTCTAGCTAACGCTACACTTAATAACTAATTATTTATACAAAATTAACTATATACATAACTTATATATACATTTTATAACAAAATACACCAAAGTCTTTCCCCATTTTCCCTTGTCGACCACCCCCTCCCCTAGTCATCAATGTTACTTGTTGAATCTGACTACTAAATTACCATTTTACCCATGGTTAAGATATTTACCTATACTTGCAAATTTATTTTACAAAAATAAAACATACAACATATATTTTAGAAGTGAAGGGAGGCAAGAAACTCACTCATCTTCCTTGTGATGATCGGCCAAGCTTAGAAGAACAAGAAGAATCCATAAAAATTTCAAGATCAAGTGTTTTACAATCTCTATTAGTCTTATATTTTAAGGTTTTGAAATATAAACCTCTAGGTTGATTATATATTTGCAACAAAAATCCCTTCATCACTCAAGTAAGTGTTCTAAATAATTTTCCTAATCTTACATACTCCTACCTGATCTATTTTTATGATTCTATTAGAAAAACATGCAAATATACTATGATCCATACAACTTTTTACATGTATTTATTTCTTAATATGGGTTTAAATTATCCTATTAGTATTCCTATGAAACCTATCAATTTTGGTAAAGTTTAGGAATTCATGATACCCTAAGAAGGTGTATGGTAGGTTTAGAATAGCTTTGGTGTTGATTGGAAGGGTTTAGTACAACATATAATTAAGGGCTGTCCTATTTTATAAAATCTGGAAATTTCGATGGGTTGTGGATTATTTTGCCTTATATTTTCAGAAATTAGACTTAAAAACGAAACCGTGGCCGCTTGAACGGGTTAAAACGGTTTATAACGAAAAATATCGCTATTTTCAAGTTTAACGACGAAAACTAATTTTACGGAATAGTACTTGCTGTCAAGGGTTTTTCTAAGGACAAAATCGAGTTTTAACGTTAACTAGAGGAGTCGACTTATCAAAATATATTAGTATATATTAACACGAAACCAATGATGTATAGATCGTGAAAACGAGCTTATAATGACCGTGATACAAGCAATTGAAAATTGACGTTCACAACTTATTTCCATCGACTTTTACTAAAATATTTATAAGTTTTGAAACTGTCTTTTCGGGTACCCATGTTTGGAGCTATTTTTCTCAATGATCGAGTTGGTTTTGGTAAAATAGTATCTCTGAGTAAAAGTTAGTTCACCCGGCCTATTTTCCAAAATGACCATCCGTTCCTCAAACGGAGTTCTAACGAATAATATACGATCACTCAAAATTTTCCCTAAAACTACCCATTAACTACATTTTTAGCTCAACTACCTCACTTCACCATTATTTTTCTTTATGATCGGGATAAAAGTTCAGTGTTATGCCTTTTAGATAATGTTACAAGCTTTCTAAAATCATTGAGTTTGTTTCCTAACACTCGATATTCACTATTTTACGACTAGCTTTTCGAGGCCACTTAGCCACTTTCACGAATTATCAAAGTATATTATTTTGCGACGAAAAACTATATTTTCTTGATTTATCGCTTAACGACAATTGTAGGATGTTGTTTCAACATAAGTACTGGTAAAGTATTTTATAACATGACGAGATGTCATAAACGTATATTTCGACGATAAATTTCATTTCCAAAAATGTACAAGTGGTATGGATATCATATGAGTATGCATGCACAACATTATATCATGACTTATATTAGATCATATCATTCATAATAGGTTGCAGTTAGAGATTGCGCCTCATTTCAGTGTATCCACTTTTGCCATCATAATCATTGTATCAAGTGAGTTTTCATAGCGCGTTTTCAAGTTTATATTTCATTTCAAACCTACGGGAGAATACATTGCACATCATTTTATTACGAGCCCAAGTATATCAAATTCATTTACATTGCTTAAGTTACCTCATTGCCAATTGAATGTCCCATTTCATAATCATGAACCGTTAATTACAGAGTGGCGAGGTGAGTGAATAGATCTATTGAGGGTGACTCCTCCATCCGGGTTGGTGGTTCCAATGGTCAAACGGATGCATTTCATTTAATATCAGAATGAGAGTTGTTTGGCAAACACTCTGTTGGGGCTAACATCATGATCAGTCTAGCTTCGGTGTCATGTGCTTATAGCAATTGTATCATTTTTATGTGACATATTTGTCATACATGACTTATACTTGTGGTGGTCGTATAAAACATTTACATAAACTCTATGAACTCACTAAACCTTTGTGTTGACACTTTTAGCAATGTATTTTCAGGTATCTAAGGCATATACTTAATGGCATGCATAAGGACTTATCATTGAGTCGCGGTGACGACGCATCTCACATGGGTTTTATGCACTTTAAAACATCGTTTGGATTGTAACAAACTTATTTCCGCACATGTGGATTGTCATTTAGGACCTATGTTTTGTAAACTCTGAATATTTTACTTAATCAAACGATGTATTTTCAAAGCGACACTTTAGGTCGTTCAATATAACTATGAATCGTGATGCTATGGCGGTCATCCCCAGTATTTCATTCCGCAAAGCAGGTATTTTGGGGGTGTGACACAACGCTTGGCATCTTTCACTAATGCCTTCGTCTTGACACCTTTAGCATTCTTCACTAATTCTCTTGACACGGATGTTAAGCATCTATCACTAATACTTTTGTCTTGACTCTTTCTGCATCCTTCACTAATGCCTTCGACACAACACTTCTATAGATGAAGAAAGAACTATCAACAAGAGAACTTCAGTAGTCTTGATGATGACGAAGCATGGCAACTCATGGACTTGAGCTTGCACGATTTCAAGAAGTGGTGATCTCGCCTTTAAGATGATCCTAGAGAAACCCACAAAAGCAAAAGACAAACTACATAGAAAGATCCCTTAGGATCAGTGGTTAGAGAGTTACAATACTTGGAGAAAGTATGTGTGAGAGTGGCAAACCAAAAGGAAGAAATGGCTCATTATTTATAGGGGAGAAATGCTTACTGTTCCCCGGATCCTGCGGATCCCTCCCTTAAGGGATCCGTCTGGTATAAAAGTATGGATCCGTGGGACGCTCCTCTTTGCCAATGGGTATTTTGGTTGTGGGTCATGGGTCATGGGTTATGAGTTGATCCATGGGTCTTTTATTAGATACAATGTATCTAATGAGTGCAATGCACCTAGTCAAATAGGTATGGGTCAATACCATGGGTTATGGATATATTCCATGAGTTCTAGTTTTTACCCATTTTATAATACATACTAGTTATGTATATATTTTGCCCAATATGTAAACACTAGTTGTTGTACATATGTATTACTAAATCATAAAATCACTTATACTTGTTTTAGTGTTTTATGTGAAAACGTAAGTGTGTCAGAACACTATTGGCTCAAACTATTTACGTATTTTATTTATTTCGTTAAAATAATTTTACGTTTGTTATCGACAAAACATTAGAAGATCGTAAAATATAAATAAACGTTTTTACGGCTTATTTGTATTAACAATTGGGATAAAGATATGAAGTGAATAGACCAAAAGAAGAAAGAAAGATTTTGTTAAACAAAATAAGAAATATTTGTATTGAAGAAAGTGATTGGGAACAGAAGACATTAAAGGACATGTACCGTGGTGTACTTTTGGGCAACTAAATATTATATTCTGCTATATAGCAAATATTAATAAAGTATACATAACCAATATAGAAGTGGCTTGCAAACCATAGCCGTTTTTGTATATGTGCACGGGTATTTACAAAAGAAATGCCGTTGATTTAAAAAAAAATATATAATAATCGACTAATATATAACACAAGTAAAAATACACATAGTAAAAGTTGAAAGAAAAAGACTTCACAAGTGAACATTTGACAATAATTATGGGTCAAACGGACATTAAGGATCGTACCTAAAAAGACGGTTGTTAATACAAATAAGACGTAAAAATGTTTATTTATACTTTACGATCTTCTAATGTTTTGTCGATAATAAACGTAAAATCATTTTAACGAAATAAATAAAATACGTAAATGATTTGAGCCAATAGTTTTCTAACACACTTACGTTTTCACATAAAACACTAAAACAAGTATAAGTGATTTTATGATTTAGTAATACATATGTACAACAACTAGTGTTTACATATTGGGCAAATATATACATAACTAGTATGTATTATAAATGGGTAAAAACTACAACCCATGGTATTAACCCATACCCATTTGACTAGATGCATTGCATGTATTTGGTACATTGTATCTAATAAAATAACCATGGATCAACCCATAACCCATGACCCATGACCCATAACCAAAATACCCATGGGCAAAGAGGAGCGTCCCACGGATCCCTCACATTACACTAGACGGATCCCTTGAGGGTGGGATCCGTGGAATCCATGGAACAGTAGTTGTTTCTCCTCTATAAATAGTGAGCCATTTCTTCCTTATGGGTTGCCACTCTCACACACACTTTCCCCAAGTATTGTAACTCTCTAACCACTGATCCTAAGGGATCTTTCTATGTAGTTTGTCTTTTGTTTTTGGTGTGATTCTCTAGGTCCCTCTTAAAGGCAAGATCACCACTTCTTGAAGTCGAGCAAGCTCAAGTCAATGAGTTGCCATGTTTCGTCATCATCAAGACTACTGAGGTTCTCTTATTGATAGTTCTTTCTTCCTCCATAGAAGTGTCGTGTCGAAGGCATTACTGAAGGATGCCGAAAGAGTCAAGACGAAAGCATTAGTGAAAGGTGCTTAACGTCTGTGACAAAAGCATTAGTGAAGAATGCTAAAAGTGTCAAGACGAAGGCATTAGTGAAAGGTGCCAAGCGTTTGTGTCAAGGGCATTGGTGAAAGATGCCTAAGAATCAAATCAAGTGGCATTAGTGAACAATGCCAAGATCGTATAATCGATGAGGTTCATCGTTATACAAATAAGTAATAGTTTGTTTCCAAGGATGTTGATATCCTTGATAGTGTTGTAATAAGGAGTGTGTCTCCTTTGGGATTAGGTGTTGTGTAGTGTTGGATAGTAGTTCCTCCATTGTAATGGAACTCGGTACTTAGCCTAGTACCGGATAAAGGGTAGGCGACGTTGTGGTAGGTGTGGTTCACCTTGGTGAAAAAACCCGGTGGTTAGCCTAGTATCGGAAAAAGAGTAGGCGACGTTGTGAAGGCTTCTCCGCCATAAGGAGTTGGTGTCGTGTAGTGATTACGAACTCGAGTAGGTGACTCGGGAGTGAAGTAGGGCAAGGAAGGTGTCCTTGTGGCGAACCACTATAAATACTCGTGTCGTGGTTATGTGCTTCTTACTCTCTATCTTTCATTACACTTATATATATATATATATATATATATATATATATATATATATATATATATATATATATATATATATATATATATATATATATATATATATATATATATATATATATATATATATCAACGTCCAACATACACATCTAAATAGATTGACATAAGTTGATCTAAATGTTTTAAAACAAAGTTTTAATTGGTAAAACTATTCAACCCCCCTTTTAGTTTTTCACAATTGGCATCAGAGCTTCGTTACCAAGTTTCTTAGAGTATGTTGTACTTTAAAAAACTTGATACGATCCGTGTATGTTTGAAAACTACAAAGAAGGAAATATTTTAAAACATTTTTTTTCTTTCATGTTGGATATTGATAGATTATTCTAACATGTTCGTTTCAAGAAATCTTCATGCTAGGATCTTTCCATAACCTTCATTTCTATTCAAAGAATAATGAAGTCAACTTTCAAGAAAGAATCTAAAAGTAATCACAACCTACTTACTCTAAGTACAAAGGATTACTTTAAGAGCTCATGAAGTATTTTGGTATCATGTCTTCACAAACCAAAATCAAGAGCATAAAGGTATGTTTACTCTTCATTAGCTAGATTATATCTACATGAATATGTTAATACCATTCTTCTCATAAATGCTAGTCTTTTAAAAGTCTCTTTCGCCACTTTCCGACTCACTCATCATCGGAATAGTATTCCTTTGATCTCATCAAACTAACGCCGTCATCACAAATGGATTCTCGATAATTAAATCCGTCGACCAAACATTATTTATTTTATTTTCTTTTCCCCAAAACTATTTTTGTTCCATAAGCTATTTTATAACTTATAACAAAATATTGCCAAACACCCTTTTACTGCTCTGATGGCGGATCCTCTAGTTGTACTAGCGGATCCCTTATACAAGGGATCCGGGGAACAGTGGAGCAGTAAAATGACTATACGCTTTTGAAAACCATTACTTGATCATTTTCCTCTCCCACAAAACACAAAACGACTCAAGAACCGATTTCATCCTCATGGGACTCCATATCCTCAAGTACTCTTCTCTAGAACATCATTGTAAGTAATTACACTAACATGTTCTAATTTTCATCATCCTCATCCTAGGGTTTATGGTTTCTCAATTTTAATCAATTAATTTAATTAAGGTTTTCAAAATTGATCATTAAAAAGGGCTTTCACACAACTAAGATTGCATTGTGTTCACAACATTGTTAATACAAATCAAAACCATAAACCCATCTCAACAAATTTTGTCTAATTGGAATACTTGTGTTTCTAGGACCAACCATGCCTAAAGCCACTCAACAAGACCATCATGATACCGTCCATTACCTCACCCATTACTATCGGAAAGAAGGATTGTCAAAAACTGATCGCAAAGTCTTCAAAAGACTTGAAAAATGACTTATCCACGAAGGTCGTGTCGTCAAGGAATGTTTCCTTGAAGATACCGACATTCGTCAAGTCTTCTCGGCAATCAACTTTGATTGTCTTCTTGACATTGATGAACAAATTTGTCCGGTTTTCATCTTTGAATTCTACAAAAGCATTAGAATCATTCGAAACACCGATGATAGCATTTCAATCGCTTTCATCATCAATAAACGAAGCTTCACTCTACCCCTCAACACATTCGCTCAAATCCTTCGCATTCCTTGTGAAGGAATTTTTATGTACTCTCAAGATTGGGCAATTTCCTCTCAATCCTTTGCTCTTGATCCCAAACCAATATAACAAACTCCTCTTGATGAACCCGAAACCGTACGAGGCACCATTTTAAAAATTAGAGCCGACCAATCCCGTCTCAACCGAAACAAAAAGCTCATTCACCGTGATCCCTTTTCAATGGAACTCTTCGAAATGCACCCCATCTTTAGAAAATGGGAAGAAATTATTAGGGAAAACGTCATTAGCCTAGTTGGTAACAAGGATCATCCGAATGCTTGTCTCGTGCAAATGATTAATTACTTCATTCACCAAAAGCCATTTAATCTCGCCTATTACATGGTGAAGAGAATGGTCGGGGTATTCAAAGTTGCCAACATGGTACTTCCATATGTTATGCTCCTAACACGACTTTGTAAGTATGTTAGTGCATTGCAACTATCTCCTATCAACGATGATCATTTCCTTTCCGATCACGTCATGGTACCTCTTACCAAACAACCCTCTAAACGGTTCATGGTCAATGGAAGAAAACCTAAAGCTCTCTCGGACTCCTCAGACGGAGAAGAAGAAGAAGATGCCGACCCCGTAGCTAACATCGAATTGGACCCCTTTGATTACTATCAACAACTTCCAACTATTCCCAACGAGACCGCGGAATTCAAACAATTAAGGGGCATGATTCAAAATCTAGCTCACTACGTCATGAAGTCGGGAAAGAGGAAAAGAAAGGATTGATGAAAGAGACTATTGGATTATGCTTGTCTTGAGACTTTTGATTGGTGTATGAATGATTATGTTTTAGCATGCTTGTTTGTGTTTTCTTGGATATTATTATTACTACCATTATCTATGATATGCCGTATGTTATAACATGTTTATTTTGTTGTTTAGTTTAATGGTTATTAGTGTATTTGCTTGGTGCAAAATGCATACATACGTGATGGTTACGATCTGCAGGTTGCCGGATCCCTAGTTTTAGCCTAGAAGGATCCCTCCCGTGAGGGAACCGTGGAATCCGTGACTACGGTGTAAGCAACAGACTTCCTTACATCAAAGCAAATTTCACTAGATTACTTCACACTAGCCAAACATAAGACCTTAGAACCAACTAAGTCCTCTTCAAGCATTTGATAGCTTCACACTCACTCATAGCTTACCTAGGATCTAGTTCAAAGTACTTTTGATTTATCAACTCATCAAAATTCACCATATTTCCGCTTCAATACTCACACGTTGCTTCTCACATCTCAAAACACTTAGGTGGACATATTGATCAATTTTAGGAAATTGTTTCTAGCCATCCTTATCTCAAAACGGGTCAAAAATTAGTTTTTCAATTCTTTTGATTTTTGAGGATCCATCTCAAGCTTACATCTGATCTCTAGGATCATTTATTATAACTTGACAACATCAAAATCCTTAGTGCCATCCTTGAACACCCATTGGTGGTCATAAAGTCTCATTTTCCTTCATAAAAGGCAATTATTAGCTATATCACTCATTGCCCTTAATCATTCAAGTACACTTCCATTTAAGATACTTAGGAGGACTAAAACACTCAAAATGATATAGGCTTTAGACCTTAGAAACATCATTTTTGCCCTTTCCTAGCTGCTGAGAGCCGGATCCCTAGGATTAGCCTAGACGGATCCCTCAAAGGAGGGAACCGTGGGATTAGGGTGACAGATTATGTCAACTCTAGCTAAAACAATCATTTCAAGCCTATATTGCTAACTTGAACACTCCACCTCATCTTAATTGAGTCCCTAGATCAGTAAAATTCTGAAGTTGACTCTTGTGCATGCTAATCATCACATTCCTAAGAATCTTAGTGGCTTAAGTCTTAAATGAACTTGCCAAATTCTTCCCTTTATAAGTCATCTTGCTAGAATCCCTTAGTCATCAAACACAACATAATTCTCATCAATTAGAAACATCTTTTGTAGTCATTTCATCATGAGGAAAGCTCCTAGTGCTAACTCATCCACCCAAGAATTAGGGACCAAATTTGCAATTGACACAGTTTATTTTTGTAGTCATCAAACACAAAAATCGTCTCGGTGTAATTCTTGCGTTTTCGTGTAACTTTAGGGACCAAATTTGCAATTGACACAGTTTATTATAAAGTGAAACAACAACTCAAAACGACAGTTTTTAAGAGATGACAAAAGTTCAACATAGATCTCAAATTTAACATAAATCTAATGAACCAATCATAGCCATTCGGTTTTCTAATCAAAAAAAAAAAAAAAAAAAAAAAAAAAAAAAAAACTTTCACCTTTTTTAAAAGAAATTAAATATCTCGCAAAACCGTTAATCGTTACGAAAAAATCATACCATCGCGACGAGAATTAAATTATCTTTTTATAGATATGCACTTCTATATATTTTTAACGGTTTTTTTTCCAAAATTTCGGCCTAGAAAAATCATATGTGATTTGTGAAAATCACACGTGATTCTTCATATGTGATTTGTAAAAATCATATATAATTTGAAAAAATCATATATGATTTTTCTGATCATATATAATTTTTGTGGTCGGAATTTTTGAAAAACAAAGTTTGTTAAAAATATAGAGAAGTGCATATCATTTATATAATAGGGTTTAAGTCGTAGAATAGCAATGTACTTTTTAAAGTGTCCCGTTTTGATATGTGTACTTTTTTTAAGTTGTAGAATAGCAATGTACTTTTCAAAGTGTCTCGTTTTGGTACGTGTACTTTTTTTAAGTTGTATAAAAGCAATGTACTTTTCATAAGTGTTCCAATTTGGTACGTCATCAATGTACTAAATTTGAACACTTATTGAAAGTACATTGCTATTCTACAACTTAAAAAAAGTACAGGTACCAAATTGGAACACTTATGAAAGTACATTGCTATCTACAACTTAAAAAAAGTACACGTACTAAAACGAGACACTTTGAAAAGTATATTGTTATTCTAAAACTTAATCCGTATATAATAAAACAAAACCTCTAGTTGGAATTTTTCATTTTAAAAAAATTAATTCATACCTTATTTGGTAATATTTTATTTATTTATTATTATTTTTATTTTAAAATGTTTACTAAAAAAACTCAAATAGTCCGGATTTGCAATAGCTGATGCGTGGGTTCGGGGTCGAGAAAACCTCCTTTTCTACGAGAAAGCTTTTCAACCCTCTAGGCAGTGAACCTAATCGTTGTAGTGTAGTATGGGGTAAGCATCGGGGATTGATATCGTTCTCTAGGGGAATAGGAATGCTAAAAAGAGATTTATGACGAGAAGGTGGGGTTGAGGATGATTCTTCTTTTTTTTAATCTTTTTTATGGTTTTTTAGAAAGCAAATGTAAAATCTCGGGGTATATGATTGGGGGGTGGTACTTCTACCAATTTCGCTACTTCTACTAATTATCTAATTTAACTAATTATCTAATTACTACGGATAGTTGATAAGGATTTAACACGTACGCTTTTAGGGGGTCATTTAAGCCCTATTTCGACACATTTTATATTCGTTACTGCTTAATTTCATTCCTTTTTAATTTTTAGGTCTTTTGGAAGCAAAATGCAGGAATGAAGCACATTTAGACGAAAAGGAGCAAAACATGAAGAAAATGGCAAAGTCAAGATCGAAGCCACTCAAGGCGATCAATTTGAACTCGACGGTGTCCTATCCAAAGGCGACGTCATCCTCTATGAAGACTTGATCAAAACATGCACACGACGGCTCAGTGAAATTTCTAGTCATATAACCTGACGGCGTCACGCTTTAATTATGGAGGGCGTCACTCACAGTTTTCACCTCATACGGCCCAGATCTAGAATCAAGACGACGTCTCAACTAAAGACCGACGGCGTCACAACTCTAAAGTGACGTCGTCCCATCGATGACTTGGCCCAGACGAAACCCTAATGACGGCGACCTGACGGCGTCCCATGCAAAAGGTGACGCTGTCGCGATTGTAAATCTATATATAGAATTCGATTTTTACGTATTTTAAGAGGTAGTATTTTAGAGCAAACCCTAACTCGGTTGTAGTCCGACTTGACAGTATTCTAGGTCCCATACCCTATTTTACACATCAAGATAAGTTTGTTAATCCAATTTATCATTATGTCTATCCCATATTCGATTGATTGTGTGTATGCTTGCTTCTCTATCATGTCTAGCTAAATTACTTGTGTGTTTGCTTAGATCTATGAAACCTAGTTATTAATTATTTTTAGGTTATTGCTTATCTTAATTGAAATTGGCTTAGGAGTGCAACTAGGCTTTTCTCTGTATTTAATGCTTGAGTATGCTTTATGATGATATGGTTCATGGATGAAATAGCTTAGGCTTGCCGACTCCGTGAGTCATATACGAGAGATAACCTCAAAGAACTAGGGACCACGCATACCCTACGACCTTTAGGAATACAACGCGTTAAGATAAAGGACGTGACAACTCAACCAACCAATAAAAGATAACTAGGTAGTAATAGTATCTAAGTGAACACATCTTTAATCATCATACGAGCAAACTTCAATTAGACATAGATACCCGTAGTAATTAGATAATTAGATAAATGGTTAAAGTAAAGTAATCAGTAGAAGTACCACCCCCAAACCAATTGCCCCGATATTTTACATTAGCTTTCTAAAAAACCATAAAAAAATAAAAAATAATCATCCTCAACCCCACCTTCTCGTCATATATTTCTTGCTAGCATTCCTATTCCCCTAGAGAACGATATCAATCCCCGAGGCTTACACCATACTACAATACAACGATTAGGTTCACTGCCTAGGAGGTTGAAAAACTTGCTCGAAGAAAAGGAAGTTTCCTCTACCCCGAATGCGCCTTCCTCGCGCATTAAGTTTTTTGCGCCGATGTCGGGGAATAGAATAGCTAGTTAGATCTCTATCTCGTTCAGGTTCCCTTGCTTGATTCCTATCAAGTAATATTTTTTCTCATTTTCATTAGCTTCATTGTAGTCTATCCCCCTTCTTCGTGTTTTTGTTCGTAAATCTCATCACTCACCATGATTCACATCTTTCGCCAGAGAAACTTTGCACTACCCGCTCCCAACCCCGCAATGGAAAATGCAATTCCACAAAACCTTTCACCCGTTCACCACTTTGGAAATCACCTAGGGTATAATGAAATAAATTGGTATCATAATAGTCCTTTCTGCGATTCGGATTCCGATGAGGACTTTGATGACGGAGAGGCAATTGACAACGGGGAAGTCATCGATGAAGTTAGGTGATAACGCCTAAAATGAACATGTTTTTAGTAGCGTTATTGTTAGTTTTGTGCATGATAATCGGCTATATTTACTCATAAGCATGCGTAGTGCAAAGATGCGTATTGTGTATGTATATGTAGCCAGGTATCGCGAATAACGAAGAAATGAAGTTTGTATGCACATTTTGGAAGATTCTCGAGGAAGGAAGTTGAGCTAGGAAGCTTTTGGATTCAATGATTAAGAAACGCAATAATTTCTAAGTATCTACGGCAAGGAAAGATCAAGTTTTGCCTTGGAAATCATCAGCGAGAGCAAAGAATGAAGCGAATAAGAGAAAAGTCAACAAAAGTCAAAAGCGGCACAAACCCGACCGATCGGTCACAACCCGTGAATCGGATCCGGCTGGGCAAATGGTCAAGACAAAACCGATTCGGTCGGAGATGAAACCAATCCGGTTTCTCGTACTGCAGTTACACAAAGTCGCATTTATTGTTGCCTTAACACCCCATAATCATTGGAGTCCGATCATTTCTTGATATTTACTTATTGAGGACGTTTTTGGTCAGTTAGGCAAGCACCTTTGGCTATATAATGAACCTAGTACTAGTATACTAAGTGTGACACAACCAAAATTGTATTAGTTTACATCTAAACTAATACCAACCATTTTATTCACCCAAAAGCTTAGTACTTATCGAAAACGTCCGAGAGCAAGGAGGAACCATTCTCATCCATTGTTTTGGTAGTTTGGAGTTCATGCGGTAAACCTAGGTGATTGGCGCGTGGTTGCTACAATCCATGAATTCTAATTCTTGTAATCACAAAATTTTAGGTATTCTATGAACTTTGTTATGGAATTCTATTCTCTTGAATTGTTGGAATTACTTTGTTACTATTTGTGTTTAGTTATTATTATTATTATCATGGAGTAATTTTGGGATATACTTGTGTGTTGGGATGTAGTTAATCGTATTAGTGTTCTCAAAATGTGATGCATGTACATATGATCTTGTTTAAATGAGTTTGTTGGAAAAATACTAGTCTTGGTTTGATTTGTTGATAAAACATATTTTAAGAAAAAGGACCGAAAGGATTTCTCTTGTGTTTTATTCCAAAAAGTGAAGTGACAAACTAGTATGGGGATATGGTGATTGACAACCACCGTGTTTGCTTATTAAAACAAGACTAGGAATATTTTCATCACGAAGGGTCGAAAGATTCGTAAGAACAACTTTAATAAGAACATGTTGCAAACAAATGGAATTTCTATAGGATAATCATTGGGATAAGGACCGAAAGAATTACCTAAATGTTTTTATTCTTAGAATGATTTTTACAAACACATACCATGGTTGAGGAATCATTTTCTTATGATTTGTGCATCATATAAAGAGTATACACCAAACCTTCATGAATACTATTTATGATTGATTATAGACTACACATAAGTATATATATATTTCTTATTGAAGTTCGCTATAACATAATTATTTGGGGAAAGCCTTGACAAGCTTTCTTGTTGGAATCTTTTTAAACAAATATCTTTCATACACAAAATCCCTTGGGACGATCTCGACTTACCAAACTTTGCTATTATGGACAGTATACTTGCTCGTATGTGTTAATAGGTTAGACGGTTAAATCGTGTTTATAAATTTTTAAAACTTGCACCAACCGGGCACATCATTAGGTTTGAGATGGAAGAAGACCCCTCCCAATGTTTTGACCCTAGGTGTAGAATTGAGGTTGATAGCCCCTTCAACATGAAATTCCCTTGTAAAATAGGATTTGAGAGTTTTGATGCTTACTTGAATTCATTCTTACCTTTAAACTTAATCTCAAGGAATCTATATAATAAAATTAAGGTGAATGAGTTAGTCTATCAAGGGAACAATGTTCTATATAATAAAATTAAGGTGAATGAGTTAGTCTATCAAGGGAACAATGTTGTTGATGCGGTCACTTACTTGCACGTGTTTGTTGGAAGTTTTGCCTATTTGGTTGAATTCATGGTTTTAGAAAACTTAGGAGAATTCATTGATGGAAGCCTCACTCAAGTGATATTTGGAAAACCTTTTAAGAGAATGACTAAGTTGAATGAACGAATGGTTGATGGTTTAGTCACAGTCTCTAGTGAAGTTAAGCATTTTGTCTATCAAATGCCCCATACGCACCCTAGGTTTAAACACAAAGATATAGGTGCATGTAATCGGATGGCTCCCATTCTGATACTTAGTGAAAGAGACAAAGTGACAAACAATGGGGACTTAGACATACTTATGAAAAAATGAAAGGTACTATAAAAAATGCCTAGAATTAGGAAATGATTACAAGAAAGATGAGAGAACATTAGAGTGGCTTAGATATGGGCACGTAAGCGTGCATGAGACAACGTAGGAGCACGACTTCGAGTCTAGCTACAAGACTCATAAATAAAGAAAAGCGCTTCGTGGGAGGCAACCTATGCTTAATTGTTTGCTTGTTTTGTTTTTCAATTTTTGCGTGTCTTATATCTTTTTCATTGTTGTTTATTCTTATGTTAGATTTTGTGAAAATGCTTTATTTTGTCTTTAACCTCATCTTAATTACATATAAATGTATTTTACAAAAAGATAAGTGTAGGGAAGATCACATACTGATTGGTGCAAAACCGTCAAGTTTTCTCACGCAGCTAGCCACTTGTGAATGACCGGTAGTAAGGAACTTAAAACACTCAAACACCAATTGCAATTTAGATCAGGAGAATACAGCTGGATTCCGGGTCGTTAAGTCCCACGGAGGATGACCGGTGTTTAACACAATCAGATGTCGAATAACCACTAAGGATAGTGGTCAGAAGGATTTTGATGGATAATTACCTAAAGAAAAGATTAACAAATTACAATGACTTAAATGCAAATTAAAGGAAATAAAGATAAAATATATTAAATAAACGCTATCACTATTTTTACAATGATGTTTTATGATTTTATAAAACAAAATATCTTAAATAAACTATTTTAACTAAAACGTGTACTAAAATTACCTAAAAGCGTGAGTTAAAACAAAACCGAGCGTTATATCTAAAAATTACGCGAGGCACAAGCAAAAACGTAAAATTTGTGAAATAAAAAGCCTCACGAGTGTAAAATCAATTTTCTTACGTACTAAATGACAAAAGAAAATTTTAGAAAAAGATTTATATTTTTTGACTTTTATATTTTTATTATGAATTAAATAAGTTTTACACTAATTAAATGTTTAAAATACTAAAACTATTTAGAAAAATCAAACTTTTATAGAAAATACTTTATACTAATACAGATTTAAGAAAAATAGAAAAGATGAAAAAGCTGTTCTAAATAAGCTCGAAATAAGCTAAATGAACCTAATAAGCTAAACTGGAAAAACGTATATAAGAGATTAGTTTGTGCAAGTTAAGACAGTCAAAGACCCAAGGGCGCAATGGTATCCAGGTACACACTAAACACACTCATAAGGGGGAGTTCTCAGGTTCGAGCCTGCCTACCCCCTTTTTGGTAAACATTTTTTTTTTTCAAATTTTCTTTTTGCAAACTTATTAAGACCAATGAAATAAGCACTTTTCACAACTGTGACTTTTTATGAAAATGATTAATAAGCACAGAATAAGCTAAAGTATCTCAACAGTTATGAAAGAAAGAAAATAAGCACAAGAGTTTAAGCCAAATGGCTTTTAAGCTAAAAATAAGCAAAAGAGGTAACTGAAATAAGCCAAACAATTTATTTAACAAGCTATATTGACAACCGAATAAGCACAATGAATTGAAATAAGCACTTAACAACTTCAAATAAGCATCGACTTATCTGCTTATACAGACAATCATTTGGTTTACTAGGTACTTTCTAGCTACTTTTTAAGCACTATAATAAGCTATGAAATGAAAATGAACACTAGAATTATCAAGTGACCAATTAAGCTATCCAAAAGCTAAAGTACTCACGGTGGTGTTCACTTAAGAGCTTATAATGAGCTTATGCAAAACTTGAAAACACCGATTGGTTATGTACTACATGAAATGGAGCGGAACAAAAGCTAATAGCGAGGCTAAGCAAATAAGCTAGAATTTGAAAATGAAAACTAGAACCTTGAGACGACTAGGTGAGCTTCTCAAAAGCTAAGTTACACAAGTTAATGATCACCAATAAGCTCTCTAAGAGCTTATGAACTAGACTACCAATTACGTACTGTGGGAAAATTTTGACTTTTCTAATGCATTGGAACTTTGACTTTATGAACCTTGAATCTATCCCACTCGATTAATTATGAGATATTAAGGTGTAATAAGGTTATATTAAGCTATGTTAACAATTTTAAGCTAATATGATGATTTAAGCAAATCAAATTCCTAACAAAGGACACTAAAATGAGATTTAATGAGATTTTGACTTTTAACTAATGAGAACTAATTTTTATGACTTATCTAAGATGTTAAGAGCTCATGTGACACAGAACAACCAAGAACAACAACAAGTATACTCTTGTAGATCACTTAATCAGCAAATCCAAACACCCTTTTTGAAACTGTTATGAACTTTTAACTAAGCCAAATTCTGATTTAACTTATGATAACGCTACACGCGTCGTTCGGGGTCAAAGGAACTTCCTTTTCTTCGAGCAAGTTTTATAACACCCTAGGCAATAAACCTAATCGTTGTAGTGTAGTAATTAGGGTAAGCCACGGTATTGATATCGTTCTCTGGGGAATAGGAATGCTAGTAGGAGTTACTACGCTAAGGTTAAGGTTGAGGAAGATTATTTTTATCTTTTATATTTTATGAAAATGGAAAGGTACGAATCTTGGGTATTGGATTTGGGGGTTGGTATTTCTACCGATTACTCTACTATTATCTAATTATCTAAACTAAGGTTTGGGAGTCTATGTCTAATTAATGTGTGCTCGTATGATAGTTTAAAGATGTGTTTACTTAGTTTGTATTACTCCTTAATTATCTCCTATTGATGGTTGAGTGTCACGTCTTATTCCTAGTAGCGTTGTGTTTCTAAAGTTGTAGGGTATGCGTTTCTCCCAACTCTTTGAACTTACCAAAGGGTCTTGTCTACAAATCCACTTAGAGATTATAGACTCCTACTCTAAGGCGCTCTCGGATGGTTTAGCCTACAATCACTCGGTAATCATACTCTAAGGTTCACAAAGATGAATCAAGCATTAAGTACACAACGAATGACCTATCGCATTACTAGATCATTAATCAACTAAGATAAGAAACAACCAATCAATATTCAATAATTAAGTTTCATACTTCCTAAGCAAACACACAAATAAATTAGCGGACATGGAGAACATGCAAGCATACACACAAATAATCAAAGACATAATTGAATTAATGAAGCAAAGACTTATCTTGGTGTAAGATAGGGTTAAAACCCTAAAATACTGTACAAGACACCTTAGGTTCGGTTTTAGGTTTTACTCCAAAGACTCTCCACATAAAGACCGAAAAATTCGGATTCTATATATAAGATTACAATTGCGACGGCCACCTTATGTTTAGTGACGCCGCCGTGTCGCCGCCATTGTGGTTTCGCCTTGGCCACGTTAACCTTGCGACGGCGTCACCTTATGTCCGCGACGCCCTCTTCACTTCGACGTCGTCGAATCGCATCTAGGCCGCCCGAGTAGCGACGGCCTACTCTTTCACAACTAGACGCCGTCTCTTGAAAACACGAGTTTTGAGTTCGACCGTCACAATAATTCTCCGACGCCGCAAATAGCTCTCGACGCCGCCGCTTCTACATTCATTGATCGTGAGTGTCTCGATTTCGACTTTGGCCATTTTCTTCATATATCCGCCTTTTCGTCCAAATAAGTGCCATTCCAAGATTTTGCCTTCACGAGACCTAAAAGTGAAAAGGAACGATATTAAGCAATAACGGATACAAAGTGATCAAATAAGGACTTAAATGACCCTCAAAATGGTACCTTTTAAAACCTTATCAACTTATTTCACTGATTAACCTAAATCTAACATCCTCATTATCATTAATTAGGCATGTTTAAACTGTTGGTGACCACAATTTCAAACACGAGTACAAACTGCAACTTTGACCAAGAAATGAAAATGAGAAATGAACTTACAAATACCCAAGCTTATTTGTGCGGCTTATACCAACCCAAATACCTACTATTCTATGTCAAATCTAACCCAAACTGTGACAACCTGCACTTTCGTGTCATTTCTACACGCTCATGTCTCATTATTTCAACATTTATAGTAAACTTGGTTTACTTGTTTCAAATTCGCGAACCTTGAGGTTTAGCGGCTAATTCATGATCATGACATCACGTACATTTCATATGGACTATGATTAGTCTACATTTCATTGACATCAAGTGCATCTCATTAGTACATTCACGACATTTCATTTCACCTTCAACGCGTAATTTTTATATTTAATAAACTTTATCGCGTGAGTTTTATTTTGTATATTTAACTCGTTACTTTCAAAAATGATCCCGAGGTATTTTTAAACTTACATCTAGTTCATAAAAACTATATTTTTAGTTTTCCTAGTGTTTCAAATTTATTTGGTACTTAAATCGTTAAAGTTTAATTATTACGTTGTGTTTCTTAAAAATTGTACGATAATTATTTTATCACTCAATTTTCACAAGGAAAGTATTTTTACAATTTTTATCATCTCAATACAATCTATTTTGATTTACTAAAACTTACTTGTACCTAAAGACTACCTTTACCTTACAAGTTACAACTAATTACACATTTTTATTTAACAAGTTTTACACAAATTTATTTATACAAGATTTAAAAAAATAATAATTTGAAAGACAACCTCCCCAAAACCGCCATAGGGAGGGTGTGTTATAAATGTTGTATGGCTTATGTTTTCTCAATAATTTCATTCACCTCAAAAGTCTTACACTCAAAATAATTTCTCATACTTGTCATTTTATCTAAGTGTAAAATAAACTTTCTCTCTTCCTTTTGGGTCTTCAAACCGCCAAGCATCCAAGAGCACAAGGGATCAAGATTTTGCTAAATCAAGTGTGTTTACAACCTAGATTATATCCTTTATATGGTTTTGAAATAAAAACCAAGGATATTTAAGTTTAATCCTTGTTACCTACACCTCTTCACTATCACTTGTAAGCATGTTTTTATCATTTTTATGTTTCCTCTTCATTTTCATATGTTTCTTTTCATTTTTGGAGCTATTATGCATGTCATGTGATTTATACCATTTATTTCATGATTTTATAGTTATTTATATACTTATGGTCATCCTATAAATATTCCCATGGTACTCTTTGGTCTTGATGGTGATTAGGAACCCATGACACCCTAAGAAGGTGTATGGTAGGATTAGATTAGTTTCGGAGTTGATTTGAAGGGATTAGAATAGGTTTTGTCCGAGAAAAACTATTTTCGATAACTATATAATTGTGTTCTGTCCTTAATTCGAATTTCTGGAAAAACCTACTGTTGGTACGAAACTTTGGCCTTGGTATTTAGAAAATATACTTTAAAACGAACTGTGGCCTTTTGAACGGATAAAACGGAGTTATAACGGCCGTGGTGAATTTTTAAAGTTTGACGACGTAAACGATATTTTCAGAAAATTTCAGCTTGCTGTTTTAGTATTTTCGGGTCAAAATGAGCCTTAAGCTTCACAAATTATTTCGACTTGTTAAAAATATATTAGTTTACTTCGATACGAAGCTAAGGACATATATTTCGTAGAAAACGGATTTAAAACGACAAAGATATGCACGTTTTATAAAGTTGTCGTAAATATTATTTTCTAAAAACTATATTATTTTACGATTCAAGTATTTCATTAGTCAGAAGGCTATGTTTATGCGCTTTTAACAAGGTTGTGAAACTTTTAGAACGAAATGTCTTCTAGTAAAATCAAGTTCATCGGCCATATTTTTCAAAACAAAAGCCGTTTGTCAAGCGGAGTTATGGTAAATTAATTACGGATGTTCAAACATTGGTCGAAACTCATTTTTCGCACACAATTAGCAAAAATCACCAACTTTAACCCTTAATATCTTTATGATCGAGACCTTTTGGACAAAAACTCTGAATGAAACTTCTAGATATCGATACAAACTTTCCAAAACCGTCGAGTTCGTTCTCTAACGATCGACGACACCGCTTTTACGCTAGTTTTCCAAGCCATTTTTGTTGATTTCATGATTTTTCCGACGACATTGTTTTGCGATTTAAAAGTGGTAATTTCACCAAAATCATTATAAAACCATTATAGGATGACATTTTGACGTAAAACATGTAAAGTCATTTTGATTGGTCAAGACGCCAAAAGAGTATTTTTCGTCAACGAGTAATATTTTCAAAACCCGTAAATGGTATAAATAACATACTTAAATGCATGCATAACATTACATTGCAACTCATTACATATCATATCATATCATTGGTACTAGGTCCCGGATAACGCATCACATTATACCTCAGTACTCACTCTTGTCATCTCGCCGCTTACCAAGTGAGTTTTCATAGCCCTACTTTTACTTGTTTTCATAAATGTTTTGGGGAGATACATGCTCAATTATTTTCATAACTATCATGATTAATTGAAACTACATGTTTAATCGAATCGAATGTTTAGTCATGCAAAGTAACAAGATACCATACGTAGTATTTCCATAGTACATTCATTGGACCGATGGTCTTGGTATATTCACCGGATCGATGGTCTTGGTATATTCATTAGATCGATGGTCTTGATACATTCATTGGACCGATGGTCTTGGTACATTCATTGAACTGATGGTCTTGGTATAATCATTGCACTAATGGTCATGGAACAATTTGATACCGCATTTAATTAGGTGTTATATTAAGCAACTATGGATACATTAAGTTAGGCACTATTTTGTGAACTCATTTGACGATTTGGGCTTGAACATAAACTATATTACACTTTGGCAATGGGTTGTGAACACAAAGTTGCAAGTTTTGTATGGGTGAACTTGGAACCGAGTGGATTTACAATGCCTTTCGCATAAACGATTTTGAAGGCTTTACATTTCAAAACAAACTCTATGAACTCACTCAACCTTTGTGTTGACACTTTTAGCATGTTTGTATCTCGTATCTAAGGCAATTACTTCATGGCATGCATTTGGACACATAATGGAGTCGATGATGACGACGCCTCACTTGGGTTTTACGACTTTAAAACATCGCTTGAATTGTAACAAACTTATTTCCGCACAAGTTGATTTTCATTTGGGACCTACTTTGTAAACTCGATTATTTTATTAAATCAAACGATGTGTTTTCCAAACGACACTTTAGGTCGCTCAATATAATCGCGAATGTGATGCTATGACAGCTTAATCCCTGTGAATTCCATTCCACGCAAAACAGTAATTGGGGTGTGATGATTGGCATCGAGCTTGGTTATAGAGAACTAGGTTGCATCATTGACCCTAGACTATAACTACATTATCATAGCATCTCATCATTTCATCATAAGTGCATGTTCACTTTACATGCGGTTTATACGTACATTTTTCGAGTTATTCACTTTCATTTCACATCGATTGTCACATGGATGCCCTTAAATGCCCATCCCATTATCTTTTCCCCATACTCTAACGTGGAGAATTCCTTGTCATTCCCTATCGCAATTTTTATATCAGCTGATTCATCATCGATAACGACGAATGCCGAAATAAACTTTTAGTTAGGGCGAAGTCGCTCTCACTCCTTTGTTTCACCACTAACATGTCGAGTTACACTTTATTCACACATTAAGTCACTAAACCATCATACATTTGAAGCACTCACAACACCTCATAACCCATCTTTTCGGAAACCGACGATCATTTTTGAAACATAACCTCAAACTTATCATTTCTTATCACATTTCTTTAGAGCGCTTATTATTAACATCGGATTTTGCTATGTCTCACATCTCCTCCGGTTTTGAAGAAGATATGGCATCAAGAAAGCTACGATTGAAATGACCCAAGCGGCTATTCGTGGTTAGTGAATGATAGCATTGCTAATGCTCTAAGAGTTGAAAGTGGAAACGCGGTCGCTTGCCGCCGCCGAGGTCGCATGATCGCTGTCAGAGCTGCAAGGCTTGTCATTGCCATCGAAATGCAGGAGGATCCGGAGTTAAGAAATGTTCGTATAAAGATTTCAAAAGTGGCGAACCCACCAAGTTTAGAGGGACGGAAGGAGCTACAAGAATGGTAACGATGGTTTGAAAAGTTGGAACTGTGTTTTGCTTTGTAATCGTCCGGATGATAGTAAGGTCAAATTTGCTACGAGCACATTACTCGATGGAGCATTGTCTTGGTGGAATTCATACGCCCAACCGATTGGAATGGAGAATGCTTTCAAGCTCACGTGGAATGAATTCAAGAATTTGGTGACTAAGAAGTTTTGTCCACGCACGGAAATCAAAAAGTTGGAGACGGAGTTCTATGAATTAGTAACCATTGGGTACGATATTGACACTTACATTCTGAGATTCCAAGAATTGGCCGTGTTATGCCCGTCCATGGTTTCGATAATGAGAAGTTGCTAGAGGCTTTCATCGGGGACTTCCGAAATTATTCAAGGCGATGTGACTTCTTCCGACCAAGAACGATCGAGGAAGCTTTTCGATTGACTCAAAAGCTCATGGCCCGTAGTGAAGAGAGGCAAGTACCCCAACACCAACCAAAACAACAACAACCCCAACAACCGCATCAACTACTACAATAACCAAAACAACAACTACAACGACGATAACCAAATCAACAACAACAAAAGAAATGGGAAAACGACCAAGGAGATTATAACAACAACAACCAAAACCGCAACACTAACTATCATCAACAATGTAAAAGAGGGCAAGAAACCGTAATGGTATATGTTGTCGCACCAAGAAAGGCGAGGTTACGCCGAACCTACCCACTATGTAATCGATGTAGGTATCATCACACGGGTCTTTGTCCCGCTAAGTGTTACAAGTGTCAACAATCGGGACACCTTGCCAGAATTGTAGAGGCAAGGCCATGGTTACATGTTACGATGCGGGAGCAAGGACACTATCGGAATCAATGTCCTCAAAACCAAGGTCAACAAGTCAAGGTGCTCATGGAATGTATATATGTTTAAGGAGGAGGAGGAGCTCGTCAAGGTATCAACGACGCGAAGATCAAGAAGTTCGAAACTAATAGCCTTATTTCTCCTTATGTACTATGTCATACCAAGATTATGTCTAATCATCGATCCGAAACTTTATAACTTAAAGATGTACTACTTTTGCTAAACCACTCGTTGTAAAATACTCATCTATCGTACTTTATTTTCTTCCGATTTGTTATCATTTACGAGGATTTTAATTCTTTTACTTTAACTATCATTTTAACGACACTTCTCCATGTCTTCTCCTCGATGTTCATCACAATTTTAACATCATTGACTCAACACCAAACAACATATGAGTCGATTAGTCCAAGCATTGCATAGTTACTCCTAAATTATACATAGCCCGATCACCTATGTCTAATTCAGAAGAATCATGCAATGAAGTGGAGTAGTAGTCTCATATGAGTAAGCAATTCAGAATCGAGCCAAATTTTCAAAAGATTTTCTTCAAACCACTTGTTTCAGCTTGATCCGCGCGACGCTCTTGTTTGATGAGTTGCAAAGATCGAGCTAGAAACAAGTCGTTACCTAAACCGATTTAGCCTAATCTCATGACAGCTCTTGTTTGATGAGTTGTGAGATTAAGTAAAAATCGGTTACCAAAAAGTCTTTGAGGTTTTGCTCGGAATGGGAAAGTTTGCCACATCAAACCCTAAACCCGTCGTGATCTAATAACGATTGAATTGTGGACCGAATTCCTTTTTGATGGGCGAATGTGACAACCCGTACTTTCGTGTCATTTCTAATACGCTCATGTCTCATTATTTCAACATTTATAGTAAACTTGGTTTACTTGTTTCAAATTACAGAACCTTGAGGTTTAGCGGCTAATTCATGATCATGACATCACGTACATTTCATATGGACTATGATTAGTCTACATTTCATTGACATCAAGTGCATCTCATTAGTACATTCACGACATTTCATTTCACCTTCAACGCGTAATTTTTATATTTAATAAACTTTATCGCGTGAGTTTTATTTTGTATATTTAACTCGTTACTTTCAAAAATGATCCCGAGGTATTTTTAAACTTACATCTAGTTCATAAAAACTATATTTTTAGTTTTCCTAGTGTTTCAAATTTATTTGGTACTTAAATCGTTAAAGTTTAATTATTACGTTGTGTTTCTTAAAAATTGTACGATAATTATTTTATCACTCAATTTTCACAAGGAAAGTATTTTTACAATTTTTATCATCTCAATACAATCTATTTTGATTTACTAAAAACTTACTTGTACCTAAAGACTACCTTTTACCTTACAAGTTACAACTAATTACACATTTTTATTTAACAAGTTTTACACAAATTTATTTATACAAGATTTAAAAAAAAATAATAATTTGAAAGACAACCTCCCAAAACCGCCATAGGGAGGGTGTGTTATAAATGTTGTATGGCTTATGTTTTCTCAATAATTTCATTCACCTCAAAAGTCTTACACTCAAAATAATTTCTCATACTTGTCATTTTATCTAAGTGTAAAATAAACTTTCCTCTTCCTTTTGGGTCTTCAAACCGCCAAGCATCCAAGAGCACAAGGGATCAAGATTTTTGCTAAATCAAGTGTGTTTACAACCTAGATTATATCCTTTATATGGTTTTGAAATAAAACCAATGATATTTAAGTTTAATCCTTGTTACCTACACCTCTTCACTATCACTTGTAAGCATGTTTTTATCATTTTTATGTTTCCTCTTCATTTTCATATGTTTCTTTTCATTTTTGGAGCTATTATGCATGTCATGTGATTTATACCATTTATTTCATGATTTTTGAGTTATTTATATACTTATGGTCATCCTATAAATATTCCCATGGTACTTTTGGTCTTGATGGTGATTAGGAACCCATGACACCCTAAGAAGGTGTATGGTAGGATTAGATTAGTTTCGAGTTGATTTGAAGGGATTAGAATAGGTTTTGTCCGAGAAAACTATTTTCGATAACTATATAATTGTGTTCTGTCCTTAATTCAATTTCTCGGAAAACCTACTGTTGGTACGAAACTTTGGCCTTGGTATTTAGAAAATATACTTTAAAACGAATCCGTGGCCTTTTGAACGGATAAAACGGAGTTATAACGGCCGTGGTGAATTTTTAAAGTTTGACGACGAAACGATATTTTCAGAAAATTTCAGCTTGTTGTTTTAGTATTTTCGGTCAAAATGAGCCTTAAGCTTCACAAATTATTTCGACTTGTTAAAATATATTAGTTTACTTCGATAATAAGCTAAGGACATATATTTCAGAGAAAACGGATTTAAAACGACAAAGATATGCACGTTTTTATAAAGTTGCCGTAAATATTATTTTCTAAAAACTATATTATTTTACGATTCAAGTATTTCATTAATCAGAAGGCTATGTTTATGCAGCTTTTAACAAGGTTGTGAAACTTTTAGAACGAAATGTCTTCTAGTAAAATCAAGTTCATCGGCCATATTTTTCAAAACAAAAGCCGTTTGTCAAGCGGAGTTATGGTAAATTAATTACGGATATTCAAACATTGGCCGAAACTCATTTTCGCACACAATTAGCAAAAATCACCAACTTTAACCCTTAATATCTTTATGATCGAGACCTTTTGGACGAAAACTCCCGAATCGAAACTTCTAGATATCGATACAAACTTTCCAAAACCGTCGAGTTCGTTCTCTAACGATCGACGACACCGCTTTACTGACTAGTTTTCCAAGCCATTTTGTTGATTTCATGATTTTTCCGACGACATTGTTTTGCTATTTAAAAGTGGTAATTTCACCAAAATCATTATAAAACCATTATAGGATGACATTTTGACGAAAACATGTAAAGTCATTTTGATTGGTCAAGACGCCAAAAGAGTATTTTTCGTCAACGAGTAATATTTTCAAAACCCGTAAATGGTATAAATAATATACGAAATGCATGCATAACATTACATTGCAACTCATTACATATCATATCATATCATTGGTACTAGGTCCCTGATAACGATCACATTATACCTCGGTGTACTCACTCTTGTCATCTCGCGGGCTTACCAAGTGAGTTTTCATAGCCCCTACTTTTACTTGTTTTCATAAATGTTTTGGGGAGATACATGCTCAATTATTTTCATAACTATCATGATTAATTGAAACTACATGTTTAATCGAATCAATGTTTAGTCATGCAAAGTAACAAGATACCATACGTAGTATTTCCATAGTACATTCATTGGACCGATGGTCTTGGTATATTCACCGGATCGATGGTCTTGGTATATTCATTAGATCGATGGTCTTGATACATTCATTGGACCGATGGTCTTGGTACATTCATTGAACTCGATGGTCTTGGTATAATCATTGCACTAATGGTCATGGAACAATTTGATACCGCATTTAATTAGGTGTTATATTAAGCAACTATGGATACATTAAGTTAGGCACTATTTTGTGAACTCATTTGACGATTTGGGCTTGAACATAAACTATATTACACTTTGGCAATGGGTCAGAACACAGTGTTGCAAGTTTTGTATGGGCGAACTTGAACCGAGTGGATTTACAATGCCTTTGTCGATAAACGATTTTGGAAGGCTTTACATTTCAAAACAAACTCTATGAACTCACTCAACCTTTGTGTTGACACTTTTAGCATGTTTGTATCTCGTATCTAAGGCAATTACTTCATGGCATGCATTTGGACACATCATGGAGTCGCGATGACGACGCTGCCTCACTTGGGTTTTACGATTTTAAAACATCGCTTGAATTGTAACAAACTTATTTCCGCACGTTGATTTTCATTTGGGACCTACTTTGTAAACTCGATTATTTTATTAAATCAAACGATGTGTTTTCCAAACGACACTTTAGGTCGCTCAATATAATCATGAATGTGATGCTATGATGCTTAATCCCGTGAATTCCATTCACCGCAAAAATGTAATTGGGGTGTGACACAAACACCGCCTCGCACCAACCCATTCCATTTCCAACCTGCTTGACCAATTTTGTCTCCACAGTTGACTTTTGTCGACCATACACCCAATATGCTTAAAATCGATTTCCAAGCTTACAATAAGCTATGTTGAGCTTAAATAAACTGGTTTGTACTTAAAAGTAAGCTGTTGGACTCTTGGACATAAGAATTTAACTTTGAAATTTTACACAGTGTATATAAGATTTGAAACTGAAATCAAACTTTGATTTAAAGGTTCAAACTGAATTACAATAACCAAATAACTTAGTTCTAATATCATAAAGCTTGAAATTACAATTTGAAAAGCTAATTAAAACATTTTAAGACAAAATACGACATACATGAATTTTTAAAAACTAAGTACTACTGTGCTTCTCTGTCTTCCTCCTCTTTTATACTTCAAAATGGCTTACACGTGTCTTCAGAGCTAATCCCACCTCTCAATTTGACCAATGGTTGAGTTTTGAGTGATTTAGCCATTTTTGTCATTTTGGCGGGAAGCTTTGGTTTGACTTGTAGGCCTGTGTTAGCTGCTAGGGGGGGTGGCATTTATTGTGGGGGGTTGAGTGGGTAGTGGTGATGATGAGGGAGGAGAAAAGTGAAAAGTGATGGAGGGCGGAGGATAGTTGCAGCAACCAGGAGGAAGGTGTACAGTGGTGGGCGCGCTTTTTATCTGCTTTTGACTTATTTGACCAAAGGTCCAAAATGAGAAAAGACAGGGGGTCAAATGGGTAATATGGCAGGGGTCTAAAAGGTTTTGACAAGGCTATGTTAGGCTTAAATGACAAGGACTAAACTTGCACTTTCTGAATTCTTGAAGGACCAATCTGCCAATACTCCAAAGCTAACACAAGGACTAAAACTGACAACCTTCAATAGTACAAGGACTAGATTTGACAATTTCAATTTCTCAAAGGACCATTTTTGCCAAATTACAAAGTTCAGGGACTTAAGTTGTAATTTTGTAATTTTAAATCTCAAGGACCAATTTTGACAACTTAGGAATCCCTAGGGACTTAAAATGATATTTTTCTTTATTTAGATTTACCAGTGGACTGCTTTTTGACAACTTTGAAACTGGGGACTAAACCGCCAATTATGCAAACTTGATACGCTTTTCACCGATTTTGATATTTTTGCATTTAAAACACATAAAACACTTATTTGTGATATTTTATCATTTTGATGCATTTCGAGTGTTTTCGGATGTTTTGCAATTAATTTAGACAAAATGATGAGTATTTACACACTCATCAATCCCCACACTAAGATATTGCTAGTCCCTAGCAATGTTTTGAGAAAAATTAATGGATTTAATCTCTTTACCAAAAGCCATTACTCGAGTAGCCAAATGTTTCAGTTCAAGTAAGAACTTTGGTACACCGATAACCAAATGATTTTGAGCAAATCACCGCCTTCCAACGGATTTGATTTGTCTTTACCGTAAGTCGCTTGCTTTCGGACTAGCCAACTCTTAGATAAAATATCTTTGGTGAGTCGATTACCAATTATGGATTTCCAATCGCCTTTACCACAAGCCATAAACTTAAGGGCTAGCCAACTCTTTACTTTTAAGGATATGGTGAAATAATACCATATAATTTTGGGCAAATTGCAAGTCGTTAACGGATTTGAGATATCTTTACCAAGAGCCGTTTGCTCTCGGATTAGCCAATCCTTTTGTTTATTAGACAAGGCGGATCGATAACTATAATGAGTAAGTGCAAAACACTTACTCCAAAAAAATTTTGGCCAAAATGGGGAATTAGGCGTATAATTACATGATAAAATTCGTGAGAATTCCCCCACACTTAGAAATGAATATTGCCCTCAATATTCAAAGTACCCCATGTTATGCCGAAACATAGAACGAAAAGGAAAATACTAAGGCCATTATTTAGCAAGGATTTTTTTTTTTTTTTTTTTTTGAAATTCTTATATATACACAACATGTGGGCAACCCCACACTAGGGTGGTAGAAAGTAGAAAGAAGAAGCTAAACTGCTCAAGTTTTGTCACACAAGCTAGCCACTTGTGAATGGCTAACCGAATAAACTTCAGACAATTTCGTAAATACGGGTGACAACCCATATGGCATGCTATCTTTTTTGATTCCCGAGTCGCTAGCTTGACTCGATCCCCGCATTCATTGGTTCATGGGGAAAGTTTGTAGATCCGGGACAATCACATGAGGAATGTCCTCCAAAGTAATGCTTCAATCGATGACCATTCACTTTAAAATTTGGACCATCGGGTTGAGATAACTCAATGGTGCCATAAGGATAAACCTTAGTGATAGTGAATGGTCCGCACAACGGATTTTAGTTTTCCGAGAAAATCTTCAATCTTGAATTGAAAAGAAGGACTCGATCACCAACGTTGAAAACGCGGTTTTGATCTTTAAGTCATGAATCTTCTTTGTCTTTTCTTTGTAGATCAAAGAGTTCTCGTATGCTTGATCACGGAGTTCATTTAATTCATTCATTTGAACTTTCCCGTGATCACCACTTGTCTCGAATATCGGTTGGCATGCTTCAAGGCCCAAGATGCCTTGTGCTCAAGCTCAACCGTAGATGACATGCCTTCCGCACACAAGCTTGTATGGAGTACACCATGGGTGTTTTGTGTCGCACGGAAGGCCCAGAGTGCGCCATCTAGCTTATCCGACCAAGAGGCACGGTTTTGCCAACCGTCCTCTCAAGAATTCTTTAATCCCTGTTGGAAACTTCCACTTGCCCACTAGTTCGGGGTGGTACGCAGAGAGAGACGGTGAGTTACACCATACTCGCATGACTCTTTCAAATTGGTCATTGCAAAATGCGCACTCACGATCACCGATTATGGCTCGTGGAGTTCCAAACCTAGCAAATAGAGATTTCAAGAATTTCACAACAACTCGGCATCATTGGTATGCAAAGCCTTAGCTTCAACCCATTTTGACAAGTAGTCAACGCCACGAGTATGTACTTATTACCATGAGAAGAAGGAAATGGCCCCATAAAGTCAATGCCCCAGATGTCAAAGATCTCACACACTTGAATGGCATTTTGGCATTTCATTTCTTTGTGAGATATTTCGTGACGCTGACAAGCGCACAGTGCTTTGACAAATTCGTGGGCATCCTTATAGATCGTGGGCCAATAGAATCCGGAATCAAACACCCTTGGCAGTGTAGTGGGGCTATGATGTCCCCAAGAGGTCCGTAATGGCAAGCTTTGAGAATGTCAATAGCTTCCCGACCATACACACATCGCTCGATGACTTGATCCGCGCAAATTTTAAACAAGTAGGGTCGCCCCGTAAGTAATGTTTAACATCTTTGAAGAATTTGTTCTTCGTTAGGACGACATCCTTTCACTATGAAGTTACCCGCATGGTAATTTGCGAAGTCAAGAAACCATGGGGTAGAAGAGTCTCCACTAAAAGAAACCGCATTGAGTGTCTCGAGAGGAAATGTTTCATTTATTTCCTTTTCTCGAACACATCTGGTGAGGGTTTTCTAATCGACAGATGATCGCAGCAAGGTTCTCGCCTCCTTTTTATCACGATAATGATATCAAATTCTTGGAGGAGGAGAACCCAACGGAGCAATCTCGCTTTGCATCTTGTTTTGCAAAGAGATATTTGAGAGCCGAGTGATCCGTATACACCACGATTTGGTCAAGATGAGGTATGGTTTAAATTTTCAAACGCATACACCATGCCTAATAATTCTTTTTTTGTAGTGGTGTAATGGGTTTGAGCTTCACCATAGTTTTACTTCATGAGTGGATAGGTCGAAAATGCTTGGTTTTTCGCTGCCCCAAGACCGCACCGATAGCAAAATCACTTGCATCGCACATGAGCTCAAAGGGTAAATCCCAATGGGGCAACTAGAATGGGTGCTTCCGTGTTTTTCTTTAGTGTTTCAAAAGCTTCGACGCACTCGTGAGAGAAGATAAAAGGAGCTTTTTCAAGAAGATGGGTCATAGGTCGAGCGATTTTAGAAAAATCCTGTATGAATCTACGATAAAACCCGACATGACCAAGAAAACTCCTAATACCTTTGACGGTAGTAGGATGAGGCGCTTAGCAATAACATCAACTTTTGCTCTATCGACCTCAATCCTGCTTTTTGAAATCTTATGGCCAAGGACTATGCCTTCTTTGACCATAAAGTGGCTCTTCTCCCAATTTAGATGTAGATTGGTGTCTTCACACCTTTTAGCATTTTGTCTAAATGGGAGACATGTCTCAAATGAATCCTCAATGACCGAGAAGTCATCCATAAACACCTCCATTGTTTCCGATCATGTCGTGGAATATGGCCATCATACATCGTTGGAACGCTGTGAGCATTACATAAGCCAAAAGGCATACGCTTGTAGGCAAAAGTTCCGTATGGGCAGTGAATGTGGTCTTCTCTTGATCCCGTGGATCAATGGGGATCTGAAGTAACCCGAGAAACCATCAAGGAAACAATAGTACTCGCTTCCTCGCTAATCTCTCAAGCATCCGTCCATGAAGGGTAGAGGAAAATGGTCTTTACGGTGGCGCATTCAACTTACGATAGTCAATACACACACGCCATCCCGTAACCAACCGAGTTGGAATTAACTCGCTTTCTTCATTCGTGACAACAGTTATGCCACCCTTTTTGGAACATGTTGAATCGGGCTAACCCAAGGACTATCTCGAGATTGGGTAAATCAACTCGCATCAAGAAGTTTGATAACCTCCTGCTTGATAACATCATGGATTTTTGATTCACCTTCTCTCGATGTTGAATCATTGGTTTGAAGTCATCCTCCATCAAGATTTTGTGAGTACAAAATTCGTGGTTAATACCCTTAATGTCGGAGAGTTTCCAAGCAATTGCTTGCTTGTGTGACTTCAAGACCTTTATGAGAGCGCCTTTTCATCTTTACTCAAATCTCGAGCAATAATGACGGTAATTTATCATCACCTTCAAGAAATGCATACTCGAGATGAGGTGGTAAGTCCTTAAGTTCGACTTCAGAAATTCTTCGCTTTTTCAACCGACTTGACTTCCTTGTTATGAAGGTTCGACGGAGGGAGTGGAGGAGAAGTGTCCCGATTTAACAACTTCTCAAGAATAAGAATATCTCCTCTCGATTAATCTCATGGTGATTAATCTCTTCCGAATTGCATCACTAGTATGAGGGGTTGATGAATGATCATCTTTAAGCAACTTCTCAATGAGAAGTATGTCCCCTCGATGTCAATTGGAGCGTGATCAATTTCCCATGGAATGTAATCACTAGCCAAGTATGCTTCAATCTCTTCCAAGATGAAGTCGCCTCAAACGGAGCGAGAGGAGGAGTAGAATTGGCTATGATAGGTTGAGAAGATGTGGTGGGATCCCCACTCACGTAATTATGAGAATAACCAAGAACTTCGAGAGTACTCTTCGTAGCAACATCAATGATATCTATTCGTTAACCGACTCGTAATCATAGTTCATGGAGTACCTCAAGTTTGATCAAGGTTAAAGGTGACAGCTTCATTACCAACACGTAATGTGATTTCTTGCTCAAATACATCAATGAGAGCACGCCCGCTCTTAGGAATCCTCTTCCAACAATGAGAGGAACCCGTGGATCAAGATCGAAATCAACAACTACAAAGTCACCGAAAATGGAACTTTCCTACTTTACAAATACGCCCCTGCAATTCCAAGAGGACGGATATTGTACGATCCGCAAGCTCGAGAGTCATGCATGTAGGAGTAAGGTCCTAAGAGAAAGTTTCTTCCATATCGAATGAGGCATCGTGTTTATGCTTGCACCAAGATCGCTAAGGCAAAGATTCAACCATTCCCGGAAATACACAAGGTAAGAGGAACTTTCCAGATCTCCAAGCTTTGAAGCTTCTTCAAGATAATCGCAGAGCGCTCGCTGAGAGGAGTTTTAGCCATTTCAAACAACTTTTCCTTGTTGCTTAACATGTGTTTGAGAGTTGATGCAAACTGGGCATCAACATGATAGCATCCGCGAAGCTTATGTCAAATGAAGTTCTTGGAAAATTTGAAAGAATTTTTCCATTTGTTGACCGGCTTTCTCATGAGCTTTTGCTCATGTAAACGTGATGGGTAAGGAATAGAAGATTTGATTTGGTATTTTCAATGGGAGCCAGGAGGTTCAAAACAAACTCGGATTGGATTTTGGTTTCGGACAACCCGAGGATGGACATTGTTGGTACCTCCGTTATTAGTAGGAAGTTCCTTGTCCTTTGTCGCCTGTGTTCACTTTCCACTACCTTCGGAGAGAAGAAGAAGAGGTAGTAGGAATAGCGGGTCCATCATATGAAGTACCACTTCGGTTGTGATCGCTTTGCATCGCCCCTGATTAGCGATCGTGTTGCTAGGTAAAGTACCGAGCCCGAGGGTCGATCATTTAAAGACTTCTTTAATTCAATGATCCGACCGACCAACACCCGCTTGTCTCCTCTCGAGTCTTCATGAATTGCTTTAAAAGCTCATCGATGTTGATACAGAGGAGGTGGAGGGATAATTGAGGCCTTATGTTCCGTTATAGCCGTAATTCCTTGATTAGGATTCATATTCCTCGAAATTGATTCCTCGATTGTAAGTGTTTTGATTAAGATTTCTTGATGTTGGAAACCTTGATTGGGTCCGAATAGAAATTACCTTGGTTTTGATAACCTTGGTTCATTCTTGGTTGGTTCGATTCTGCTAGATTCTCGTTGAAACCGTGGTGCCTCGATAAGTGTTAGCACTGTAGTTTGGTTCATTTTGAGGACGGTATTGATTACCTCCTTGATTTGAAGTACCGCTATAGCATTAGCTTCAAACGGACTACCATCGGTGGCAGACATTGTAGTATGCATGAGGACCACCACAAGTAACACAAACTTCAACTTTCTTCACTTCACCATATGATGGTGTCCGTGTGAAAGTGACTTTCTTTTGGTTAGCAAGAACCAAAGCTCGAATAATATCCGTGAGTTTGTCAATCTTAGCATCGGTGCTAGATGTACTCACGGAGATGAAGTAGAAGGTCCAAAGATTAGACTCAAGATGATATGTCTTTGTGCGGAAAGGACGGACCGGGACTTGTTTTCAATGATTTGCAAGGCTTCTTTTGTGGTCTTGCTCAAGAAATTACCTCGCGGAGGCATTTAGAGAGTCTTGATTGGCCCGGTTCGCACCATTGTAGAAAGTATCCATTTGCATTAACTCGGTAAAACCATGATGCGACACTTATGAGCAAGTCTTTGTAACGATCCCATGCCTCCCGAATGATTCATCAAATCTTTGAGAGAATTTCATTATCTCATTCTTAAGACTTGTAGTTCGGGATGGAGGATAGAATTGCTCACAAACTTTGTGACTAGATCTTCCCATGTCTCAATGGAACGAGGGGTTGTTTCTCAAGCCAATTCCGGCTTGTCCTCTAGAGAAAATGGGAATGTAAGCTTGATAGCTTCATGGGACATTCTTGTACTTGATGGTAGATGCAATCTTGTTAAACCATCGAATGTGTGCATGAGGATCATCCCGCCAAAACCATAGAATTGGCTTTGGGTTACCGATTAAGTAACCCGTTTTGAGCTCAAAAGTATCACCACGATGGCGGGACAACAATAGCATCTCCGTAACCCTCGATGGGTGCTGAGAAGCTCATTCATCGGCTTGTCTTCCGCCATTATGGCAGTGGTGGTGGTGGTAGACGCCTCACCACAACCAAGGAGCGTAACGCCCTCACGCTCACGAGGAATCTTTCCAAGTTCGACAATGGACTTGTAGAATCGAAGAACGAAAAGCATGCACTAAGTATAAAAATCGCCAAAACAAATGCGAGGCAAACGACAAGTGAACTTAACCAATAATCACAAATGAAATGGCTTTTGAAAAGGTACACCAAATCACAAGGACACAAAGGCAAGTTTTAAATCGATGTTCGAACTTATTATGGTCACACCCCGCTAGTAGGTGTACCGCCTTGATTTATGTGGTTGATTTTATGTATCTTAAGTATCACCGAAAAGACGAGGTATAGATTTGCCGATGGGTTTAAAACTTTGGACAATATTTTTGGTATCGCCTCGCTTAACCAAATCGTATTTCTTTAAGAATCACCTTAAAAGAAACACAAGATAGAAAACGTTACGATTGTTTTGTTGTTTTATATTTTGTTTGGTGTTTTTAACACTTTAGGAAAAGTGTTAATGAACTTTTGATTTTGTTATAACTTTACGTAAAACTTTTACAAACTGTGGTATATGTGCAAGTACGGGTCTCAAAATGTTTAGAACACGCATACCTCCCGCAGCAAGCGCCTAAAATTTGATTGGTGCAAAACCGCAAGTTTTCTCACGCAGTTAGCCACTTGTGAATGACCAACCGAAGGAACTTAAAACACTCAAACACCAATTGCAATTTAGATCGAGAATACAGTGGATTCCCTGTCGTTAAGTCCCACGGAGGATGACCGTGTTTAACACAATCGATGTCGAATAACCACTAAGGATAGTGGATCAAGAAGGATTTTGATGGATAATTACCTAAAGAAAAGATTAACAAATTACAAATGACTTAAATGCAAATTAAAGGAAATAAAAGATAAAATATATTAAATAAACGCTATCACTATTTTTACAATGATGTTTATATGATTTTATAAAACAAAATATCTTAAATAAACTATTTTAACTAAAACGTGTACTAAAATTACCTAAAACGTGATTTAAAATGAAACCGAGCGTTATATCTAAAAATTACGCGAGAAGCGCAAGCAAAACGTAAAATTTGTGAAATAAAAGGCCTACGAGTGTAAAATCAATTTTTTACGTACTAAATGACAAAAGAAAATTTTAGAAAAAGATTTATATTTTTTGACTTTTATATTTTTATTATGAATTAAATAAGTTTTTACACTAATTAAATGTTTAAAAATACTAAAACTATTTAGAAAAATCAAACTTTTATAGAAAATACTTTATACTAATACGATTTAAGAAAAATAGAAAAGATGAAAAGTCGTTCTAAATAAGCTCGAAATAAGCTAAATGAACCTAATAAGCTAAACCGAAAACGATATAAGAGATTAGTTTGTGCAAGTTATAACGACCAAAGTCCCAAGGGCAATGGTATCCAGTACACACTAAACATACTCATAAGGGGAGGTCTCGTGTTCGAGCCCGCCACCCCTTTTGGTAAACATTTTTTTTCAAATTTTCTTTTGCAAACTTATTAAGACAATGAAATAAGCACTTTTCACAACTATGACTTTTACAAAATGACTAATAAGCACCGAATAAGCTAAAGTTTCTCAACAAGTTTATGAAAGAATGGAAATAAGCACAAGAGTTTAAGCCAAATGGCTTTTAAGCTAAAAATAAGCAAAAGAGGTAATGGAAATAAGCCAAACAATTTATTAAGCTAGTTTTTGACAACCGAATAAGCACAATGAACTAGGAATAAGCACTTAACAACTTCAAATAAGCATCACTTATCTCGCTTACACAAGACAATCGCTTGGTTTACTAGGTACTTTCTAGCTACTTTTTAAGCACTATAATAAGCTATGAAATGAAAATAAGCAACCGAATTATCTAGTATACCAATTAGGCTTTCCAAAGAACTAAGTTCACAAAGTTTGGCTTTCACAAAAGAGCTTATAATGAGCTTTTGAAAAGTCTTGAAAACGACTAATTGGTACATTTAGTACAAAATGGATGTAACAAAAGCAATAGCAAGCTAAGCAAATAAGCTTAGAATTTGAAAATAAAAACTAGAATAACTAGACAACTAGGTTGGCTTCTCAAAAGCTAAATTACACAAGTTAATGATCACCAATAAGCTCTCTAAGAGCTTATGAACTAGACTACCAATTCGCGCAATGTGGGAAAATTTTGACTTTTCTAATGCAATCGAACTTTGACTTTATGAACTTTTGAATCTATCCCATCGATTAATTATGAGATATTAAGGTGTAATAAGGTTATATTAAGCTATGTTAACAACTTTAAGCTAATATGATGATTTAAGCAAATCAAATTCCTAACAAAGGACACTAAAATGAGATTTAATGTAGATTTTGACTTTTAACTAATGAGAACTAATTTTATGACTTATCTAAGATGTTAAGAGCTCATGTGACACGTAACAACCAAGAACAACAACAAGTATACTTTGAAGATCACTTAATCAAAGAATCCAAACACCCTTTTAAAACTCATATGAACTTTTAACTAAGCCAAACTATTTAACTTATTTCACCGATTAACCTAAATCTAACATCCTCATTATCATTAATTAGGCATGTTTAAACTGCAATGACCACAATTTCAAACACAAGTACAAACTGCAACTTTGACCAAGAAATGAAATGAGAAATGAACTTACAAATACCCAAGCTTATTTGTGCAATTTTATACCAACCATTACCACTATTCTAATCCAAAACTAACCCAAATCCATCTCTCGCACCAACCCATTCCATTTCCAACCTGTTTGAACCAATTTTGTTCCACAGTTGACTTTTGTCGACCATACACCCAATATGCTTAAACTCGATTTCCAAGCTTACAATAAGCTATGTTGAGCTTAAATAAACTTGTTTGTACTTAAAAATAAGTCGTTGGACTCTTGGACATAAGAGTTTAACTTTGAAATTTTAAATGTTGTATATAAGATTTGAAATTTTAAATCAAACTTTGATTTAAAGGTTCAAACCTAATTACAATAACCAAATAACTTAGTTCTAATATCATAAAGCTTGAAATTACAATTTGAAAAGCTAATTAAAACATTTTAAACAAAATACTATACATGAATTTTAAAAACTAAAAGACTGCTGCTTCTCTCTGCACTTCCTCCTCTTTATGCTTCAAAATGGCTTCCACGTGCCTTTCGAGCTAATCCCACCTCTCAATTTGACCAATGGTTGAGTTTTGAGTGATTTAGCTGCTTTTGTCATTTTGGATGGAAGCTTAAATTTGACTTGTAGGCCCGTGTTAGTTGCTAGGGGGTGGCATTTATTGTGGTGGTAAAAGTGGGTAGTGGTGATGATGAGGGAGGAGAAAAGGAAAAGTGATGGGAGGGAGGAGGATAGTTGCAGTAACTGTGAGGAAGATGACAAAGGTGGGCGCGCATTTTTAGCTTTTGACTTATTTGACCAAAGGTCCAAAATGAGAAAAGACAGGGGTCAAATGGGTAAATATGGTGGGTCAAAAAGGTTTTGACAAGGCTATGTTAGCTTAAATGACAAGGACTAAACTCAGACTTTCTCAATTTTGAAGGACCAATCGCCAATACTCCAAAGTTAACACAAGGACTAATTTGACAACCTTCAATAGTACAAGGACTAGATTTGACAATTTCAATTTCTCAAAGGACCAATTTTGCCAAATTACAAAGTTCGTGGACTTAAGTTGTAATTTTGTAATTTTAAATCTCAAGGACCAATTTTGACAACTTAGGAATCCCTTAGGACTTAAAATGATATTTTTCTTTATTTAGATTTACCAGGACCTGCTTTTTGACAACTTTTGAAACTTGGGGACTAAACCGCCAATTATGCAAACTTGATACGCTTTTTCACCGATTTTGATATTTTGCATTTAAAACACATAAAACACTTATTTGTGATATTTTTATCATTTTGATGCATTTCGAGTGTTTTCGATGTTTTTGCGCCTAATTTGTACAAAATGATGAGTATTTACACACTCATCACGATGTAATTTTTCCATAATTTTTCCAAAAACGCAGCAGCACCACTTTCTGGAGGACAACCGACGACGCTGCTATGAGAAACAAATTACTCGCTTTTTCGCTTTTTATGACTTATAAATTTTTGGAAATTTCGTGTCTTAATTTTTCGTAAAAACCGCAAACACCCATTTTATAAGCATTATATCTTACTTGCTTTCTAGTGTAGTCAGTGTCATATATATTTTTACCACGATTTTACGCTAAGGTTTCGCTTTGTTTTCTTATATGTGCAAAGTTATATTTGGCAATAAGAAGAAACATAAATTGATGAAGCTTATTACTCATGCATTCTTATTGAAAAGAATTTAACCGCAACTTCATAGATATCCCACCGAGCTAATCGGGAGTACTAGTTTTTTTCCTTACTTATCTTCCTTTATCATAACTTGATGCTTTCTGGGAACATTAGGAACAATATTCAAGATAAGTGTAGGAGGAGAATAAACGGAACTTAGAAACTATTCACCACTTGATCATTTGTCTTGTCCTTAGTAATTGGTGTAATAAACTATGAGAAATATACGTTAGGGCAATTTTAGCGCCAAATTTAAAATTTTTATGACATTTACGAGCTAAACTTTAGTCTTAATAAAACGCCTCATGGATAGGAATTATATGACTACCACAAAACCGCTTACCACTCAAATTCCACCCTAAAAATTTGAGGTTCGCCTCTAGATCTTTAGGAATAAAAGCATTCACCTTTAATTCTTAGAGAGTAATTTAGTATAATAGATTCTAGAACTTGTTTCATGATGCATTCCGAGATCGCTAGTGAGACTACACTTGTGTAGTTAGGAGTAACTAATGATAAGAGGCATTAGGATAACCCTTGTTTAAAACCCGTATTATAATTACATCTTCCACATCGGCTGAGTATGTAGGACCTTACTTTTATCAACCTTATCACAAACCCAACACAAATACCACGCTAACACAAACAACACAAACGTAAAGCTTATAACAAAGAAAGAAAAGATGAGATGTTTGTGACTTGAATGATATATAAAACCGTGTATGATGTGATGATAAGATATGTAACAATAAGTTGTATATTCCTCGAGAGAAATATACACACACACACACACACACACTACACACCCTCAAATGACCATTTGAGGGTATTTATAGTACAAGACACATGTTGCCCTAAAGGCTTTCCATGGGCTTGGCTTGGGCTTCGTGGACTTGGATTGATTACATATAATAAAAGGCTAGCTTAACATAACTATTAGCCATTTAGCTTAGCCCAATCCACGAGCTCGCTGACTATTCTATCACGATATCTAACATAATGCTATAAAGTTCCTAATTGCGAACGACCATCACTTTTAATAAAACTATTAAGGCTAATGAGTAATTACCCCACACCATTGCGATGTACTCATCTTTAGTACATGATACCCCTAGTTAACCCCTCGAGCCTATCCTTTTCGTGGTTCTCGTGATGTTTTTGCCCGAATATCAATGAAGAGCATTATTTACACCACCCTCAAATGTACACCCAAATCGCCTTAGCCTCACCTTGTATGCACTCATCTTTAGTGCATTATTGTTATCATTGCTAAACCCTTAGTTCAAATATCTAGTTACTTGCATGGTTGCTAAGTCGAGTCATATCTTTGTACATAGTTTTGGGATGATTGGGACTCATGGGTAAAAAGTAATATTTTATGGAGTAACGGAAAGAACGATAAATTAAATTCCCTTTGTTCACGTAATTAAATACTCCAAGTGTTTTGATCTTTTCAAATTAGGTCAATTAGTGTTAGAGAAATAAAATTCAAGTGTAGGGATGCTCCTATAAATCCCTTTATATTTTGATGTTATCGTAGAGGATGGTAGAGTAAAAAGGTATGAAAAAAAAGAAAAAAAAAGCGTGTTAAAAAAATAATAAAGATGAAAAATAAAGAAAAGCATACTGCTACCATCCTACATCTATCTTTATGTTTATGTTTTTAAATTTATGTTTGTTTTGTTTCAAGTTATCTAGAGTTAGTGAGTCGGGTCTGGCTTTGCAACGCCACGCTTTACATGCTTGTAACATAAGATTTTGACTGCCACCACTAAATATCCCCATCCAACAAAACCCTTTGTTTCCTACCCTAATCCTAACGTTACAACCCTTGTAAAGACCTCTTAGATAGTTGTTCTAGGTGCTTATGTGTTAGGTCACCATGTTTGTAACACAAGCATCAATATAAGAAATAAAGATGAAGAAGGATCGGATGAACACCTTACACACACACGTTAATATGAAATAGAAAGGATAAGCATAAGTGTAATATAAAAGTGAACAACTAACCTTCAAATGAAGGTTTACAATCCCTATTTATAGGAGAGGGAGCTAGGGCAACACTCCTAGTCCCTTCCTTTCCTTATTAGGCTTGAGCCAAGGCTTATGGGCCTTCTACATAAGCCTTAGCATAATAAGAAACATAAAGGCCAAATTGTTAACTATTACATATTAATTACTAACACTTGTAATCTAGTTTAGAGTGATTCCAACAACTCCCCAAGTGTTGGTGATTAATGATATGAGTGATAACGCTGTAGGTGCCGATGTAATAGTAGCTTTGACGCCTTCCGACATTCTTCTTTCTTGTGAGAAGAAGTGCCTTGATTCGAACAATCTCCCTGTAGGGAAATTGATTCCTTCAAGCTTTTCACTTTGACGCCATCATTTTCTTTGTTCTTTGATCTTTGTTCTTTGTGATGGTAGTGATAGTATGTTGTGATAATCAGATCGTGTCCGCCTCGCTGCTCAAAGGTTCCATCGCCTTTCTCCAACATGCTCACACCTCTTTGATGTTGGATTTCAAAGATCGATGTAGTTCTCTTAGTCTTTAAACTTTGTAAATTCTTTGACTTTGACTAAGAATCATTCTCGACTTTGTGTTGCCTTTCGAGAGAACTTCAATTAGTGTTGTTGTTGTTATGAGCATGTGGAGAATCAGACGATCTTTTCCTCCCGCGAGCATCCATAAGAAGAAACCATAAAACATGGGTTAGAAATAATCCAATACAAGTTTGAACTCGAGTGTGTTAACAAGATAGTGTGAAAACACGACTCTAGTTCTCACAAAGGTCGTTCTCGAACCGGAGTCCACAAGTGAGATAACGCGATGCAACCAAGTACACCCACAGCTCGATGAGTCGCTAAGGTACATCAAGCATCACCCGACGATCAGAGACCATTCGAGACACACTAAGCGTAACCCACAGCGAGTTACCAAAGTGACCGCCGTGGTTGTTTGATGTTGACCCCGGCAGAGTTTCCATTCAATCACCGAGGATCACATGCGAATCTCTCATAAATGTTCTCGATGATTGCTAAGATCCGTAGACTCGATAATCTATCACTTGCATCCTTATTGTTGAACGACAAGTGATGAAATGTCAAGTGTACCTAAGAGATCTTTGATGAATCTCGTGGCTCTAGACTCAATAGTGCGCTTTGGTTTTCCCGAGTGAGACTAAAGAGAGGGTCTCCTCTTCAATACCATCAATCTCTAAGAGAAAGCCGATAGTTTACGAGGGTTCTCTCATGAGAATGAAACAAGCTTCGCTGAGAGAAACTTGAGTGGCTAAAAAGGTTAGTGCGCGCCATCGGGTCCATGACGACTTTGATCTTCAATACCGTGTCATCAAGGACAACCAAGAGTATATGAATTGAACCCTGTCCGCTTAAGTTGAATAACTGAGGGCTATTTCTTTTCACCCTTTTCTTTACTTTTCTTTTTAATTCTTCAACTCCTTCTTTCTCTCGATTCTCATTTCTCCTTTTATAATCATACCCAAGGACTTCTAATTCTAACTATTGGTGGTGTCCTTGGTAGATCCTCTCGGCTCAATGATCATAGGACTGTTATTCCCAACCCTCACCACCTTATAACTCCATGACTAACCTATGTTGCCATAAAACCACTTTTATGAAAATCTCTCAAAGTGGTTATGAGTAAAAGCATTTTGTACCACCGCTGAGAGTTAAGGATTTTGTGTAATACTCCTCCATACGTGTTTAAGTATTTTGATGTAAATGCATCTGAAGAGAAGAGAGCGACTTTGAATTGATCGACTCTAGATAGACAATCCTCGTGAGACACGGTTACGTTGCATAGTTACAGAGTTACATTGTCGCTTTTAGGTGACAACTAGCTCTAATAACTACCTTGAAGGTGGACAAACCTTGAAAGGTTGTCAAACCCACAAAGTTCATGTTTACCAAGAGTTTCTCGAATGGTACATTCTACTAGGACAAGTCCTTTCATGAGACATGTTTACATCACTAGTGAACTAGTTTGAAATTATTATCCGTCCCTGACAAGTCTTTTCGATTTACTAACATTTAAGATCTCGTCAATTCATTGGTTAATTATTTTAGCACAACGATTCATTTGCATTCACAACATATTTCTTATCACATAATTTTCTCCCTCAAAATGGCATATAAATATTATTTTTGATTTAAATTTGATATCGAATATGTCCATTTCGATTTTTATGAAGATTACTCAGAAGAACAATTTTGTGAACAAAATTTTTAAGAAATACTCCCTCAACAAGTTGATATTAACTTTTGAGGTTTTGAAAATCATTGGGGAGGTACTTGTTATTTTGAGCAAAACTTTGAAAAATGAAAGTTTTGATTAGTTTTACTAAAATTAAGAAGCTTCCTTTTTATAAGATTGTGGCATCAAGCCGCACTACGTGGTCCTTTATTTACAAGCACGGGTTGTACACTATTATGTGCGCACGCCATTGTCAATTTATCAAACAAACAAAATCACAACCAAGAATGTTAAGAGAGTACCCAATTATTACACACCACCGCCTACTTTCTCGAGCACGCTGGTATGTCTCGAATCGGAAGCTTGGTCTTCCTCCCACATAGTTTTCCAACCGTCGATCTCGATCCCGATGAATCAACCTTTCATCAATCCTAGAGATAAATCAAGAACATCCTGCGATCCTTGAATTCCAACTCTCCGTCTCAATTGTACCCAACTCAATGACCTTCAATCGATAAGCCAATCCATCTCGAACCATCTTCGTGGTGGCATCATAGAACTTATGAATTTCATCAAAAGCCATGAAGCAATTATGATGATTTTCACTTTGGTAGACAAACCCAAACTTTGGTTTATAAACGATTTTGTATTGAGCTTGATTGATTTCGTTGAAGTGTAGGAGTGGGCGGATGAAATTGAGTTGTTTTGGTAAGATTCGACCCAGTTAGAGATCTTCAACACGCCTTAGATTAGATGCGATGAAAACAAGGAGTGAATGTACTTGATTTAAATTTTGGTTGAGGTTCAGTCAGGGCGTGTATGTCGTAATCCTCACCACCAAGTATGTAAAGTGATCAATGGTTTTCACCATTGGTGGTGTGGTTTCAAACCCTTGGTTGATCGATGATGGTGGTTGTGAAGTTTGTTGTAGTGGTGATAACCGCTAACCATTTGTCGAATCATTGGATGGAGTCATTTTTAACATATTTTGTTGTCGACTTAGTTGTTTTTTTGTTGATGGAGGTGATGATTGAGATGATGATTGGGTTTGGTGGAAGTATCAAGAGGTGGTTCGTAAGACCCTGAGGTTTGTGTATTGGATTGTCAACTATGTAGTTGTCTCGATTCCTTCTTTAACTTTTCCTCTTTAGCTCTAGCAACTTCTTCAAATTTCTTTTCGATCATTTCTCTTCACCACCAAATTATCATCATCGCGACTCCTTCATCCTTATCATGATCGTAATCTCCTTCGCCATATATTTCCACATCTTCACCGTTTTTTTTTTTGCATTGTTTTAGTTGTTGTTGTGGTTGCTTCATTTCAACAATCAGAGCGATAGTGACACCTTGATCCTTACCGGTTGATTAACCGGATCGGATGGGGTAAGAGTAGTTTGCAATGGATCTTCCTTAAGGGACACCGCTGACCCTCTTGCCCCACCGGGTTGATTAACCGAAAGGTCAAGCATGGTATTCCATCCTTTCTCGCTTTAATGTCTTATGAAAATTTATTTCTTCATCCATTGAATCATACTCATCATCGTAAAGAAGTCGAGATCGAGGATGACTTTGTGAGCATGAATTTGAATGGATGTTGCGTAAGGATGACCACAAAGAATTTCGCAAGATGATTATGAGCATATGAAGTTGTCAAGACTACACGAGATTGTTCTTGCCAATTGTTTTGTCGTATCCAAATAGGAATGTGTTTGCCATCGAGAGCTCACCGGGCATTGATGTTTGCTTGATTTGCACCATTTTGTGATCCGAAAGTCCTTAGACAAAGAGATGATATATGGAAACACAATGTGTTTCTTTTAGTCTCGATTTATTATATAATTACTTGTTTGATGGTAACATGTTTATGTTAGTTACAAGTCCTAAGTCACATTTGTCCAATTGTATGAAGTTGATGTGATAAGTTACGCGAACATGTTAATTTTGAAATTTCAAAGACCAATTATTCACTTAACATACAACATATTAACGCTTGAAAGCTCATATGAAACATCGTGTATTTGTGACTTATGCGTAATATATAACAAGTAACATATGCGAACGGGCCAAAATGTAGTGAATAGTAGGTTACGAGCAACAAGGATCCTTATGCGAAGAAAGGAGCTTATGCGTAGGATTAAGCTAAAGCGTGAAGACAAGCTTATGCGTAAGATATACTTACGTGTAAGACAAGTTCAAAGGCTTTAGGCTTACTTAATAGGATAAGCTAGATGTTACGCGCAGCTTTATTCGAAGAGTAAAGCTTATTCGTAATAAGCCTTGTTTACTTAATATCTTCCAAGATACACGTAATCCATCAGAGACCTCTTTATACGTAAGAGTTACGCCAGAAGATTTCTCTTAGCGTAACCTTTACGCATAAAGTATTCCTTAAGCGTAACGGTTTGAACACCCAAAGATTCCGACATTACTTAATAATTAACCTATTAAATATAAACATAAAACTTGATTGCAAGCTAATTCCAAACATCTTTTAGATCACAAAACAAGCATAAGAACATAGCAGTAAACACACGTAAAGACTTTAGGTGTAAAATTACTTAAACCCTAAACCCTTAATCTACGCAGAAGAGATATAGCTACACAAATCAAACAAGAATGTTTTTGGAGTGTCCTAGATGTCATATGAGTGCAATGGAACAAGATATAACACATTTCCACCACGTAATCGTAAGATTCATGGGATATGAACCCTACAAACCTAAAACTTAAATTTTGCGCTTAGATATTTCGAGCTAATTTAAAGGTTCAAAACATGCATATATACTTATTCTAACACTTTCCCGACCACCTAATAACATATCACTAATAAAAACCCTAAATGAGCGCAAGAACCCTAGATCTCAAATTAATGAAATTAAAAGATTCGTGATGGTTTCGACGATTGAAACAAGTTTAATAGATACTAAGAAAGGTTTTAACATAACTCATTTCAATCCAAACACATTTATGCATAAACACCCAATTCATTCGAGTGAATAGTTTTCCAAAATCGCTTTAAAGAGTTTTAACCGCTGGATTTGAAAGATTTTTGAAATCCTTGTTTAAAATCTTGATCAAAACAATTTAGAACTTACGATTATGAACAAATTTTGAACGGATTTTGAAGATTTGATTTGGGGCCGCTTGATCTTGGTGGTTTAGAGTAAATGCACACGGTGGTGTATCAATGTGATAGTGAATGATTTTTAAATTAATTTGCCAAGTTGACACATTCACCCTCAACCTCAAAGAAGGTTCCAACCAAGATCCTTTAACTCGCTTAGGTTAGACAAAACACTTCTAAGGCAAGGAACTTAACGATACTCCCCGACTTTTGACATAATGAATTTTGAAAACAATTGAGTCCGAGGAGAGTATTTGACAAGAAACATATCCACCATTATAGAAGAAACAACATATATTAGGAAACATGCAGGTACAAGGTTTTATGAAACTGAAAAATATTTACTTTCTCCCCCTCAACACTTGTTCGGGAAAAATGTTGAAAGATTTGATGGAACACAGTGTTGACTACAGATTTGTACTTGCGATGTTTGGTTTAGAAAAGAAGAATATTTTTGGATTTTATCTGATATTATATTTTTGTATTTTGTTATTGAAAAATATTTACAAAAGAGATTTTGGTGTTTCACTAGTTTTAAGAATGTTTTAAAAGTTCATCCAGCTCCTCTGAGTCAAACACCGATACCAATCCGTGGACCAACTCATTAAACCTAGCAGGAGCCAAGGCTTTGTGAGAAGATCCGCCATTGGTATTCAAGACTCCACAAAGTATAATTCAACTAAGATCCTTTTCCATGTGCTCCTTGTTAGATATTAACTTTTCACATACACATCAAACCATAACACAAAGTAGCATATAGATGGAATTCTAGAGAGAAAGTTAGAGGTTTAGGAACTTAGTGAGAGAAAGTGAAAGATATTATTATGAGTTCCAACTCTACCTTGGAAGGTAGAGAGTATTTATAGTCTTACATAACTCGCCACACTTTGGGTGTGGATCGTGCATACGCTGGTAAAGACCCGTCTGCCCTCCACGGTGTTACTTAACTAAATTACAACTTAACTTAAAAGAACTATGACTACGAGCTTAACGATTACATATACTGAGGTGACCGACTTTTAATACCGGAATTTCTAATTCCTAACAATCTCCCCTGCGGAGGTCACCTCAATTATGTACCAAAATTACATTGAATACCAATAGATATAACATTTAACAATTGATCTTGCATTCTTGATGTAGTCCTTGCTCTTAAGCTCGTAGTCATTGATTCTTCACAATGCATGTTTGGTTACTTCAAGTGGAGGTCTTTACCGATCCACGTGATAATAATATTGAGCCATCATTTGAGATCATCACCATCAACAATCTCTCGAGACATCCATTGTGGTGTTTGTGACTTTGAGACCGACATGCTCACATCTCGATCATGATCTCTTCTTATCGTAGTAGCGGAAGCTTTAGTTGATTCATGATATTGGCAAAGAACAGAAGCGTAGCATGGAGTGAAAATATCGAGACATTGATGCACTAATCATGATTTCTTTTTGAGATGAATGTTAAGCGAGCATGCGGCTATGGATTGATCGCTTCATTCGATCACCGCAAACGCCGGGCACTCGCATACAACAAGCTAGCAACAAATCGCACGAAAGTGTCTTTGATCACTTTCGATGAATTGAGGTACACGCCCACTTGCCTCGCTGATCAAGACAAGCATCGCCTGTGATCGTAGGATTCCTAAGAATCTCCTTGATGTGGTTTCGCAATGTTCTAGTCGTTCTCAAACCGAACATCTCAAAGAAGAGACAGACGGAGTGAGTGAACCAAATAATTTTAAGTCCACCGATTGATGAAAAGAGATTTGAAAACAATCGTAATGCTCAATAGAAATTGTTTTGCAATACAACGAAGGTTTTATTGAAAATCAATTATCAATCATAAAATACCTTTTGGTTTGAAAATGAGTACACAACGATGTGCTAAAGAAAAGAGTTTTTAAGCACAAAGACCGTTTTTCAAAGGTATCCGTCAATCCCTAACTCGAACCAGATTGATTCAAGAAATTGAATCGCCCCATTGTTTTCGCTCGCTTGTCACATGGTTGATCCAGATGATAGATCTCACATGCCACCTACCAGAGCTTGTTTGATGTTGGCTCCAAGGCTTTCCATCTTCATTGTGAATGTGTAAACACATCACTCGATGTTCCGCAATACCACAAGGATAATGCGAGGACTCAAGATATAATCTCTTCCACATTGTGTGAAACAGAGTCTTCATTGAAAGTGTCCTAATGAGATTTATTGATGATCTCGTGGCTCTAGACTCAATTTGTGCATATTTGGATCCCGTGTCGAGACTAGGGAGAGGGTCTCCTTTTTCAATATCAACAATCTCTAAGAGAAAGTCGATAGATAATGTCGGTTCCCGCGAGAATGAAACAAGTCCTTTAAGAGGAACTTGAGTGGTTTGAAAGTTGAAGTGCAAAGGCCACCGGGTCCATGACGCCTTGTCTTCAATACCGATGTTACCATCAAGAGTATATGAAGTGAACCCGGTTTCGCCTAAGGTTGAATAAATGGAGGGCTATTTGTTTTCACCCTTTCTCATTCAATTCTTTTTAATTCTTCAACCCTTCAAGCTTACCGAGACTTCATAGCTATTACCTTGTTGGGTTTATTCCAAGACTAGCTCGCCTTAGTCCGCACTCTTCCCATATCTCACTTTTCTCCTTTTATCATCATACCTAAGAACTTCTACACTAACTAGTGGATTGTCCTCGGCAGATCCCTCCTGCTCAAGCGGATCATGGAACCAATACCTAACCTTATCATCCTTATATCACCGCATATGAAGTAAAGTTGGTCGGTCAATTTGGTATTGTTCGTCCGCCATAGGATCCAATAGAAACCATTTGAAAGTCAATTCGATACTTGTGATGTATTATCAAAGCATTTTGTACCGAATTGTTTTTGATATTTTAGAACGAGATCTCCCCTCAACATGTGTATCAAGTATCAAAATGTTTTGCACACGGAGGCAAGAGAAAGAATATACTTTTGATTACCATTTTCTAAAGATATCAACATCACTTCCTCAATGCATCAAGTGGGTATAGCATTTCCGGAAGGATGAGGTTTCCATGAATTTTGCTCCCTCAATATGTGCCTCGAGGTATGAAAAGAGTTTTGCACATACTAGAGGAACCCGCACATGGGATAAATAATCACGCTTCAAATCAAAGGTTTAAGATAGATGCCCCTCAACATGTGCATGGAAAATTTGAAATCGTTTGTCACATGCAAGGTGATAGCATGTACATCCTTATAAAACCATTTACCTATTTATCGCTTTAAACCAATTTAAATCACACATTCTCCCCGATCACAATTATCAAATCATTTGAGATTTGTGATCTCTTATAGATTTAAATTGATTTTGAAAGCTTTTAAGGAGAATTGTGACTTGATTATGAACGCGTTTGAATCGATAAGGATCGGATTTTAAGACTTTAAACTCCATTTATAAACATGCATGTATATCTTTTGAAAACAAGTTAATGCCAAATAACTTTTAATTTAATTGAAATCATTCTCCCTCAATCAATGACGAGATTGTTGATCGAGAGATAGAGATTTTGACAAATAAGTCCCGATGATTATCAAAATAGAGATTGAGTTATTTTTCAAAGCATTTAGTTTTCAATAGATAGGAGTTTATAGAATCGAGCATAGGATTTGAAAACATGGTAAAACATGGCTCTTTTTTTCTTTAAAACCGGTTATTGCCTCAAGATGACAATAAACCATTGTTTTCTTTCTCCCAAAAATATTTTTGATTTTTGATTTTTGATTTTTTTTTTTTTTTTATATATAAATTTAACAACATCTAAGTCCCGTGTCATTCTTTGAATGACAACATCAAGACCGTAGATATTATCGAATCGAGAGAAACATGACAAAATGACAATATTTTTAGAAGATTTTTCAATTTTTCAAATTTTTAAGGATTTTGAAAGTTTTATATTTTTCTATTTGATTTTGAAGGTTTTATAATTTTGTATTTTGTTTTTCAATAAATATTTACATGAGATAAATTAGTTTAAGAGAATGATGAAATGAGTACCGAGATAAAGATATCGCTCAAAGACGTTGTAGAAGAAAGGAATCAACATCTCTTAAACTTTCGCCACTAAAGCATCCGAGGCTTCTAAGAAAATCGTCTCGAACATGAGCCTTCTCAATTTGAATCTTTGATAGCTTCCTCAAACCGACAAACATCGAATAAAGACCATTTCCTAAGAAGTAGAGTTGAATACAAAGCGGTCTCATTGATTGAAGCTCAAGACCAAGAACACGAGAACACCAAGTAACAAGTTGAAACATTGATCGCCCCTGGTTATCAAACCGGATTAACTGACACGACCGATCACATGAACTCGCAGCATCCCCGATGTACACCTTACTCTTCGAGATTGACCAATTGTCTAGTTAGGGGAACAAAGATATCAACATCTTCATTTTACCAAGTGCATTCCGCTTATATAACATATAACCAATCAAGACATAATGTACACATGTACCCAACAAGAGTAGAGACGATGACATCCACGTAACATGTTGAGTCACTAATCATCTCTCGTGGATGTCAACTCAAATAATCGAATTAGCTCGATCAAGTGAACATGTTGTGCATATAACCGAAGCACTTTATCATAAACCGAATATAAGATGTCGATAGGCAGATCATCTCATGCTCCAAATATTCTTCTCACATTTCTTCCAACCGAACATCAAGTAACAAAACCAAAGGTCTCCAGAGACCACTTCCCAAAATAGTTGGAATAATATATCCTTCCCCAAATAGTTTTGATACCTCGTAATCAAGAAACATAGTATATCCATAAACTTGAAATCTTGTGAGAAGAACTCAAATAGCCCAAGTGAATCCTGTGAGAATCAACGCTACATAAACTCTCTCCGACTATCTTTATCAACCCATATGTAGACAATTTAGTGACCATTGTTGAAGAAAACCCGATATACCAAACTTGAAACCAAGTCGAATTTCAGATTTGTGTCTTAAGCTTGCACTTAAGGATGGAAGAACGTGTCGAGAATCTATGCTTCAAGCAAATCTCTAAGTACTACTACTCAAACAAAGTATGAGACATTAACACCTCTTGCGATTATCCACACCGCCATATGCATGTGACATCGAGTAAAACAAAGTAACTCCTAATAGTGATAGTTAACTGTGTCTTCAATCATCCACCTCATCACGGTAACTAGATAACCCAAGTCTTCAACTCAAATACTTAAGCCCGAGAAAGTTATCAAATAAGAACACGCTTTGTGAACGCCAACTTCAACCTCAAATAAGTTATAAATGAGTAACTTCAAGTAATCAACTTGTGTCAAATGTCCAACACGTGAATAAACATACAATCGGATGTACATTGACCCACCGATCGAACCGGAGCAAATGATTCCTCAACATCAATGCATTCTTCCTTACTGGTATACATGTAGAAACCGATCCGAAGATTTACCAATAATGTTTTTAAGCGGATGAGGAAGTCATTTTCCTTAATGTTCATGTGTTAGATTTACAGAGCACATTTGGAGAAGAAAAGGAAACAATGATCCGTGAAGATTTGGCAAAGGAGTACCAAAGAGCGGATCACTATTCATGAGTGCAATCGCAATGATAGTCATTAACAACGCCTTGTGAAGTAACCGAGAAGAAGTACTTTAGATGGTGAACCAGTTGAGTCAATAGAAACCGAGCATGAGCTTCGTGTCGGATGATCAACATTCGTTAGAGGTTGGAAGTACTCATCAAACATATCTTTGAAAACAATGAATCCCAAATGCTGAATCCCAATTATCCTTAGTAATTGAAGCATTAGGCGTTGGAGGAGTGTCATCAAAATCAAGCAATGAATCATTGCTAAAGAATCGAGCAAGTCTAATTGGGATAAAATTTTGGCTTTTCAATCTCTCCCAATTAGTGCTCTCCCTAAACCGATTTAAGATTTTCAAGTATTCTTCTCACCGGATTAAGAAGAAGTCTTTAGATCATCAAATGCAATTGCCTTTAGTCTTCTAATCATGTAGCTTTCAAATGTAGATTAGATCAGACTCGACCTTCTTCAAGATTATCCGAATGGGGAAATAGACAGTTAACATCTTCTTCACACCAAAGGCATTCCTGCTAACTTTTAAATAGCAAATTCCTTAATTAAAATCCTCCCAATCAAACAAGAATGTAAAGATGTTCATCAAAGAAATCACCAAAGAACTAGAAGCACTTTGTCATTTAATCATATCACCGTGTGAAGATGTCAACCAACGGCTCTTAGAAGAAACTACATGTGAAGATGATCCGATAAGAAGAATCTTGCTTACATGGGTTCGGAGCCGCTTGACCATATTTTCTCAAATATCACCAACCATGCAAAAATTCACACTTTTTTCCCTCAAGAATTGCATACGAGATGCCATTCTTGATTAACCAAGTGATTATCATCCAAATGTATTATATTCACACTTCTCCCCCGAAAATTAGCACATGATGTCGCCATCTTCATTATATTGAGCAAGAGGAATAAGAGTAATTATCAGAGTCCGGTTCACTTGATGACCAAGCGCATGGAAAAAGCATGAAGCATGTTGATGAAGAATGTCGATGAGAATGGTCATAAACATGAAGATTTCTTCTTAAGAAGATAAAGCGCATCAAGCGCATAATTTTCTTTTCTTTCGAGGAACGGGCATGAAGTGTTATCGCAGACGCCATTATGATGAAGTACGAGGCCTCGAATCAAGTGAACAGACGTCATTGTTAAGAGCCCCTCATATGTTTAGAGCCACCAATCCAAATACCAAGGACGATTTGCACGACCGCTTTGACAATGTATCGAAGATGAGAATTGGAAACATTGGATCCCCACGGTCGATGGGTTCCTTTGGTTAGCACAAACAGCCTTTGAATCACAGAAACCCTAGATGCAATGGCATTATCCCTAGGAGTCGAACTAGTAAGCATCGACTTAGTCAAATGACATTTTGTGCTTAATGGGATTATTCTACCGCTGGCTTCCAAACCTTAATGTGCACTATTCTAGGCATAGTGGATCTAGCTAAGGGGTAAGGTTTGCCATTCGTTAATATTCGACCAGGGCTTCCACCGAAATCCTACATTTGTAAACACATTCCTCGTAGGTTTCAAGATTGCTTAACTGCTTCACTCTCCAAACTTTCTTAATCGGGTTATGAATCTTAGACCTCTAAATAGCACATCACATTTATCATGATTACCGTAAAATAAACATTTTTACATGTTTTGCAGACAAAGATGAGGCCTCGAATTAATTTCAAGAAGCTTAGAGCTACTACTAGAACTAACACGATTCTTTTTGTTCAAATCAAACTTCTTGTCCCTATGGTGTTCTTTTCACTTCCTTATCATGAACACTTTTAGTTTCATGTAATCCTATCCTTCTTTGCATTGCTTCTAGGTTTTGACCCGCTAACTTTAGTGTCAATCTTAACATCTCAGAGAAGTAACGATGGGAACATTACATGGCTTCACTACTTTCTCGCATTTCGGTCTAGAAGTGTTGGATCCAAGTTCTAGGAGGCACATCAAAGGTTGCTTGCTTGAATTTTGACATGGAACAAGGCATATCAATGGTCACATGCTTGGCTTTAGGCATAGAACAAGGCACAACTATTCTATCTCGCCTATTGCTAGATTTCGGACTTGTGACAATTACATACTCTAAGAGTTCCCGAGATCGTTTGGCATCCATGCGTGCATAGGCTATAGTACTATCAAAAGGTTTTTCTAATCTTTCATCTTCAACAATCTCACGGAGACCCTTCAAACTTTCCTTAAGGTATGAGAGATATGCTTTATGTGCAAGTTCATTATTCCTAATGGGCGGGGAATATATAACATATCGATAGCATATTTATCACAAGCGTAAACCTTAGGAACGAGTATTTGCAATTTGGGATTGGCAACTTTCCTTTCACCTCACGCCTTGATTCTCAATATCGTTAAGTAAAGAAGTTATCTTTTCAATTTGTTTATCATGATTAACTTTAAATGAATCACATAACTCTTTGTTTTGATCATTAACCTTGAAATTTCAAATTTTAAAACAATCATTTTCCTTTCTCGTTGTCAATTATGTTTTGAAGTTGGAAATTCGAGAATCTAAAGGTGGAGGCATATGGGAACCAATACATCCTTCTTTTCACCTTTCGCCAGAAATTTGGGCTTTCAATCTTTTGATCGTGTTATAATGAGCTCGAATTTGTTCATCACGCTTGCTAATTTCAAAAGCGCATCAAACTCAGAGCATCGAGGATGTCTTGATATTTGAGGTTTTAACATTTTCTTTGAGATGTTGATGTTTTAATTGCAAAGCAAGATGTTCAACTTCTAATTTAGAATAATGTTTGACCAAGTTATCATGATCATCCTGTTCTATTTTCTCATGCAATTTTGAATTTGTTGTTTCAAGCTCAATGACACGATCATGGAGACTTTCGAGCAATGATAATTCATGAAATTGATAAGCATTAATGGAACAATTTGTAGCAAATGAAAACACATCGTGAGCAATACATTCGTAAATCGATTCTCATTCAACAGTATGCAAGTTCTTCCTTTCAATCTCACTATATTTTAATTCTCTCTCATAGTCACTAACCTCAACAATCATTGCATCAAATACCTTTTCCATTTCTTTAATATCGAATCGCCCCTTTTAAGACTCTCAAATTGATCTTTTAGTTGTTTAAAGAAAGGCATGACCTCGCTTAAATAGCATTCTTTAGTTTGCTCAAACCCCTTTCCCTTCGCTTATACCGGTGGGTGTGATCCTTTTCTTACAAGTTTTCTCAAAATCAACAAATAGTTGAAAGATAACATATTCATCGATTAAGGTCTTGCTTTTAGTGGCAAGAGATCTAGGAACTAAGTGCATTGGTGTATTAGGAGGATACACAGTTGATTTAGGCGCTTCACAAGGGGATTCTTTTCAACAAGATTTTCACTTTTGCATTTCCATATCCTTTTTCCAACACTTGTTCGGGGTTAATAGAGTCCGAGGCTTAAACTTGTTCAAGGAGATCCAATTTTCTTTAGTGTAATTATGGGGTTTGATCGTTATGTTATTCTTTTTACACTCGTGATCTTCTAACTCTTATTCATTTTCTCCCAGTGACTTCATCGATTTCTTATCTTCCTCGGCACTCAACGAACTAGGTTTCATTACCATCATAAAGCACCTTATGAGCATTTCTAGCCTTTTTAATTACCTCCGGATTTGGTTCCTCAACAAGGGAGTGCTATGCTTATCGCTAAGACTCTATTCTTAGTGATCATGTGAGCGGTTTGAATGGTATTCCCTTGTACGCATAACTTATTTTCAAGCTTGTTTTTCAAAGTTTTTAGATTGGAAAAATCATTCAAAAGTTTTGATTCCTTAGCCTTGAATTCTTGCTTAAGCATTTTAACATTTTCTTGAAGTTCGTGTTTTTGCTTAGTAGTTTTGGAAAGCTTTTCTTGTAAGGAGTTTAACTCTTGTTTTAATACTTCTTCTCTAAAATTACTTTTTCTAATAATTGTACGATTTGGATATCCATCTCCGCTCACGAGTGGTAAGTTCAAACTTAGCACGTTGTTCAGATATGGCAACTTGATCCTTATAGGTATTGAGTTCAGTGGTCAAGGAATCATCGTGCACAAATGTAGTGTACTCATGCAATCCATAATCATCATTTTGAGAAGAAGATGCATACCTAGGTACTGCAGAAACTTTCATGCAAGTTTCCTCTCATTAACGCACAGGTTGTGGCGGTGCATCTCTATCTTGGGTACATCCGAAGCTTCCATGTAGCTGCCTTTGTATTAGCTTGCACGGGTTGTGACTGGTGCACCTCTCTCTTGTGGACATGAGCATGAAGATTCTATTTTAGCATTGTCCGACTCATCATTATTTGTTTTCTAACATTCTCGCATTCAAGACCACCCGATTCTTCACCGGATACATTACCCAACTTATCACAACACTCTTTCAATCGCACCCGACACTCCTTCACGCCTTCAATGTACTTTTCACATTATCCATGAGTTGGATAAATGTCTCAATGAATTCTCGAATTTCCATTCCAAAGATGTTTTTGAAGGAAATTCGGTCAAGTGTTGATCGTAATCATGAATATTCCCCACTAATGAATGGTCAAATTGTTTGTAGATTACTTGAAGAGTGACCGAACCATCCTTTTGAACTTCTTCATTGGTAAGTTGCGACTTTAAATGCTCTAAGTTCAACAAAGAAGCTTCTTGTCAATGTAGGTAAGTCTGGCGGAAAAGAGCACTACATGTTCGATCCCCGACTATGGATAACAACCGAATGAGGTGCAGATGAAGTAGTCGATAGGGCTCAATGTTGCATTTCATTTGCATGGCATTCGTAGCTTGGACCGTGCAATTCTCTCATTAGATTCTCGAACACGGAGATCTCACATCCTCATTGCTTAATTCAATCATCTTTAATCGCTCAGGTGGCATACATTATCATTGTTGTCCACAACATCATCTGCTTTAAGCACTTCGAAATCACCGGGTCAAGAGAGTAAGACATGATGTGGAAGGATGCACGGATTTTACACGTCTATGATTTAAACCGAGAAATAGAATCTTTCGCGGGATTTTACTAAAATCAAGACGAAACCGTTAAGCAATGACCAAGAGAGGTGTTAAGATGACCGATGGAATGATACGATGAAAGACGATTGTGTGATAGGACTTTAGATTGTTCGTAGGAAAGGTCAAATGTTGATTGGTTGAGATTTGGATTGGTTGATGCACGCTTACGAGAATTTTAGGTCTAAAACTTAAAAGCTCAATAACTTCTTTTCGAGTGGATTTGGGCCTCAAAAATTCGTTTCACGACATTGTGGTGAAAGTTCACAATATTCAATTCGCTCCGGTCGTTTTGACAGTATTTCACGAAACGGAGTTACGGATCAAAAGTTATGGCCGTTTGAAGTTTTGACGTAAAAGTCAACTTTGGTCAAACCTCTTCTTCGTAAAATCAACCAAGTCGCTATAACCCTTGAACCAAGTCGCTAAGTCACCAAGTAACTAAGTGCTAAGTCGCTAACACTTAATTCGCTACACCACTAAGTCGCTACAGTCCCAAGTCATTTGGACGGAAAACAAGTCGCTATGTAGTAACTCGCTGGGGCTCAAGTCGCTAGCAAAATTTTGGCAAAGAATTGCCACTCAAGTCGCTAGATATACAAGTCGCTAAAGAGCAACTCGCATGCACCAAGTCGCCACTCAGTAGGAGAGTCCACTACTTGTACTTTAACTCGCTAGATCTAACTCGCTAGGTTTAAAATCAGAACTCGCTACAATTTTGTGAAGCAAGTCGCTATGAAGAAAAATAAACCGTGAGCTAAGTCGCTAGCAAGAAAAACCTTATAAACATCACTTTTCAATCCAAAACAACCCAACCAAGATGATTCAAGCTTACCAAATGAAAACCTAAACACTTTTGATGATTCTAAACATAAAAGTACCAACAAAATTCAAACTTTAACACAAGAAATCAACCAAATGATGCAAAACCACTAAACTTTTTCAAACTCAAAACCACCTAAAACCACTATAAATCCAAAGATGTGCAAGATATGATCTAACCATGGCTCTTGATACCAATTGTTAGATATTAACTTTCACATACACATCAAACCATAACACAAAGTAGCATATAGATGGAATTCTAGAGAGAAAGTTAAAGGTTTAGGGAACTTAGTGAGAGAAAGTGAAAGATATTATTATGAGCTCCAACTCTACCTTGGAAGGTAGAGAGTATTTATAGTCTTACATAACTCGCCACACTTTGGGTGGATCGTGCATACAGGTGGGTAAAGACCCGTCTGGTCCTCCACGGTGTTACTTAACTAAATTACAACTTAACTTAAAAGAACTACGACTACGAGCTTAACGATTACATATACTTGAGGTGACCGACTTTAATACCGAATTTCTAATTCCTAACACTCCTTGATGAAATGATATCAAGATCGATATGCTTAGACTTCAATGTTGAATGAGTTGCACGAGATCGCAATAGCACTTCGATTGTCGCAAAGACATCGAGATTATGTCAAATATGTAACCATAGTCTTTGAGTTGTGTTCTCATCCAAATGACTTGAGCACAACACCGACATGGCTACATATTCTCGCTTCTATTGAAGACAACGATGTACAACTCGCTTCTTCGATTGCCATGACACCGCTTTATCACCAAGAAATTGTAAAGCTCTCAAGTACTTTTCCGAGAATCTAAGCAACCTGCGTGATCGCCTAAAAAGCTATTAGTTCAAAACCAAAATCCTTCGGATACCGATCCCCAAGTTAATGGTTCCCTTGATGTATCGGAGGATTCTTTTAGCCTCAGAGAGGTGAGTTTCAGTTGGTCTCGATCGATAACGGAGCAAAGATATACAAAGAAAGACAATGTCGTGCCCATCTTGGTCGTTAGATACATGAGAGACCCAATAATACTTTGGTATTTGGTAGGGTCAACCAATTTCCCATGCAAATCAAAGATCCGGTTTCTTAGTGTGTGCCATTGGTGTGGCATAGGTGTCACAGGTTTGCATTCCATGTTTGTTTAAGATTTAAAGGGCATATTTGGACTGACTCAAGAAAATACCACGGGGTGATTGATGAACTTGAAGTCCTAGAAAGAACGTAAGTTCACCCATCATGGACATTTCAAAATGTTTTTTCATAAGTTTTGAAAAAGCGTTTGAGTACTTTAGATGTGTTGACCCAAAAATGATGTCATCCATATAAATTTGAACAATTAAAATGTGTGCCCCGTGATATTGTATGAAAAGTGTAGGGTCGACCGAACCTTTGACGAAATTATTGGCGATAAGAAAGGATGATAACTTATCATACCATGCCCGAGGGGCTTGTTTGAGACCGTAGAGAGCCTTCTTCGGTTTGTAGACGTGATTAGGGAACTCGGATCAACGAATCCTTCCGCCGACTAACATAGACCGCTTTTTAGTTGTCCGCTGAGAAAGCGGTTTTGACATCCATCCGAAAGATCGTGATATTCATGTGAGCCATAAATGCCGAAAAATCCGTGATGACCTCAAGACGAGCAACCGAGCGAATGATTCTTCAAATTCAATACCTCTTCCCGTCTATAACCCTTAGCCACCGTGACGTGACTTATTTCTCGATTCGTTCCTTCAAAGATCCAATTTGTTTTTCCAAATCCATTTGAGACCAATGACGAAGACCCTGTTGGTCTTTCAACCATATCCCATACTTCAAGACGTTTAAACCGATTGAGTTCTTCTTGCATGGATTCAATCCAGTTGTCTTTTGTCATTGCATCTTTAATGTTTTAGGTTGATATTGGCGGACGGTGAGTGCATAAATGCAATGTTCACCGTCCGTGTGAAGACGTTGTCTAGTTACTGACCGGTTTATTCGGGTTACCAATAATGTTCTCAAGAGGATTGTCTTTCATCCAACGATGTGTGGAAGGTTGATGTTGATATACATTTTGCGATTAGAGGATGCAAATGACTTGTTGATGATTCCGCAACATCAAGTAGCGTAAGCATTTGCAAAAGGATTAAAGAACGATTTGGATCATAATCTGCAGTGGGGTACTTCATTGTTCGAATATCATCAATTGGTTCGTCGTTGGATGCGGTTTGTTCGATCGTTGTTGTAGAATCACTGGTGGTGCTTCCTCAGCGATGAGTTGTTGTAGCAGTGTATCGTATTAGGTTTTGATCGGGTTGAGCGGTGGAAACATTGGATACACCGAGCACGCTCATCAATATCATCACTAAACAGAGGAGCAAATAGTTGCTCCATTTGACGTCGAGTTAGTTGTAGACTAGGTTCGGTGATGATGGGGTTTGAGGAAGTTTAAACTGTTATGACCGGGTTCCAAGTCGTTATGCTCAAAAGCATCGTGAATATAAACAGAGAAATGATGTACTACGATGAAACCGATTAGCTTCCCTTAATTGACGAAGTTTATGAATCGCCCCACAAACCGACAACCGTCTTTAGCGATTTAAACTTTGATGAAGTCGACATTTCCTCTAACTTTTGAAGTTTTCGATGATGCGTGGAATTTGTAGATGAGCAGTAAACCACACAATGTAAATCTGACTTATTGCGGAAAATCCGTTCGGGGGTAACATACAAGAAATCAACAAGTTCTTCTCACGTATGTAGATGCTTCACACCAAACAAACCACGAAAGACGAAATTAAACGACTTCCCCCTGAATGTTGCGGTCTATCGGAATAATAATTACCTGTGAGTATGCAATTTCTCGATAAAATGACCGTGTGTGAGGCATCATGTCATCATATTTAGGTAACTTCACACACGATAACCCTGAGAAAGTAAGACGATAACACCAAAGTGAGACGTATGAACCACAGATCGTCTCATTTCTTCCCCCTTATTGAAGAAATCCAAGAAGAGATAGGTTTTTCGCAAACGAAATCAAGGAAACAATGAACACCTACACTATATTCCCCCCGATGTTTTCATTTAATCAGAATCATACACCACGTATATTGATGATGAATTGGAGACAAGTGAAACCATGTATAAGGAGACAATAAACCATGTATGTCGATTAATCGAACAAGTGAAGTACCATAAATATCACGAGAGAATCAATCACGATAAGTTTATCTGCTCATTATGTTGATCATCGATGTGTCATTGTTGTAGGAAGCATTTTGTCCTTCTATTGTCGATATTCGATTGAGGTGCATACAAGAGCGGTTGTTGTTGTAGATTTAGGTGTATCGAAATTAGAGTATTATCAGGTTGTGTAGCGGAAACATTCGATACATCCGCTAACGACTTTAGAAAGACTCTTTAACCGTAGGAGCAATTAATTTTTCCAATTCTTGACGATTAAATACAATTTGTGAGGCGGTGATGGATCATGATATTTTTACGGTGAGAAACGGGTCCTACTGTTTGTTTTGCGGTAGGAGCCATTGTTGTTGTACTGTATAGAAGATAGAAGGGCAAGAAGAGAAAACATGGATCCCCAGTGTAACTTGGTTCCGGATGTTAGAAGCATAAAGATGTAGTGTCAATTATCTTCTTGACACCGAACATGCTATTTTGATGATTTCCTTTCGCCTCGTGGATGGTGCAACTACTTAGTATCTTGCTGTAGGAATCCACCTAAGACCAGCAGCTTTGAAAACTCTACCCGTTGGTATCCATCTAAGGTTAGATCTAGGGATGTTGAAACTTACATTGGGAAGAGTCTGCGTCTATATTGATCCACCTATTAGGTTTCTGAAATTTTACTTTTAGATCAACGGGTTTATTTCTAACTGTTTGTTGAGTAAACTTAGGTTTTGGTTTGCTACTACAAGCAGTGTTCAGTAATACACTCGAAGGTGATACACCAGGTCGTGAACCTAAGATTCCATCCTTTTGGAGTAGTGCCCTTTTCCTAGCCTTTTCTAGATCATAGTTCTTGTGCAAGTCATTTGAATATTGAATTTTGATGCTTGGTTTAGACATTGTTTTCGAACTAATCCTAGACTGGCCAGATGCAGCCACTTGATGAGGTTTGGCAGAAACAGGTATAACAGAAACAGAAGCATTATTCATAGGACAGGAATGTGGAGTAACTGGTTTTGACAAAGGATTATTCTCAACAACTTGGGAGGCAAACCGTGGTTTTGAAGATTTTGAAACGTCAGATTTAAATGCGATTGGTTGTCTAACTCACCGATTGGTTTCGAAAGGTTGAAGAGACGATTTCCAAGATTGTTGGTTTTTCAAAATTAGTATCCACACTCTTGTCGATTAATCTTCTCATTTTGTTTTGTAAAGCAACATGTGCAAGCCCTTTGCTTGAATTTGAGCCTTTAAATGCTCATTTTCTTTTACTAATGTATCCACACGATTACTTTGTTCATTCAAAGATTTACTATTTGGCTCGAGTTTAAAATTTTGTTTTGCATTTTAAGTTCAAGAGAGATGCAATGAGCCTCAAGTTTTGAAAAATCTTTTGAAACCGAGCAATGGTCTTTGAGAAGATTGTTTTGATTCAAGAGTTTGATTTGACGCAGTTGAATTGTTTGCAAGTAAGGGCTCGGACATGAGATAGTTGTTCGGACATTGTGCAACACATCGTCAACCTCTCCTTCATTCTCGAGATCAAGTTGCTTAGTTTGTTGTTTTGCATCTGCAGCGAATATGATCAACGGTAGATTGTACCTCGACCATTTGTTCGATGTTAGTGTCATAGGTGGGTAAGATATCTTCCTCACCCATTTGTTCTTTGTCAAAGTTGGGCTCTGTCATAGATGGGTATGATATCTTCCTCCGATCTGTCGTCATCCCGCTTTTCCAATGTCAGAACCTCATTTTCCGTGACACCGACAGTTGAAGTAATCACAACATTCCCAACAACCCGTTGAGCATTCCGCATTTCAATGCTAATAATCCGCTTTTGAGCTCATCAACTTAGTCATGACATCCATGTTTTGTTCATTTCACAAATCGATGTTGGTGGGTGAGGAGATTTGTGACTTTTGTACACTCATTTGTGCCATTGATGAATACACTTTCTTTACCCTGCAGAAGAATTAAAGAGAAAAGGTGCGAAGTCGACTAAGCACACAGAAGGTCGATATAGTGAATTTCAATTTCCATCCAAAAATAATTATGAAACATTTTGACTTCCAAAATTTGAAATTCACTATAAAATTCAATTCTAAGGTTGTAAGAAAAATTTGAGTTTTGACAATTTTGACGCCAAATTTGACCCGAAAAATTTGAATTTGGGCCCAAAAATTTGAATTTTTGACCAAAATTTTCACAGTTAAACCAAAATTTGAATCTCGCGTAAAAATTGAACGTTTAATCTCCCTAGAAATTAATTTTACTCAAATTAAAAAAAAATTTAAATTACTAGTGTTGATGGATCTTTGTAGTCGAATGAAACTTGTTGTTTGTTGAAGAAGTGCTTAGGCGTGAAAACCGACTTATGCGTAGAGGAAACCTTACGCGAGAACCTGTTTATGCAGAGGAAACCTTACGCGTAGAACACCTTATCGTAGAAAGTACCTTACGCGTAGAAAGAAGCTTACGCTAGAGAAGCTTAAGCGTGAGAGAGAAGCTTACGCGTGAGAGAAGCTTAAGAAATAAGCATACTGTGAAAGAAGCTACGCGTAGTCTTGAGATAAAATCTTAGCTTAGGCGTAAACCAAAGGCTTAACAAGAAGAACCTTATGCGTAAGATTTCCTTAGGCGTAAGACAAGCTTATGCTTATCGTAGAAATTGCTTATGCGTAAGATGTTTACTCGTAAGCTTTTATGCTTAGGCGTAAAACTGGGTTTTACCCAAAAATCCTTTACACTTATCCCAGTGTAAAAGATATCCAAAGTCGAAGTGTTTTAAGGCTTATCCAAGCAAGAAAACACTTAGTAAACCAATAGTACTGAAGATCAAACCTTGAGAAGCTTACGCGTAATTTTAGGGTTTTCTTACAAGTAGAAAAAACCAACTTTCACCAAAAACTGATTTTATGCCCAAAAGTGTTTAGAAACCTGATTTTTATGATGAAATAGCTTCAATATCACCAAAATAACACAAAAGTATGAAACTTGATGATCCAAAACACGTTTTCACCTTACGCGTAGAAAACACTATACGAATCAAAACAAGCTTAAAAACACTTCTACATGTAAAGTTTGAAACTTTTGCTAAAACTTAAACTTTATCACCAAATAACCTTGAAAGTACAAGAATCTTGAATTTTTAAGTGAAAAAATGAAAGCTTTTTGCGTATGAAAGTTGAAAAACGTGAAACCTTTCGTGTAGATAAGATAACTTCAAAGAACAAACCGTTTCACCCAACTAGATGGCGAATGATACCACTGTTAGGTCACCATATTTGTAACACAAGCATCAATATAAGAAATAGAGATGAAGAAGGATCGGATGAACACCTTACACACACACGTTAATATGAAATAGAAAGGATAAGCATAAGTGTAATATAAAAGTGAACAACCAACCTTCAAATGAAGGTTTACAATCCTATTTATAGGAGAGGGAGCTAGGGCAACACTCCTAGTCCCTTCCTTTCCTTATTAGGCTTGGGCCAAGGCTTATGAGCCTTCTACATAAGCCTTAGCATAATAACAAACATAAAGGCCTAATTAAGCTAACTATTACATATTAATTACTAACACTTGTAATCTAGTTTAGGAGTGATTCCAACATTATGCCAAAGCGATGGAGGTTTGATCTATTCTTAAGCTTATGGTAATCTTTTTACTATGCCAGGTAATGAGTGTTTATATTCCATTTTCATTCGTATTATATTTCATATAAACCCGAGAGATGAGAGAATCCAAACACCACTTGTGAGGTGCTAATATATAATTTTTGTGCTTGTTATGACTATTGTAGCACTTTTATTTGTTGTAAACTATTTTAAATCAATGCTTCATGCCCTCTAACTTATAAATTAATTGGTCAAAATCACATTTGCTTGAGGACAAGCAAATACCTATTTCGACACATTTTATATCGTTACTGATTAATTTCTTTCCTTTTTTAGTTTTTAGGTCTTTTAGAAGCAAAATGTTGGAATGAAGCACATTTGGACGAAAAGGAGCAAAAACATGAAGAAAATGGCAAAGTCAAGATCGAAGCCACTCAAGATCGATCGTGAGAACTGGCGCCCCATCCAAAGGCGGCGTCGTCCTCTATGAAGACTTGATCAAAACATGCACGCGACGACTCGGTGAAATTTCGGTCATATAACTGACGGCGTCACGCTTTAATTATGGGCGCCACTCGCGGTTTTCACCCCGCACGGCCAAGATCTAGAATCAAGACGACGTCTCAACTAAATACCGACAACGTCACAACTCTAAAGTGACGCCGTCCATCGATGACTTGGCGACGAAACCCTAATGCGTCCCATGCAAGGATTGTCGCGATTGTAAATTATATATAGAATTCGATTTTACGTATTTTAAGAGGTAGTATTTTGGAGAACAAACCCTAACTCGGTTGTAGTCCGACTTGGACGGATTCTAGGGTCCCATACCCTATTTTACACATCAAGATAAGTTTGTTAATCCAATTTATCATTATGTCTATCCCATATTCGATTGATTGTGTGTATGCTTGCTTCTCTATCATGTCTAGCTAAATTACTTGTGTGTTTGCTTAGATCTATGAAACCTAGTTATTGATTATTGTTAGGTTGTTTCTTATCTTAATTGAAATTGGCTTAGGAGTGCAACTAGGCTTTTCTTTGTATTTAATGCTTGAATATGCTTTATGATGATATAGTTCATGGATGAAATAGCTTAGGCTTGCCGACTCCGTGAGTCATATACGAGAGATAACCTCAAAGAACTAAGGACCACGCATACCCTACGACCTTTAGGAATACAACGCGTTAAGATAAAGGACGTGACAACCCAACCAACCAATAAAAGATAACTATGGAGTAATAGTATCTAAGTGAACACATCTTTAATCATCATACGAGCAAACTTCAATTAGACATAGATACCCGTAGTAATTAGATAATTAGTTAAAGTTGAGTAATTGGTATAAGTACCACCTCCAAACCAATTGCCCCGATATTTTACATTAGCTTTCTAAAAAAAGACAAAAAAAAAAAAAAGAATCATAATCAACCCCACCTTCATGTCATATATTTCTTACTAGTGTTCCTATTCTCATAGAAAATGATATCAATCTCCAAGGCTTACCCCATACTACACTACAACGATTAGGTTCACTGCCTAGGAGGTTGAAAAACTTGCTCGAAGAAAAGGAAGTTTCTTGACCGAACGCGCCTTCCAAGCGCATCAATAATTTATGCTTAATTGAGGTGTGCTCGTATGGCAATTAAAAATATGTTTACTTAGATACTATTACTCCCTAGTTATCTTTTATTGGTCGATTGAATTGTCACGTCCTTTATCTTAACGCGTTGTATTCCTAATAGTCGGAGGGTGTGTATTCCTAGTTCTATGAGTGTATCTCCTATAGAATTCACGGATCGGCAAGTATAATACTATCTCCCGAGCACCCTATCGTCGTAAAGCACACTAACGCAATAAACACAACGATAGCCTAGTTGCACTCCTAGGCTTTTATCAATTAAGATAAGAGACAACCCTAACAACAATCAATAACTAGGTTTCATAGATCTAAGCAAACACACAAGTAATTTAGCTAGACATGTTAGACAAGCAAGCATACACACAATCAATTGAACATGGGGTAGACATAATGATAATTTGGAATAACAAACTTATCTTGATGTGTAAAATAGGGTATGGGACCCTAGAATATTGTCCAAGTCGGACTACAACTGAGTTAGGGTTTGCTCTCCAAAATTCTACATCCTAAAATACAGAAAAATCGAATTATATATATAGATTTACAATCGCGAGGGCGTCGCCTTTTGCTGGCGACGCCGTCAGGTCGCCGTCATTAGGGTTTCGTTTGGGCCAAGTCATCGATGGGACGGCGTCACTTGAGAAGTGTGACGCCGTCAGTCTTCATGCAGGACGTCGTCTGAACTATGGATCTTGGGTGTTTGGTGTGAAAAGTATGAGTGACGCCTTCCAGGAATAAGGTGTGACGCCTTTAGGTTTTAGGACCAGAAATTTCGCTGAGCCATCGCGTGCACTTTTTGATCAAGTCTTTATAGATGGACGGCGTCGCCCTATGGATGGGACGCCGTCAGGTGTAATGATCAGGCTTTGAGTGTCTTTGATCTTGACTTTGCCTTGTTCTTCATGTTTTCGCTCCTTTTCGTCCAAATATGCTTTATTTCAGCATTTTGCTTTCAAAAGACCTAAAAGTAAAAATGAGCGATTTTAAGCGATATGGATATACAATGTGTCGAATTGGGGCTTAAATGACCCCTTAAAAGCGTACGTTTTAAATCCTTATCAATAGTTAAAAAAAATGTTCTTATATATAGTCAAGAAAATAAATAAACATAAAAGTTTAAGTGTCAAAAGTATAAAGAAAAAAAATTTGTAAAAGCGGGAGTGATTTTAAAAATATTTTGTCTAGTGTAAAGAAATAAATTAGTAATCGATTTTTAAAAAACACAATATATAAAAACTCATGCGCATGCGGTGGATAATTTAATTTCGTCACGACCAGATATTCTTTTTTGTAATTTGAAGATTTATCGTTCAGAAGATATATTATTTTAAATAAATAAAAATAACTTTTTTATTAATTTTGATAAAAAAAAAATAAAGTTATGATATTTAGGCCTAACAATGAGACCTAATATTAGACCTACACCATTAATTTTTTGACAAGTGTAATTCACTTTTCTCTTTCATCATTTCACACCAATCAAATTTTCAAATGAACCAATCACATCTTTAGGTCTAATTTTAGGTGTAGGCATCCGAATCATCTTTTAAAAATAAATAACTAAAATTTAAGTAAATATGATATTGATTGAGATTAGACACAACCAAACCAAAACAAAAAAGCATCCTAGATACCAAAACCACTTGACAAGAACAAGTCTTCTGTTCTTGTTTGGGCTTCATTAATACACAAACTCTAGAGAGAGAAAACAAAGAGTAATAATGGGAGATCTAATCGCATGGCTCTTCTCCTTCTTCATCCTTTTAGCAGTCATAGCCCTTGTCCTATACCAGGTCTTCACTTGTTTCTATATGTTTCATCAACTTGTTATATTGCATTTTGTAGTTGTTTATATGGGTTTTTTTTTGTTATTTTTATGTTTTATAATGATGTGTAGTTTAAAGGTTACCCTAAGGTCAGTTATATATTCGAAACTTTTTTCGATAAAAAAACTCAAATAGTTTTTTTTTTTGTATGGGTGAAAAAAATACAGTTAATTGTGAAATCAGTAGAAATGGCGTAAGTGAAACAAAGTTGATATTGGTGGCATAGGATTGTTGAATTGTTTTGTTGAATGAGAATGTACCACGAGAACGGGATAAATAAGAAAACTAGGGAGAAAGGACGTATATGAGTGTGCAAAATGTCACTTGTGTTATATGGTTAATATCAAAAGTTTTCATGTACACACTCAGTGTTTTTCAAAGGTGGACACTTTTTGAGAGCTAATGTAGAATTTAACTCGATCAAGATCCAAAAGTACATGCTCTTGGTTCTCTTATTTCCTCCTTTCTTTTAGTGATGTATTATTTTTTTCCCCTGATACAACTTAACGAACCACCTCTATTCCTTCGGTGCATGCTCACTTAGTATCTGATTTTCTTGTTTCATCTTCTTGCACTTCGTGGTTCAGTTAGTATGTGTTAACATGAAACGGGTGATTATCTGATTTTCATATGTAAATCTATAGGTTTTATCTATTTTTTATAATGATGTGTAATAAAAAGGTTTCCCCGAGAAAATTTATCCCCTTGTGGCCACGGAGATTCACCTGCTTCGACTCCGGGCTATCCAAAAGGGTAGTCGCCCACTCGCCCTGGGAATAGTCGGCTCGCAATGTCGAGTCGGAAACCCAGGTAACCAAAAAAATAAATAAATGGTTCCCCGAGGTCATTTGATATGTTAGAAACAATATAAGGTATTTGAGTATGAAGATAGTTTTGTTAAACTAGGGAACCTATGAAGTCAACTGAAACGATTTCTACTATTTTTTAGCTGGTTTTGGTTAGGGATGATACTTTTTGAGAGCTAAAGTAGAACTTAGGTCAATCAAGATCTAGAAGTACATGCTCTTGGTTTTCTAATTTGTATTCTTTTAGTGATTCTTCTTTTTTCCGTCTGAATAAGTCAACAACCCACCTCTGTTTCTTTCGCGCATGCTCGCCCAGTATCTGATTTTTAAATCTTTTACTAGGTCTTAACACACACTATACCTTGAGTATGAACAAATTTTCTCTAAAGTTAGGGCACCCGTGAAGTCATTTGTATCAGTTGCTACTATTTTCAGGCAAATTTTGACTGGGAATGACATAAGCGAAACCAAATTGATATTTGGCGACATAGGATTGCTGATATGTTTTGTTGAATGTGAAAAACTACTAAAATGAGATAAAGAAGAAAACCAGGGAGAAGGGGCTTATGGATTTTGATTAAGTTACATTTTTATCTTGGCCTTCTCTAAAAGGGATCACCGTGAAAACTATGAGTGTGCAAAATGTCACTTGATATTAACCATGTGGCTATTCTAATGTTATATGGTTAATATCAAAGTTATCATCTACAGTGTTTTTCAGAGGTGGACATTTTTTGACAGCTAATGTAGAATTTAACTTGATCAAGATCCAACGTACATGCTCTTGGTTATCTTATTTCCTTTCTTTTAGTGATGTATTATTTTTTTCGCCTGAAACAACTTAACAAACCACCTCCATTCCTTTCGTGCATGCTCACTTAGTATCTGATTTTCATTTTCTTATCCATCTTCTTGCACTTTGAGATTCATTAGTATGTAAATTTATGTTTACACTAAGGTCATTTATATATCAGAGAGGTTTTGAAGCCTTTCAAGTATGAAGTAGATTAGTTTAAGGCCAAAAACTCATTTTTATTACTAAAGCTAGGCATCCATGAAAGTCTAATTAGTAATAAAACTAGGGAACGTATGAAGTCAACTGAAACAAATTTAACGATATTCCGGCTGGTTTTGGTTAGAAATGGCATTAGTGAAACCAAATTGATATTGGTGGCATGGGATTGTTGAAATGTTTTGTTGAATGTGAATAAACCACTAGAAGGATACTAATAAGAAAACCAGGGAGAAAGGACTTATGGATTATGATTAAGATGCATTTCTATCTTAGCTTTCTCGAAAAGGGCTCGCCATTGAAAACTACGAATGTGTAAAAGGTCACTCAGTTTTAACTGTATCTACTATCCTATTCTCACACAGTGTCTTGAATTGATCTTCTACACATTCATGTTTTTCGTGGTGGACACTTTTTGATAGCTAATGTGGAATTTAACTTTATCAAGATTCAGAAGTACATGCTTTTAGAATTTAGCATGTCATGTACTTATCCACTTAGTTTCCTTGCATTCGGCTCTTGTGTGAATTTGTGTTTTTTAGGACTGTCTTCTTTCTTGTTTTTAAATATGATGGCAACCATATGTCCTACAGTCGCAAAACCATTATGGTTACCCTCTTTACCATTATTGGTCATTTCAAAATTCTTTTTACATTAAACATTTGACAAAATTTCTTTATCTTGTCATTGCTGAGGGGTATTCTTTATATATTTATCAATAGTAGAACATTTTAAACTAATCATTAAGATTTTTCATTGGTGCATGAATTGTGGTTAACTCTACAGGTTTAAGTGTATTGTTTTAATTCAACCTACTAGGTCATGATCCGTGTTAATCTCCTAGAAATGTCATCATTTATTTTTTTAGCATTTCTACGGTACTAGGTATTTACAATTAACATCTTTTCTTGCAGTTAATGTGCTTTTTAGACTTAGAGACTGATTATATCAATCCATATGAGTTAGCGAATAAGATAAACAACATTATGTTGCCGGAGTTCATTACTCAAGGGGCTTTGTGCTTTCTACATCTTGTCTCACGGCATTGGATAATGTTTCTGCTGTGTGTGCCATACATGTGCTATAACGTGAATATGTAAGTGCATATCTCTTTCTTATCTTACATTTCAGTGTATTTCTATTTGTTAAGTATCTTATCATTACATTTTAGTGGTTAATTAGTGGCTGGGAGGGTGGTTGGGAAGGACTGATTTGCAAAACTTTTACTTACAAAGATAAAATATTGATATGTAATTCAGAATTTTGTAACAAACTTAGCAATATTATTTTTTGTAAGTGTTTTTGTGCTGAAGATAAGACTCTCATAAGAAACATCTCAGTGTAATTTTGTCAATTGATTCAAAATGCGTACCGAGATGCACTTCATGCTCATTTAGCGTGTCATTTATTTCAGTTTTTATAGATATTAGGCAGGCAAAAGGGGTGGTTGGATAATGTTTCAACACGGGCCAACTTTTGGGGTTGGTCGAAAAGAATCAGTCTTGGCTTACAATATTCTATGAAGTTATTATATTTCATAGATAATGAATATTTCATAAATAACAATGAACCGACTTCTAAAATAAGATAAGGATACTTCGCCAGCTTTTTATCCGCTTGACCTATTTGATCCATTTCATTTTTACTTAAATTGCCTGATTTACTCTTTAGCAATATACTCTTATTCATTGCAGTATGTAACCCAAAGCAACTCAGATTCACGAAACTGGTTGAAACTACACCATCTGATTTAATTTTTTGTTGATCTCTTTTAGCTACATTCATAGACAGCATCTAGTGTATGCGACAGAGGTGTTCAGTGTGATGTCAAGGGAAAAGAATCAGCGAATATTTAAACTTGTTTATCTTGCTTGCCTTCTCTTCTTCTCTATATTCTGGTACGTACCTCAAACTATTGAAAAACCTCTACTTTTAAGCACTTAGAAATCATATTGATGAGTTACTCTGCACTGTTGTTGTAGGATGATCTGGAGTATTGTGGATGATGAGTATTAAGAAAAGAACGCTCCTAAGTTGGTAAATCAAACTGTAAGTATAATCAATAATTGTCAAGATCGTAGATTAATCCACTTTCGACCTCGTGTTTAAAAAAAATTTGTACTTATTAACTAAAAAACTAATATGGATTTCTAAATTAGTGAATTTTGTTGCGAACTGAAATCTAATGAAAAGTGACAAAGCACATTAAACTTGAAAACGAGGTCCAACAAATTAATTTTTAAACTCAAATTTATATGGTGGGTTTGTTATTTCATTGGACATCTGAAGGAATTTTGTTAATGTAAGTTAACCTTGATAACAAACGGATCAATGCCAGTTTTAAGTTTGTATCAGAAGCCATATAAAGCTAAGACCTAACCTTTTCAGGACATGTATTCCTCGTTGATAACTGAAGGCTTCTACAAATTTGTATGTTTTTCTAATGAAAGGAGCCGTTTGAGAACTTGAGTAGAGGTATTTTCACTCGTACTACTCGATCATATTTTGAAGTACAAGATTTTGTTGTCTCCAATAACGCTGTCATGTACATGTGTATTTGTATCTGTATATTTGATTGATTTAGTTGTTTTAGTTTCACTAGATCTTTTGGTTGTAACTTATGTCTTTTTTCTACTTTGGTGGTTAAGAAGCGTAGTTTATATGATGAAACACCTTCCGATATTTTGGATTTCGTTCATTTTTTGTGTACTGCATTGCATATGAGGGTTGGGAATTCAGGGTTAGATACGTTCATTTTTTGTAAAAGCTGAATATATTAAAACAAACCATCCTTCAAAAGATGGAGGAGGATACAGAATACAAAACATATCATCTCCAAGGTATAATACACGCCATCTTAAAAACAGAAGAGAAACCACACCATACCAAAATCAGGTATCTATAACTTACGAGGGATCGCGAATCCAGTTCTCCCAAAGATAACCTGACCTTTGAACACCTATTTGAGATCCAAAATATGGAGGTACTCTGAATCTTGGGAAACAAGTCTACGTTTATGACTGATTGTCTGACATCATCGGCTTCATGAGTAATTTGATTCCGTCATCTCCAAATCTGCCACATCGCCACGTAAAAAATGCCTTGAAAGATCTTTGAGACCTTCCTAAATTTCAAATCTAAGAAAGAAAGCGGTTGTAAGTTCATCAATCGAGAACCGGTATGGATAACCAATATGCCACCAACTCAAAATTTTAAGCAAAATTGGTTTAACCTGTTCATATATGACAAGAATATGTTCTGCTGATTTGATTGCGTTTTGACACGGGCATTGAACGTTAGTTAGATGTATACCTCTTTCTCGAGATTTGAGAAATTTGGGAGCCTATCATGAGTTGCCCTCCATATGAAGACGTGATTTTGCGGAGAACACAAGCATTCCAGTTGAACCTTTTACCCAAACAACTTGAGCTTAACAGCGGTTGTCAATGATGCGAGATAGACTTTTGACACAGGGTTAGATGCGCCTGCTATCGGCTGGTTTTCGTTTTATACAGGGTAGAGTAGTTTGAAACATTAGAGGATAAATAGACAATTATGAGCCAAACCAACATTATTTTATTTGCATCATGGAGACGACCCTGCTAGTTGTTCACATCTTGAACGAATTATATGTATTGTGTGATTGCTATTAATATGGTGTTTGAACTATGACATTTTCCTAAGTTCTATGAAGTCATTTGAAATGCATAACGGTATGACATTTTGGTGGGATCATATGATCTTGATTTTGCATAAACGAATATGATCCTATGTAGGATCTGATCATTACAGCCTCAGTTTCACTAGCATACGAAATGATCTTACACCCTTGGTAAAAAAATCATAAACATAACAGGACATGAACAAACATAGAAACATCGTTGTGATTTCCAAAGAATCTTAAACATAGAAAGAGTAACCTAATTAAGTTGACACTTTGACATCCCTAAAGTAATTAAATTACATCAACCTGGTTAATTAAAAAACTAAATAACAATAACACAAGCAACAACATCAGCACATCACAGCATTTTCTATCCCCAAAATGACCAAAAGGTTCTTCTGAAGCACCCTACATGCTACAACTAAAATCAGAGGTGAAAAAGAATCATCATGGTTTCAGTCTTCCCTTAGGGACACGTTCATGTCCGTGGTGTTCCTTCTCCAGTCATGCATAATCGACATTGTGGCATGGTTCTCGTGCTGATAGTTTTGGGGAGGGGCAGGGGCGGGGGCAGAACTAGTATTTTCTGTTGGTGTACTTTCTTGGCTTTGTTCATTGAAATTTTGCTGCTGTTCTTTTGTAGTCTGGGGTATAGTAGGGTCTTCTGCGTTAGTCAAGAGTTGCATGTCGTTTTTTTGCTTTCTCGGTTTCGGTGCCACGGGATTTCCAGCCTCAGGTAAAAAACTGGCTACGACAACCTGAGATTACATAATATGAGTATTAGGAAACACAAAAAAAAGCTGCTATGCTGACTTTATATGTCAAATCTATTATTTCTCATAACAAAAAAGGTATCAATCTTTATTTCAAATTCAGCACCAAATATTCGTTGACCATCGCCTTTTCAGAGGAGTAACTTCTCTACTAAGGGTTTTACTCGAAAAGCAACCCGAATTTGTAGCAATCTCATGTTTAAAATTTCCTACTTTGGCTCAAAAGTCAAATTGTCCCAAACATATATTCCTAAAAGGAGAATAACAAAAGGTATGCTTTGACTTTGGAGGTCAAATCTACTACGTTCCCATACAAACATGAATATGGGATTTTTTTATTTATTTTTTTTTTTTTATAAGCTTTAGGGTAGGAATGGTTAATCCAATAATATTAGAACTTTTTTCTTTTGTGAGTACTAACAAAAAGAAAGCTTGGGGAATGCACCATTATTAAGGGATTTACTCGATTAAATTATAATAGTTGGTTAGTTAATCTAACATTAAAAAGAAAAATTAATGGAATGAACCATTTAAAAAAAATGTATTTAAGGTTAAACCGCTAAATGGTGAAATTTTAGTTGTTTTACCATTATTAATCTTAAGAATTAGAGCCGATGGCTTCTAATCAATGTGATCATCACACTGTTTCTAAAATTCACCCTATATGGTTCTTAAACTTAGAATCTGTATGTTTGACCTTTAAAGTCAAATTAAACCAGAGAGGATAGGGTACCTGAACAGGACCAGCTGCAGTAAGAATTCCTCCAAGCAGACCTCCAACAACACGGCCATCAGGGCTTGACAGAGCTATGCTCATACCACCTTCTCTTGATGTTACTCCTCCAGACTCACCAGGTGTGAAAGATCCAGATAACGAAAGAATTTCAAATCTTCCCTGTAATAACATAAAGTTGTAAGATATATATAAGATAGTTTATCTGTAAATTAAATTGCATACCTCGTATGTCACGGTGCCTCCAGATGAACTGGCTTGACGCAAAGTCACGTGTGAAATGATCCCAAGTGCAGATAGAACGCATATTGCGCGGGGCCCGTATTTTGAGAAGGAGATGATTTTAGATGTAACATCCTGAAAAAGGCAAGGATTATGCATTTATGAGTTGTGTATCAGCTAGCATTACATGTATGCATCGGGTGTGTTGAATTTAAAACTCATTGACATAGACACATTCATGAACTTGACTTTGTGGATCCCATTTCATTGATGCTGAGGATCACAGGGGGCAAAACGGACTTGTCAAGTTAAAGTAGGGTATTTAACTAATTTCTTTTGTAGATAATCAGACTACAATGATTACAAATGCTATATTACAATACTATTCATAGAGCAATAATGATGTATGCTGTCGTATGCATTTAAAAGACAATTTTGGCGACTTTTGACTCATTCTATCAGTTCTACCCACTTGAGCAGTTTGCCCATCTGAAATGGCTCAAAATTCACATTTAGTAAAGACACGTGAAAATGAGACCAAGAGAATGAAAGTGAACTGGAGAAAAATGTGTTGAATAAAGTAACAAGACTTCCGTATATAAAATTAAAGGGTTATTTCATTCATTGCCACTGGTTTTGGTTTGGGTTTGGAAATGTATGCTAAACAAACCGACACTAGAAAGTGTAGAGTGTCAACACATGAAGTATTAAGTTTGCATATTACTCACTGAAATCCTAATTTGCAATTTACTCATGCAAAGCCTTGACTTTGAAGTGTCAATATTTGTGAAATAAATACCTGGCAATCTAGACCCAACGGGTCTAGATGGATTTATATAGAAAAGTGGTTACCTGTACGTTGATGTTAGTCTAACAACCCGTCGGACCCAACATACTTCTTCAACAACTTTGGATGTGACCCAAGTAGACCCATGAGGTGTTAGACTAACATCAACTTACAAGTAACCACTTTTCCATATAAACCCATCTAGACCCGTTGGGTCTAGATTGCCAGGATTTGTCAAAATGTCTTTAAGCACTTTTCAATGATGACCAGTTAGGGGAATCGTGTAGCCCATATCAATATCAAAATTTCTTTGAATGACGATAGATGGATGCATAAGTAAATAGTTTAGATCCATAAAAGAAAACGACTGAAATTTTGCGGGACTTTGCACAATGGGATCTATTGAAGTGCTCATGGGACCGAGGGAAAATTTAACACTTATCCTTGCATATGCATTTGTTTTTGGGAATTGTGACTCTTTATATGATTTAAGAATAAAGGTATAGACTAAGTAGTTAAGGACCAAAATTTCGGTGTTTCGGTCAAGGACCGAAATTTGATATTTTCGAAATTTCGGTGGTATTTCGGTAATTTTAATATTAATCAATATCTATATCTATATCTATATAATAATTAAAAGTGTCAATATTTGATAGATTAGTGTTAATACTTGCAAAAATTAGTGTTTATTATGTTGTGTTTAAGTTTGGACCAAAAAAAAATTTAAAAACTGGAAAACCGTATACCACGAAATTTGGACGAAATTTGGACCAATTTCGTGAGATTCGATAATTTCACGAAAATCTCGGACCGAAATTTGGACCGAAATTCTGGACCGAAATACCACTGGAGGACCGAAAACCGAAATACCACTGGTATACCACCGAAATTGACTACATAGATCACACTATAGAAAGCGGTCATATCATGTGCATAATCACGCTATAATTTTCCATTTAATCATTAGTAGTAGTTAGAAGTTAACATAACGTAATTCGGTTGACGTATAAGGAATAATGGCATCCATGGCCAAAGAAACCTAAGAATTTACGATCAACAGAAATAGTGATAGCTAGAATGAACGCATCAAGATTTTTATTAGGTTTCTTCTATTATTAGTGCCAAAATGATTCTGAAAGTTAAATTATTCTAAAGTAGTAGGTTACATTTTGGTTTACTTTCAACCTGTTTGGCTCGTCATAGATGAAACGAAACCCAACTCGGCCCATTTATAAGTAAAGTAGTCAAATTTTCCGCATCTAGTTTTTCTAGTTAGAACATACCTCGCCTGGATTAACAGTGACCATGTGAGGGGTGAAACTTCCACCAGAAGTAATTTGGTCCCCTGCCATCAAAAAACAAAAGAACCAGAGTCACAGGTAATAAGTATCATGTACGTATATATTGAATGATAAGTCTTTTTTATTGCTCTTATGTGCAAAGATTTGGACCAACTATGAAACAACAAAAAGTGCTGCGTAAATTTTTAGACCAAAACTAATGTAGTTGCAAATACACTTTCATACTTAAGGTGAATGTATATTCATTCTAACCCACTTAAGAACATAGTTCAACAATCATAAAGGTTACTCCTTTGTGATCAAAAGGTAATCAATCACGCAAAATGGAAAACTCCAGAAAAATATTTTATCGAACAAAAATTATATATAAAACAAATGATGGACCCCATTTACCTAAACTCAAGTTCAATATCTCAGAAGACTTCCTTCTCCTTCTCTTCTTTTCCTTCTGAAACTCGCCACCACTTCCTGTCGCTTCACCAAACTTAATATCAGAATATCCGCCACCAGAAGTAGGTGAAGTAACAGATGCTAGAGGCATTGGTGACAATGTTCGGCCACTTGCATTAGCCACCCCATCTGGTCCATACTTCCTGGGCCTACCCCTCTTCTTCTTTTCCAATGAAGACGGAATTCCACCACCACCACTCAATGGCGAAAACCCAAGTGGGCTCGTAACCTGGCTCGTAATCTGACTAGGATTTCCAGTCTGTACGGGGCTTTCAGTTTTTAGAGCTAATTGATAGTTTGATGGAGGAGCCTCAGGTGCTCTTGTTTCTACTGGTGGTATCATATTTTCCCTTGATTCCATTATGATTAGCAAATTTTCTACAAAAAAATCAAAATATATTGTAAATAGAAAACTTTATTCAATCTGAGATACACATTATGATTAACATTCAACAACTCAAATTCATAATATGTTCAAAACACAGACATACTGGTCAAGAGCAAGTCAAAACAACAAATAATGTTCAAAACTTAATATTAAAAAAAGTACAATTATCTTAAAAATTACATATTCAATACCATAATAGAATACCAAAGTGAAATATATTAATTGTTTTTTTTTTTCCTGATAATGCTTAGTATATTTTACAAGATCAAAACTAAAAACTTAGCAATATATCATAAGAACACATAAAAATAATGAAATTTAGCAAAAAAATTAATAGCAAAATTACCTACAAATATTGCAACTTATAAAAATGTGACACAAAACACAACTTATAATATAAAAAATGAAACAAAAAATTGTCCACATTATACTGTGCACAATAAAACAAAAAAAAAACATTTACAACACTAACATGATAATTAAATCTTGTACTAAAATAAAATAAAATAAAAAAAATATATTGAAAGACCAGAAGTACCTTGTTTAGATTATGTCTGGTTTTCTTACAGGAAAAAAACACACACTGAAATTTCCTTTAAAGCATGCATTCTTTTTTTCTCTATCAATGTAATAAAATCAAGAAGAAATTATTATTATTATTAAATTATTAAAAGTTTGAATGGTAATAATTCAAGAAAAGAAATAATAAATGAGTAGTTGATTGCCGAACCCAATAAAGTAAATTTTGAAACTTTCAAGTCTTGGGTAGAAAAAAGTTAATTGAATTAATTATGAATATTTATTAGTAATTGAGTAATTATTTTATTTGATATTATTTTGGTAAAATTCTAACACGTGACACATTGGTTTTGGTAATATTTGTTTTTTTTCTTTGAAGTAGTAACATATTTCTTAAATGAAAAATGGCTATAAAAGTTATTGTTGATAAACATAAATAAAATTGATTGAATTGAAGATCATAAGCATACCCGTTTTGGCGGGATTAAGTATGTCGTTGTTGTTGTCGTCGTCAATATCATAAGCATAAGAGGAATTTAGCTATTTCGATCGATGGTCGAAATATGTTATTACTCAAATTAACAAAGCACAATAATTACATAGGAAGATGAAGTGAAGAGAAATAAGAAATTGATCAAAAATACGTTATAACTTTAAGCTACAGGTTGTTTTATCGGATTGAATGCAAAATATCATACTACGATAAGTTTTACTAAGATAAGTGATTTGGTATACACGTTTTGCTCTCATAAAAAAAATTAATATGAAATTCATGAAGGAATATAAATATACAGAAATAAGTGATTATGTAGTGTTTCTTATTGGGTCAATAACTTAAATAGATCAAAAGAAATTTTTTATCCACTGCACAAACCGTGATCTATGTTTAAAAAAATTTAAATATAGACCGCTTGACTTTTTTTTGGTCGACTCCACTTTTATTTTTTGCTCGACTTCACTATAATTTTGCTCGAATCCACTATTAGAGAAAAAAATATCTTGCAGTCTATAGGCTAGAACAACTTTCTTTTAGTCTATTTAAGTAATTAAATCTTATTTGAATATCTTGTAAACATTCGACTTAAAAAAACGAAAATGTCAAACATAGCCTTTAGAGAGGAATTTTCATTTGCTTACCTTTATTTTGGTGCTTACCAGGGACAAATTTCCACCATCCATCTAGTTTAATCTAATTTTGTAGATTAACCTAAGATTTATTAGATAAACTTAAGTCTATGTTTTTTTCTTTTCTTTTTGTCTTTCTTTTTATTCATATTTTTTTGTCTTTTTCTTTTAATTCGCGTTTTTTTTTCCTTTCTAAATTCACGTTTTTTTTTTTTTTTTTCTAATTTAAATTCATTTTTTTTAATTCACGTTTTTTTTAATTCGCGTTTTTTTCTTCGCTTTCATACGTTTTCGCCCGTTTTCTTACGTTTTCGTTCATTATTCGTCCATTTTCGTCCGTTTTCATACTTGTTTTTACGCTTTCATACGTTTTCGTCCGTTTCATACATATTCGTCCATTCTCTTACGTTTTCGTCCGTTTTCATACGTTTTAATTCATTATTCATACGTTTTCGTCCATTTTCGTCCGTTTGCATACATTTTCGTCAATTTTCAAACTTGTTTTTACGCTTTCATACATTTTTGTCCGTTTTCATACACATTCGTCCATTTTCTTACATTTTAAATGCATTTTATATGTTTCGCCGGTTTCTTACGTTCCGTTCATTATTCATACGTTTAAATCTGTTTTCATACATTTTCGTCCGTTTCATACTTGTTTTACGCTTTCATACGTTTTCGTCCGTTTCATACATATTCGTCCATTTTCTTACGTTTTCGTGCGTTTTCATACGTTTTCGTCCGTATTTAAATGTTTTCGGTCGTTTTCAGACGTTTTTGAATATCACAGGCGATATTTTGTGATATTCAGATGATCACAAGTGATATTCTGTGTTATTCAGAATAGATATTCATAATATAACTTGTGATATTATAAATATCACAAGTGATTTTCAACTAATGTTTTGTAACATAAAAATCACAATTGATATTCAGAATATCACAAAGTGATATCCAAAAAATCACAAGTGATAAAAAGTGATATCCAAAAAATCACAAATGATATTCAGAATATCATTAAGTGTGTTGGAATCACTCCTAAACTAGAATTCAAGTGTTAGTAAATAATATGCAATAGTTAGCTTAGTTATGGCTTTTATGTTAGTAATCAAGGCTAGGCTCATGTAGAAAGCCCATGAGCCTATGCAAAGCCCAATAAGGAAAGGATGGGAACTTGGTGTGTTGCCCTAGTTCCCTCCTATAAATACTTCATGTAAACCATCCTTAGATGGTTGGTTGTTCATTTCATATCAATACTCACGCATAACTTTTCTTAGTATCTTACGCGTATTGTTTGTGTTGTGTTCAACCGATCACCTTTGTCTATATTTCTTCTATTGATGCTTGTGTTATAAATATAAGAACCTAACAGTGGTATCAATCGCCAAATAGTTGGGTGAAACGATTTTGTTTTTGACGTTATTGTATTTTACGCGTAAGTCTCGGTATACAAACTTTCAAACGCTAAAAGCTTTAATTTTTACACTTTAAAATCCAAGATTCTTGTACTTTAAAGGTTATTTGGTGTTAAAGTTTAAGTTTTTGGAAAAAAGTTTCAGACTTTACGTGTATTTCTTCGTGTTTAAGCTTGGTTTGATACGTGTGGTATGTTCTACGCGTAAGGTGTATTAAAGTTTTGGATCATCAAGTTTCACACTTTTGTGTTATTTTGGTGATATTGAAGCTGTTTCATCAAAAAAATCAGGTTTCGAAACACTTTGGGCAGAAAATCTGTTTTGGTTAATTCTTACGCATAAGTAAACCCTAAGTTTACGCGTAAGTTCTTCAAGGTTTGATCTTGATGTTCTTGGTTTACTCGGTGTTTTCTTGCTTGGATAAGCTGATAACACTTTGACTTTGGATATCTTTTACCTTTGGAACAAGTGTAAAGGATTTTGGGCAAAACCCTAGTTTTACGCCTAAGCAAACTCTTCTGCGTAGAATCTTTACGCCTAAGCATTTTCTTACGCTAAGCCTTGTCTTACGCATAAGCAAATCTTACGCATAAGCATTCTACTACTAAGCCTTTGTTTTACGCATAAGCTAAGGTTTCATTAACCATACGCGTAAGCTAACCTCTTCGTCTAAGTTGGTGATTTTACGCCTAAGGTTTTCTTTGCCTAAGCTTGATTTCTACGCAAGGATTCTTCATCAACAAAATTTCACTCGACTACAAAGATCCATTTTACAACACAAGTTTCAAGATGTCTCAACCACCATACTTTAACTACTTCCCTCATGTGTATCCTCAACAACAACAACAACAACAACTCAATCAACAACAACAATTTTATCAACAACTACAACAACAACAATTTCAACAACAATTTCCTCGAGGAGCAATTCACCCACAAATGATTCAACCACCCCTAGTCTTCAAGTACAACCTTACACAAACATTCACAATCAACATCCGTCCGGGAATACTATGAAGGAACCGTCTTGGTTTGGAAAGATGTGTGAAGCTTTAAGTAGCCAACAATCCATACATGAAGTGGATCACTTGATCGACCTCCAATGCTCACTCCGGAAACTATGATCAATGGGTGATAAGGTTCTTTAGGTTACGTGATCTAAAGAAGCCACATGGAAAGTTCTTGAAGAAGGTCATCATGGAAGGTCCATTTCGGATGCCTCACGTCGTTACACGGAGATCCTAATGTCAATCCCCAAGAGGTGATGTCACCAACATTGCAAGTCTTATCGACCTCACGGTGATGAACTTCTACATTTTGAAGCCGATGAACTAGCAATGCAATACACCCTTTTGGGTTACCCAATCGATCCTTCAAAGTGTTGATGCTCAAAAGGCGCTAAAGCAATGTGGGAACATATTCATCTTCTCATGGAAGGCATCGAACTCAATCAAGAAGACATGGAATCCAAAATCTACTTGGCTTATGAACACTTCATGATTGAACCGGAGAGACATTAGAGTCATATCATCATCGCTTCTCGGACATCATCAATGACTTGGACAAACACAACATCATCATGCCAAGAATTGCGATCAACACTAAGTTCTGAGTAGTCTTGGTCACGATTGGGAAAAGTATGTCATTTTCATCCGTCAAGCTAAGAATCTTCATCATGCTACATACGGATTGTTGTACGACTATTTGAAGCCCACCAAAAAAGTTGACAAAGAAAGAGTTATCCGTGGACAACTTTGTTTCACCTTCACTTCGGATAATCAACAATTAGCATTGTGGGCTCAAGCTTGTTATCCTCAATTCCCAACCTTACAAACTATATTCACAAATCCTCCACAACCCGGCTGCTCGACCATACGCTAAGATAACACCTTATGATCCGTCACAACACCAATCTCAAGAAACTCAATTGGTTCCATACAACAACAACAATGATCAAGCACTACGGTGAATCTAATGAGGATACGAAGCTTTTGATGCATTGCGGCAAGGGTTTGTCATGATTGCTAGAGCCTTGGCCGATACTCAAACAAATCCAACAATCGCATTTGTACCTCATCCAACACAAGGAATCAAGTCGTTGTTAACAATGGACGTGTTGAAGTTTAGAATCGAGGTAATGTTCGTCGGATGGGCGATGGTCGAGGTTTAATCAATGGGAAGGAATAACATGGGTGCTCCACAACAACAAAGGACTCAGTGGTTGAGCAGGTAATGCTCGAATGGGATTAATGGTCTTCGTTGCTATAAGCGTAATGATAAGGGTCACTGGATAATGCATGCCCAAAGCCGAGGACTAGGCGGTGCTTATCACAAAGAGGCTCTACTTTGGCTCTCGAGGATGAAGTGGTGGAACCCTCACAAACAAAGGACGAGTTTTATGGCGGATCTGAGACTTAGATGATGACATAGAGGACTTGCGAGGCTAATGCAACAGATTATGTTGATGGCAAACATGCACGAACTCCACATGAGTGACACATGCCCGTGTATATGACGCCGACGGCTTGTCTCGGTCATCGGATCAAACCATATTCATCATCGATCTAATATCTCGGCCAACATCCGAATCGGCGAGGCTCGGAATGTTCAACATGGGCCGTCCACATCTCATTCGATGATACTCAACTAGATCCGGAGTTACATTTGACGATCAAGATGACCTCCGGTTACCATTGATAATTGATGAGTGTCAAATCTCATCATTTTATCTTGTTAGAATGCCAAAACATCGAAAACACTCGAAACACATCAAAATGATAAAATATCACAAACAAGTGTTTTATATGTTTTAAATGCAAAAACATCAAAATTTGGTGAAAAAGCGTATCAAGTTTGCATAATTGGCGGTTTAGTCCCCAGTTTCAAAAATTGTCAAAATCGGTCCACTGGTAAGTCAAAAACTTGTAAAATATCATTTTAGGTCCATGAGATTCAAAAGTTGTCAAATCAAACCTTTTAAAGTTTAAAAATCACAAAATGACAACTTTAGTCCTCGAGTTTGGAAAATGTCAAATATAGTCCTTGGTTAATTTAAAAGTGAAATTTATCAAAATAAACCTTGTAATATTAATAAATGACATAATTGGTCCTTCATGATAAACTTTGGAGAAAATTACAATATTGGTCCCTCAAGTTTCTAAATTGGCAGTTTTAGTCCCTGGATCTACAAAAATGGAAATTATCAATATAGGTCCTTGTACTATTCTTACTTGGCAGGTTTGACCCTTGTGATAAGTTTGGAAACTTGTCAAATGCAGTCCTTCAACTTTAGCTAAATTACAACAATGGTCCTTGTATTTATCAAATAACCAATTGGACCCTTTATGTTATTAATACAAATCCAAATCCACCAACCCGGTGGCCCAGTCTTTAGCCCAAACCCAACACCCGTTATTAATTTCGATTGACGGTCAAACAAGCAAAACCGCTTAAACACATTCATTGCCTCTCCCTCCCTCAGTATACACCATACCGGTGGTTTTGCCACCTCTTCACCTCCACCTCACTACTACGGATCACCAACCTACTCTCCTCCACCTCTGTCATCTCCCTTTCCATTAAATGCAACCCACACTACTTTTACCTCCAAAACCTCACCCTTCCCTGTTTTCTTCCAAACTCTACCAAATTGCCTAAATATCTCTCGAACTGTCCCTAAGCCTCTGCTACCATCCAAAGTTCCTTAATTATAAAATATCAGGCTGCAAGTTACCCCAATGACTTTGGCGCCAAAATTGGTTTAAACGGCCAAGATAAATTTGACCAATCTAATGGTCAAATTGAGATGTGGGAAAGTATTTGGAAGCTAGTGGGATGCAAAAGAGTAATAAATACAGAAGAAAGGAGCAGAAGAGAAGACCAAGTAGAGTAGCTTAGTGTAGCTTAATTTAGCTTATCTCGTTTTTAAATAATTTAAGTTTATAGTTTATGTTTAAGCTTTCAAATGCTTTGAAATCTAATTTCAGTGTAATAAAAACTTACCTTCAGTTTTAATTTCAGTTCTTTTAAACACATTCAGTTTATGCATATTTCACAGTTCAAATTCTCAAAGTATGCAAATATGGTTAATAGTTGTTGTTATTGTTTCTTAAGCTCATATAAGCTCTTGACAAGGCTTATAAGTCGTTAGAAACTTAAAGTTCATTTTCCTTAACAATTCCAAAATTACCAAAATTCACTTAAAATTAGTTAAAAATAAAAAGCAAGAAAAATAAAGATCAAGAATGAAGCGAGCTAATTTTGGATGGATTAATGGTTTAGAGCTTATTGGTAAGCTATAGGAGTGTTCTCGGTCTTTGGTTCCTGTCTTGAGCTTGGATCATTTTGTAAGCCTTTTAAGCTAATATCTCATTTCTTTGTGCAAGTGAGTCATAAGCTCTAATGTTTGTTTTCCATGTTTATTAGCTATAGTTAAGTTTATTTAAACATTAAAACCGGTAGCTTGTTCTTTTAAATTAGTAGTTACTATAAATCTTATTATCACGGTCAATTTAGCTTATTTGGTAATTCTTAGTTTAATGTTGTTATGGCTAGTGTTTTATGTTTCATTAGTCTTAATAATGGATAATACAAGTTCTGTAATCAATTTCATGGTCTGAGTCTGTGATAAGCTTTGAAAAACATCAATTCAGTCACATAAAGGGTTGTTTGGTTGCACCTGTTTAACTGTACCAGAAGTTGTGCAGTCTTGTACTTTTGGTTGTTTTGTGTCAAACTCAGTCTAAATAACTCAGTTCAACAAGAAACTGTGTTCATTAGTGCAAAAGTCAAAAGTACCTTAATTCTCATCTTAGTTTATCAACTGTTGGATTTTAGCTTGTCAAAATCATAACATTAGCTTGAATCTTGGTAACCTAGCTTAATATTATTTCATTTTAGCTTAATACTACTTAATCAGTCCATAGAATCAAGCAAAAGTTCATTAAAGTCAAACTTGTAGTTTTCTTAAAAAGTCAACATAATGTTCTGTGCACAGTTGAGATAGCTCAATTCATAAGCTCTCCTAGAGCTTGTTAGTGACCCATAGCTTATGTATTTTGGCTTTTTGGAAAGCCAACCCACCCATATCTCTATTCCAGTTCTTATTTTCCAATTTGCAGCTTATCCAATAAGCCTGCAAGTGCTTTTATTTTGTCCATATTATGTGTACATCAGCTGAGCAGTGGTTTTTCAAAATTTTCAAAAGCTCCTCAAGAGCTTATTTGTGAAAGCCAAACTTTGTCAATTAGTTTTTAGAAAGTTAAATTTGGTAAACTTGTTAGTCAAGTCCTTGTTTTATTTTCTAGCTTAATTAGGTGCTTAAAATAAGTTGGAAGTTGCCTAGAAAACCAAGTAGTATACTGTGTAACAGTACATAAGCTTATGCTTATTTTGGCTTATTTTTGTGCTTATTGCTAGATCTTTATGCTTTCTCAGTTTTCATTTTAGCTTATTTACAGTTCCTCAGCTTATTTCCATTTTCATTAGCTTATTAATCACTTAGCTTTAAAACTTTTGCTTATTCATTTTCTTTGTTAACTGTTAGAAAACATAAGCTTAAACTCAGCTTATTAGTCATTTTGAGAAAAAGCTCCAGTTATAAAAGTTGCTTATTTTCTTGTATTTAATAGTTTGCAAAAAGAAAATTTCAAAAATAAAATGTTTTTGCAAAAAGGGTGGAGGCAGGCTCGAACCTGAGACCTCCACCCCTTTGGAGAGTGATATAAGTGTACCTGGATACCAAGCGCCCTTGGGTCTTTCTTGGTCATACTTTGCATAATCAAATACATAAGCCCTCTTGTCTCATTTAGCTTAACGAACATTTAAGCTTATTTGAAGCTTATTCATAGTAGCTTTTCCGGTTTCTAATTTTCATAAATCGTATTAGTATAAAGTATTTTCTAAAAAGTTTGATTTTTATAAATAGTTTTAGTATTTTTTTAACATTTAATTAGTGTAAAACTTATTTAAATCATAATAAAAATATAAAGTCAAAAAATATAATTCTTTTTGTAAAATTTTCTTTTATCAAATAGTAAGTAAGAAAATTAGTTTTACATTCGTGAGCCTTTTATTTCATAAATTTTAGGTTTTGCTTGCGCTCAACGTAATTTTTAAACGTAGCGCTCGTTTTCATTTTAAACTACGTTTTAAATATTTTGAGTTTACGTTTTAGTTAAAATAGTTTATTTAAGTTATTTTGTTTTATAAAATAAGCGTTCATCGATCTGTAAAAATAGTGATAGCGTTTATTTAATATATTTTATCTTTTAATTTTCTTAATTTGCATTTAAGTCGCTTTAATTTATAGATCTTTTCTTTAGGTAATTATCCATTCAAAACCTTATTGATCACTATTCTTAGTGATTATTAGACATCTGAAGTTGTTTAACACCAATTCATCCTCCGTGGGACTTAACGACCCGAGAATCCCTATATTCCTCGATCTAAATTGCATTAGTGTTTGAGCTGTTTTAAGTGCATTACGGTTAGCCATTCACAAGTGGTTAGCTTGTGTGATTAGACTTATTTGTTTAGCACCGATCAATAATCAAGTTGACTCGTGGTTATACTTGAGGATCTGAATAATGATCATGTTGAGACTCGCGTTGAACACACTGAACCTTTGCCTAATCCGGATATTGACCTCTTACTTAATGACCAACAATCCCGAATGGAACAATGTTGTGAACTCAATCAACAATTAAAAATAAAAATGCCTTGTTAACGGGGATATTGAATGTTTAAAAAGCGACTCAACGTTTTTAAAACTCAAGAAAACGTGAACAAGGTTTTGAAGTCGCTTTTGCTAAATCTTACCAAAGCGAAAAATCATTAGAGCGACAAATCGTGATCTAGTCGCATCCAAGAATGCCTTATTGTCTCAAATAGAACAACTAAAATATGATCATAAACAACAACTTAACGCTCTTACTTTGGAAACTCAAAAAGCCAAGTCTGAGTTGTTAACTTGTCAAAAACAGTTCTCTGCGTACAAAAAAATTCCACGAAACGAATAGATGACTATCTTGAAGAAATTGTCGACTTACAAAACAAAATCAAGGAGTTTCGAAATGTTGTTTATAAACATGGTGAATCAATCACAACGATTCAAAAGAAGTTTACTTTTAAACCAAATCCAAATGGATATGGACCGAATCTTGTTGATTACAAACCAAAGTTTCAAAATAGAGCATTCAACCCAACTCACGAAGTTTCTGAGCGAACATCGAATTGATGATTCCATTATGTGTGTTGTTGAATATAATCGTCAAGAGGAATTTGATGCGAGACGCGAGTCGGTCAAAATGGAAAATGTTGTTTATAACAAACCATTTAACTATTAAAAAGCCGTTACTTTTGTCACACAACAAGATCTTTCTAACACACCTTGGGTTATCACACCTACTACGAGGGTCCCTTTCCAATCTTGTACAAATTAATGGTACTTTACCTTCACTTAGTGAAATAAAACCATTAGCCGGACAATGTAAAGTTATAAAATATTTTGAAACATTCATTTGGGACATCAAACTTTTGGAGCGTGAAATTGAATTTCATTACGAAATAAAAGTTGAACATTTTCAATCGCCTCTTGTGCGTGCACAAAGAGATATTCTTGAAAAGAATTTTACCACATGTCCGAAATTTGAAAAATTGTGCTATATATTGGGAAAGGATTTTCACAAAGAGCTTGGACTTATGAAAAGAGTTTTTGAACAAGCGAAACATCGATTTCAAATACAAAGCGTAAAAAGAAAATGTTACGAAAAGATGTTGATTGACTCTTGGAAGATGTTATCTCTGTTGATATCCATAATGTTGTGTTATTACATTACATTGCATATGCATTTGATTTCATCACTGCTTGATTACATTGAAAATGTTGAGAATATTGATCTTTGTGTCACAAATCAAGTCATTAAAAGTTGAAAATGAGCGATTGTTAAGCGAACTTTCAAATGCAAAGCGTCGTCTTCAATGGTGTCAAAATATTGTCACAATCGTGAACTCGCTTTGCAAAACAAAATCAACCGGTTGCATACCAAAACTCTTAGTCAAAAACTTGAGCAAGCTGGATGATCAAAGCTGTGTCTTTGAAGTGTCAAATTTCAAAATATGAACAAGAAATTTCAAAAGTGAAAAAGGAATATAGTGTCATATTTGATTTACTCAAAAGACTCGTGCTCAGCGTCAAAAGATGTTGATAATCATCGGCATATACCAAAGATGTTTCTGACGAGACGGACTCACTCGTTACGAAAATCTAGATTTGTTACACAAAATCCATGATCTAAAAGCGAGTTGGTGAAACTTAAGCAAGATAGGGATAGTAACACTGTAGTAACTACACTAAAGCAGATTCAAACCGACTCTAGAACATCTCATGACAAACCACAAGAATCTAATGTGCTTCCTCTCTCTGAAGCAGAATAGTTGCCTCTTTTCCCAACGCGCACTTCACGACCTAGGAGCAATACAAGGAAGAATAGGAAGTTGCGACGTAAGAAAAGAACAATAAAGAATGTTGAAGTAGAAGAACACCTTAGGACTTTGAATAAAACTCAAGTTGCACCCACTTTAGATATTGCGTCTGACAAATGTAATGGAAAAATTGTTGTAACGAATGTTGAACCGTTAAGTAATTTAAATGTTAAGTTTGAAGTTTTTTGTGTTGGTTGTCGTAAAAGTATGTTTTCTGGTTGTCATGACAAATGTGTTGCTACGACTATCTTATCTCATAAGCGGAACAATAGAAAGCAGAATACCTCTAGGCCCAGCTCGCTTCTAAGTGCATGCTAGGTAAACCGCCTTCTAGTGCTCATGCATTAATCATTGATGTACCCTTAGAACCCACTTCACCTCCGGAAGAACTTATCACCTAGTGCATTCACTAAGACCAAAGCTAAGACTAGTTGGAGATGGCGAAATGGTTACATAATACACTTGGCTTTACATGGATACCTAAAATCATGAACATTTGTGTTTCATCTATATACGCATCGGAACCCTCTAACTCTTGGGTTCCACATCTACTTCTATTCCATCTGTAGTCATGTGTAATGCGGTGATCTGAATCATCCTACTGGTTGTTGATAGCGGATGTTCTCGGGACATGACAGCGATCTCAAATTGTTTTCAAACTTTATTTCAAAGTTCATTGCACTTTGTCAGATTCGAGAATAATCACTTCGCGGTATTATGGACTACGGAGATTACATCAATGGTAACATCGAAATTAGCGAGTTTATTATGTGGAAGGTCTCGGTCACAATCTCTTTTCCGTCGGTCAATTTTGTGGTGGAGATTTGGAAGTTGCTTTTAGGGAGAAAACTTGTTTCATTCGTGATCTACAAGGAAATGATCTTATGTCGGTCAACGCACATCAAGTCTCTACACAATCTCAATGCAAGACATGATTGCTTCTTCTCCCATCATCTACTTTCTAAGGTTGCATCTACAAAATCTTGGCTATGGCACCGTCGTCTCTCACACTTAAAACCATAACCAATCTTGCAGTGCGAACTTGTTGAAGGTCTCCCAAGATTTCGGTATTCTAAAGATCACCTATGCTCGACTTGTGAACAAGGGAAAAGCACTCGTGCTCACTTTCCTTCAAAGGTGGAACCAACTCACGACATGTGCTTCATCTTCTTCACATGGATTTGTGTGGCCCGATCGGCGTCGAGATGATTAATGGCAACGCTACATCTTGGTAATTGTAGATGACTACTCAAGATGGACTTGGGTTTATTTTCTTGAGTAAAGATCAAGCTCCACGAGATGATCATCACCTTTCTCACAAAATTCAAGTTCGACTCGGAACACGATCGGACAAATCGAGCAGACAAAGGCCGAATTTGTGAATCAAACTCTTTGTGCATTTTATGAGAAAGTGGGAATTGAGCATCAAACATCTATTGCACGTACACGAACAAAGCGGAGTTGTTGAAAGAGCGAAACAAATGCGTTAGTGGGCTGCAAGAACAATGTTACTTAATGCTAAACTTCCGATTACTTGTGGGTGAAGTCGTGTCAGCTGCATGCTACACTCGAGAATCGCTCAATGATTACCAAGCGCTACAATAAAACACCTTATGAGCTTATCCACAACCGTAAGCGAATCTCAAACACTTTCATGTATTTGGATCCCTTTGTTATCCGAATAATGATCGTGTTGACTTTAGTAAGCTCAAAGCCAAAGCGACATTAGAGTCTTTGTTGGATATTGTGAAAACTCAAAGGTTACGGATGCGGAATCGTCGTACAAGAGATTATGGAAGCGATTCATGCCAATTCGATGAGCTTCTTGAGATGGCTTGAGCATAACGACTTGGAACCCGTCATAACCATTTAAACTTCCTTCAAACCCATCGTCGGTGAACCTAGTGTTCAACTAACTCGACGTCAAATGGAGCGACTATTTGCTCCTCTGTTTAGTGATAATATTGATGAGCGTGCACAAGGTGTATCAAATGTTTCATTGCACAACTGATCAAAATCCAATACACGATACACTGCTACAATAACTCTGTTGAGGAAGCACCACCAATTGATTCTACAACACGGTAGAACAAACCGCATCCAATAACGGCGAACCGGTGATGATCTTACGAACAATGAAGTACCACCACCTATAGATTATGATCTAAATCGTTCTTCAACCCTTTTGCAAATGCTTACGCTACTTCGGCGTTGCGGAATCATCTACAAGTCATTTGAATCCTTCTGTCTGCGAATGTATATCAACATCAACCTTTCACACATCGTTGGACTAAAGACCATCCTCTTGTGAACATAATTGGCAACCCTAATCAACCGGTCGTAACTAGACAACGCCTTGATCGACGGTGAACACTGCATTTATGCACTTACCGTTTGCCAATCTGAACCAAAAATATTAAAGAAGCAATGACTTATGACAAGCTGGATTGAATCCATGCAAGAAGAACTTAATCGGTTTAAGCGTCTTGAAGTATGGGAATTGGTTCAAAACCAACAAGGGTCTATGTTATTGATGCGAAATGGATTTGGAAAAACAAGTTAGATCTTGTGATGCGGTTATCGAAATAAGTCACGTCGGTGGCTAAGGGTTATGGACAAGAAGAGGATTGATTTGAAGAATCCTTCGCGGTTGCTCGACTTGAGGTTGTCACGGATTTTTACGGCATTTGCGGCTCACATGAACATCACGGTCTTTCGGATGGATGTTAAAACCGCGTTTCGAATGGTAAGCGAAGGAAGCGGTCTATGTTAGTCGGCCGAATGATTTGTTGATCGAGTTCCCTAATCAGTCTAAAGCGAACAAGGCTCTCTCGGTCTCAAACAAGCTCCTCGGGCGTGGTATGATGAGTTATCATCCTTTCTCATTGCCAATAATTTCACTAAAGGTTCGGTCGACCCAACACTTTTCATACAATATCAAGGGAACACATTTTAATCGTTCAAATTTATGTGGATGTCATCATTTTGGGTCAACACATTTAAAATACTCAAACGCTTTTTAAAACTTATGAAAAACATTTTGAAATGTCCATGATGGGTGAACTTACATTCTTTTTGGATTGCAAGTTCATCAATCACTGTGACATTTTCTTAAGTCGATCAAATATGCCTTGAAATTTTAAACAAACATGGAATGCAAACTGTGATACCTATGCCACACCAATGGCACATACCAAGCGCATCTTGATTTGCATGGGAAATTGGTTGACCCACAAATACCGAAGTATTATTGGGTCTCTCATGTATCTAACGACCCGATGGGCACGACATTGTATTCTTGTATATCTTTGCTCCGTTATCATTCGAGACCAAGCTGAAACTCACCTCTCTCGAGGCTAAAAGAATCTCCAGATACATCAAGGGAACCATTAATTCGGGCCTCACGGTATCCAGAAGGATTACGGTTTTGAACTAATAACTTTTTGACGACGATCACGCAGGTTGCTTAGATTCTCATAAAAGCACTTGGGAGCTCTACAATTTCTTGGTGATAAAGCGGTATCATGGCAATTGAAGAAGCGAGAATATGTCGCCATGTCGTGTTGTGCTCAAGTCATTTGGATAAGAACACAACTCAAAGACTATGGTTACATATTTGACAAAATCGATGTCTTTGCGACAATCGGTGCTATTGCGATCTCATGCAACTCTATTCAACATTCAAAATCAAAGCACATCGATCTTGATATCATTTCATCAAGGAGCGCGTGGAAAAGTGCAGTTGAATTATACTTTGTGGTCTTGCGAATACCAATTGGCATACCTTCTCACTAAAGCCTTAGCTCACGCTAGGTTTAATGAGTTGGTCCTTTGGATTGGTATCGCGATGTTTGAATCGAGGCTGGATGAACTTTTAAAACATTCTTAAAACCGATCAAACACCAAAACCTCTTTTGTAAATATTTTCAAAAACAAAATACAAAAATATAAAATCTGATAAAACTCCAAAAATATTCTTCTATCTATATTTCTTTCAACATGGCAAGTACAAATTTTCCTTCAACACTTTACTCTTTCAAATTTCAGTATTTTTTTCTTAGTCAAGTGTTGAGGGGGAGAAAGTAAATATTTTTCGGTTTCATAAAACCTTGTACCTGCATGTTACCACATCCCGGTTGTTTCTTTGATAATGGTGGTCACATTTCTGGTTCACTAACACTCCCCGGGCTCAAATTTATAAAATTTTATTATTTCTTAAGTCGAGGGGGAGTGTCGTCAAGTTTCTTTCCAAATATCATATTTTGCGTAACCAAAATGGAAGTTATGGGCGTTGGATGAAAATGGTTAAGGTGGAGGAACTAAAGTTGTCAAATGTTTAAACTTATTTTAACAAAAGTCTTCCACCAACCTTTCAAAACTCATTAACTTTCACATTTATTACTCAACCACCAAATCCTCGCCTATCCTTCCTTCTTCAAGTCGTGCTTTAAATCTCCTAATTCGTAAGTGTTTTCATGATCATTGTGTCATTATAAACAATGGTTTTAATTTCATTAACATCCAGCGGTTAGTTTTCATGTTTGGGATGATTTGGTGTTCTACGTGTATGCGTTAGAACACAAAATCATCATTGGATGTTTATGATGTGTATTATTGTGTCAAAATGCATAAAAACGAGTGTTATAAACATTTCCATCATCAAAACTCACCCAGAATACGATTTAATGATGTTTTAAAGATTAGGGTTTAAGCGTAGATTTGGGTGTTTTCATATAAGAGTGTTTCTGGTGAATTAGTAGGTTAAGAGATGTTGTATACATGTTTAATTGATAAAACCTTGCTTGATACATACCCGAAACATCAATTTTGTGAAAACTAAAATTAGGGTTTATGTTCATACGAATTAGGTACTTTTGATTCACAAGGGTTTTTGTGTTAAAACTTGTTTAGGACAACTCACTAGGCCTCTAAGTTATCGAAATGATTTGGTGTCTATCCTATGGCTAGATTTCATACTCGTAAAATTTGAGTCTTAGGGTTTAAGTTCTCTGGCGTAAGCATATCTTACGCATAACTTTGTTTTGATTGATACTTCATATTAGGCGAAAGGGATTGAATATGGTGTTAATGAATGTGTTATGATTCATACATTTGAGGTTATTACGCATGAAATATTCAAAATCAAGGTTAAGCGAGCTCCTACGCATAAGGATCACCTTACGCGTAGAATGTTATCGTAAGAGAAATCTTCAGCGTAACCTTTACGCCTAAGGTTCTACAAAGGGGACTACGGCGTATCACGTGAAGGATATGCGTAAGCGATAGCTTTACACATAAGGTTCACTCTTACGAGTAAGCCTTACGCGTAGCTCCTACATGCGCTTCAGCGTGGTCGTATGTAAGGCCCTCTTTTCCTCGTGTAACATTTCTTACGCGTATGTCGAGAATCCCACGCATAAGCTTATAACTACGGCGTATGGTTCCTTTGTTTACGCATAAGCTTGCAAAACCTCGCCTAAGCCTAAATTTTAACCAAAATTGTGAATTGTTCGCGTGCAAACTTGTAAATAAATAAATTATAACGTCACGAAAACAAAATGTCACTAATAAGCTTAAATGTTAATATGTTGTGTATTAAGTGAATAATTGGACTTTGAAATTTCAAAATTAACATGTTCACGTAACTTTTCACATCAACTTCAAACAATTGGACAAATGTGACTTAGGACTTGTAACTAACATAAACATGTTACCATCAAACAAGGAATTAGATAATAAATCGAGACTAAAACAAACACATTATGTTTCCATATGTACATCTTTTTGTCTAATGTATTTCGGATCACAAAAGGCGCAAATCAAGTAAACATCAATACCCAGTGAGCTCGCGATGGCAAACACATTCCCATTTGGATCGACAAAACAATTGGCAAGAACAATCTACGTGTCGTCTTCAACAACTTCATATGCTCAGAATCATCTTGCAGAATTGTTGTGGTCATCCTTCTGCTACATCCATTCAAATACATGCTCACAAAATCATCCTCAATCTCTGACTTCTTTCTAATGATGAGTGTGATTCAATGGATGAAGAAAGAAAATTTCGTAAGACATTAAAGCAGGAAAGGATGGAATACCATGCTTCAACCTTTCCGATTAATCAACCCGGTGGGGCAGGAGGGTCAAGCAGTAGTCCTCCACTTATGGAAGATCCATTGCAAACAACTCTCACCCCATCCGATCCGGTTAATCAACCCGGTAAGGATTAGGGTGTCATTGTCACTACAACTGTTGAAATGAAGCAACCACAAAAACAACTAAAACAACCGCAAAAAGAAAAGCATGGTGAAGATGTGGTAATATATGACGAAGGAGATTACGATAATGATAAGGATGAAAGAGTCACTGATGATGATAATTTGGTGGCTGAAGAGGAAATGATGCGAAAAGAGGCTGAAGAAGCTGTTAGAGCTGAAGAGGAAAAGTTAAAGAAGGAATCAGACAACTACATAGTTGACAATCCAACACACATACATCAAAAGTCTTCTGAATCACCTTTTGACACTTCCACCAAACCAAAATCATCATCTCAATCATCATCTCCATCAACAAAAGAAACAACTAAGTCTACAACAAAATGCATTAAGAAGGCAACTCCATCCGATGATTTGACAAATGGTTAGCGGTTTTCACCACTACACAACAAGCTACACATCCACCACCATCGATCAACCAAGGGTTTCATAAACCACACCACCAATGGTGAAAACCATTGATCACTTTATATACTGCGGTGGTGAGTATTACGATATACGAGCCCCTGACACGAACCTCGACCGAAATTTAAATCAAGTACATTATTGCTCTCCCTGTTTTCATCGCATCTAATCTAAGGCGTGTTGAAGATCTCTAACTCGGGTGAATCTTACCAAAACAACTCAATCTCATCGACCCACTCCTACACTTCAACGGAATCAATCAAGAACCTCGGTACAAAATCGTTTATAAACCAAGGTTTGGGTTTGTCTACCAAAGTGAAAATCATCATAATTGCTTCATGGCTTTCGATGAAATTCACAAGTTCTATTATGCCACCGAAGATGGTTCGAGATGAATTGGCTTATCGATCGAAGGTCATTGAGTTGGGTACAATTCAGACGGAGAATTGGAATTCAAAGGATCGCAAGGATGTTCTTCGGTTTATCTCTAGGATTGATGAAAGGTTGATTCATCGGGATCAGATGCGACGGTTGGAAAGCTATGTGGGAGGAAGACCAAGCTTCCCGATTCAGACATACCAACGTCCTCATAAAGTAGCTGGTCGTGTGTAATCATTGGGTACTCTCTTAACATTCTTGATTGTGATTTTGTTTGTTTGACATATTCATAATGGCTTGTGCACATATAACAGTGTACAACCCGCACATATAACAGCGCTGGATTATTTCTAACCCATGTTTTATGTTTTCTTCTTATGGATGCTTGCGGGTGGAAAAGATCGTGCGATTCTCCACATGCTCATACCACAACATCACTAATTGAAGTTCTCTCAAAAGGCAACACAAAGTCGGAATGATTCTTCGTCAAATCAAAGAATCTACAAAGTTCAAAGACATGAGAACCACATCAACAATGCGATCCAACGTCAAAGAGTGTGTGAGCATGTTGGAGAAAGGCGATGGAGTCCTTGGAGAAGCGAAGTGGACTGATGCGAATAACCACAACATACTATCACTATCACCACAAAGAACAAAGATTATGAAGGCGTCAAAGGTGAAAAACTTCAAAGAAAAACATTTCCCTACCTTTGGAGAGATTGTTCGAATCAAGGCATTTCTTACCACAAGTAAAAGAATGTCGAAGGCGTCAAAGCTACTATTACATCGGCACCTACAACGTTTAAAGATCAAATCATCAATCACTAATACTTAGGGAGATTGTTGGAATCACTCTAAACTAGAATTCAAGTGTTAGTAATTAATATGCAATAGTTAGCTTAGTTATGGCTTTTATGTTAGTAATCAAGGCTAGGCTCATGTAGAAAGCCCATGAGCCTATGCAAAGCCCAATAAGGAAAGGATGGGAACTTGGTGTGTTGCCTAGTTTCCTCCTATAAATACTTCATGTAAACCATCCTTAGATGGTTGGTTGTTCATTCATATCAATACTCGCATAACTTTTCTTAGTATCTTACGGCGTATTGTTTGTGTTGTGTTCAACCGATCACCTTTGTCTATATTTCTTCTATTGATGCTTGTGTTATAAATATAGGAACCTAACAAAGTGATATTCAGAAAATCACAATTAATATTCAGAATATCACAGATTTATAATTTGAATAACAACTGCATAGTTTGGGGGTATTTGTTTAACCTTATTTTATTTGCTTATGAGCTTATGTGATTTCGGTTTATGTTTCACAAGCTTAATTTGCTTATTTTGAAACTTATAAAATTATATAAGTTTATATTTACCATATATAAAAAGAAAATGGTCAAATTTTGGTTTAGAGTTCATACATATTCATCCGTTTTCATACGTTTTCGTCTATTTTTAAATGTTTTCGGCCGTTTTCATATGTTTCTGAATATCACAAGTGATATTCTGTGATATTCAGAATATCACAAGTGATATTCTGTGATATTCAGAATATCATAAGTGATATTCTAAGTATCACAACTGATATTCTGAATATGACAAGTGATATTCTGGGTTATTCATATGATCACAAGTGATATTATGTGATATTTAGAAAATCACTTGTGATATTATATTCAGAATATCACAATTGATTTTCTGAATATTACAAGTGATTTTCAACTAATGTTTTATAAAATAAAAATCACAAGTGATATTCAGAATATCACAAAGTGATATCCAGAAAATCACAAGTGATATTCATAATATCACAAAGTGATATTCAGAAATCACTTTGTGACATTGTGAAAATCACAAGTGATATTCAGAATATCACAAAGTGATTTCTGAATATCACAAATTGATATTCAGAAAATCACAAATGATATTATGAATATCACAGAAAATCACTTGTGATAGTCAGAAACGTATGAAAACGGACGAAAACGTAAGAAATGGATGAATACGAATGAAAATGGACGAAAACGTAAAAATGGATGAAAATGTATGAAAAGGGACGAAAACGAAGAAAAGCGGTGAAAGCGTATGTAGCGGACGAAACGTATGTAAGCGGACAAAGCGTAAGAAAGCAGAGAAAGCGTAACAAGGCGGTGAAAAGGTATGAAAGCGTAACAAAGCAGACGGCGTATGAAAGCGGACGGCGTAAGAAAGCGAGGCGGCGTGTGAAAGCAGACTAAAGCGTAAGAAAGCGGATGAAAGCCGTAAGAAAATGACGCAGCGTAAAAATGGACAAAAGCGTAAGAAAGCGGATGAAAACCTAAGAAAGCGAGAAAGCGTAAGAAAAGCAGACAAAGCGTATGAAAATGGGCGAAAATGTGAAAGCAGACTAAAGCGTATGAAAGCGGATGAAACGTATGAAACCGACAAAATCGTAAGAAAATGGATGAAAGCGTAAGAAAAGCAGGGCGAAAATGTAACAAGGCGATGAAAGCGTGTGAAAGCGGACGAAACGTAACAAAGCAGACGAAGCGTATGAAAATGGAAGAAAATATGAAAGAAGAAAACGCGTTAAAACATATGAAAGCGGATGAAAACGTAAGAAAATGGGCGAAGCGTATCAAAGCAGTGGCGTATAAAAAGCGGAAAACGGACAAAAAGCGTATGGCCCGGCGGCGTAGAAAGCGAGAGAAAAAAAAGTGAAATTAAAAATAGGGATTAAAAAAGGCGAAAATGAGAAAATAAACATGAAAGATAAAAAGAAAAGAAAAACAAGAAAAACGTGGACTTGTTTAGGCATATTAAATCTTGGGTTAATCTTCACCATTAGATAAAACTAGATAGAAGGTGGGGATTTATCCCTTAGTATGCAAGGATTTTTAGTATGCAAAATAAAGTGCCTTAGCCTTTAGATTATGATTTAAAATTAAGATCGTTTGAGGACAAAGATTTTTAAATATAAAGGGATCAATCTCCATCCTCCATTTTTATTTGATCTAACGGATAAGATTAATCCCAACAATTTAAAAAACTCACTTTTATCATTTTTTCAAATATTAATATATTTCAAACCGTTAATCGTTAAGCGAAAAAATATATCATTCGACGAGCGTTTAATTATCTTCTATTGATAGACACTTTGATATCTTTCGACAATTTTTTTTCCGTATTTTCACCTTTTTAAAGTTTTTCGCTTTTTTACGTTCTTGAAATTTGCATTAAAAAAATCATATATGATTAAACAATAATTTGAATATCACATGTGATATTAGTGTTAAATCATATACGATATGTAATATCACATGTGATATTAGTGTAAAATCACATATGATATACATATCATATCACATGTGATATACATATCATATATGATTTAACACTAATATCAAATGTGATATTCAATTTAGTGTTTAATCATATATGATTTTTTCATGCAAATTTCAGTAATGTTAAAAAAAAAAAAAAAAAAAAAAAAAGATGAAAAAACGTGAAACAAAGGAATTTTTTTTTCTTTTTTCGAAAGTATATATCAAAGTGTTCGTTTATAGAAAGATAATTAAATGCTCGTCGCGACAGTGTAAATATTTTCGCTTAAAGATTAACGGTTTAAGAGATATTTAAATTATAAAAAATAAGCGAAATAATAAAATGCTTTTAATATCAGCAATTAATTTCGTTTTAGATGGATTGTGGATATGAATATTTTGGTATATGAATAAAGTTTGATATGTAAAATAACTATCATCTTAAATTATATTTAAAAAATTCTGATTTGCATAAGATTGTTTGACTTTTAAAATAATCATTCACCGTTACACCCTATGTTTTCAAAATTAATAAAAAAGAGAAAAGAAAATAAAATGAAAATAAATTATTTCCTCGAGGTTTTTTAAAGAGTAAATTACACCGTTCGTTCTTGTGGTTTGCGTTGACCGCAGGAGTTCGTCGCTTTGACCAAAAAAGTTGCTGTTCATCGCAAGTGGCAAGCGTTATCGCCATTAGTCCTTCCTCTAACGGAGCCCACTAACGGTCGTTAAGTCTTGTTAACACGAGGGTATAAGCGTCATTTCAACACCATAGGACGAGCAGTGCAAGGGCGAGCGGTGTAGTTTACACTTTTGTCCGTTTTCGTCCGTTTTCTTACGTTTCGTCGGTTTTCTTACGTTTCGTCGTCGCTTTTCTTCGTTTTCTTACTTTTAACTCCGCTTTTACGTTTCGTCCGTTTCTTACGTTTATTACGTTTTCGTGCATTTTCTTCGTTTCGTACATTTTTATGTTTTCATCCGTTTTACGCTTTACTCCGCTTTTTACGTTTCGTGCATTTCTTTCGTTTTCATCCGTTTTCATCCGTTTTATACGTTTTGTCCGTTTTAATCGTTTTCTTCCGTTTTCTTCGTTTTACTCTTTTTTTACGTTTCGTCTTTTTACGTTTAGTCCATTTTCTTACGTTTTTCTGCTTTTCTTACGATTTACTCTGTTTTTTACGTTTTCGTCAGTTTTTTTTACATTTTCGTTCATTTTCTTATGTTTTCGTCTATTTTTTTACGTTTTTGTTCGTTTTCTTACGTTTTCGTCTGTTTTTTTTACGTTTTCGTCCGTTTTCGTTCGTTTTCTTACGTTTTCGTCTGTTTCCTTACGTTTTACTCTGTTTTTTTACCTTTTCATCGTTTTTTTTACGTTTTCGTCCGTTTTTGTTCGTTTTCTTACGTCTTCGTCCGTCTTTTTATGTTTTCTTCCTTTTTCTTCCTTTTTCTTCGTTTTACTATGTTTTTACGTTTTCGTCATTTTTCGTTTTCGTCCGTTTTATTACGTTTTGTATGTTTTTACGTTTCGTCCGTTTTATTACGTTTTATGTGCGTTTTTCGTTTCGTTTTAGAGCGTTTTAAAGCGTCTGTTTTTACGTTTTAAAAGTGCATTTTTCGTTTTAAAGCGTATGTTTTAAAAGCAGACAACGTAAAAGCGGAGTTAAAAGTAAGAAAGCGGACGGCGAAACGGAAAACGGACGAAAACGCGCCGATGGCGTAAAAACGGTAAAACATAAGAAAAAGCAGGCAACGGACAAAAGCGTAAGAAAGCGGGCGGCGTAAAAAGCGATGAAATCGTGAAAGCGGACGGCGTAAAAATAGGCAGCGTGAAAATGAGCGAAATGTAAAAAAAGCGATGAAAGCGTAAAAGCGGGTAAATCGAAGAAAGCAGACACAAATGTGAAAATGGGCGAAAGCGTGAAAATGGATGGCGTAAAAAAGCGAACACGTAAAAAGCGGTAAAGCGTGTTAAAAGCGGAAGAAAGCGATTAAAGCGGACAAAAGCGTATATAAGCGATGATGGCGTGAAAGCGGGCGAAATGTAAAAAGCGGGTAAAGCGTAAAAAGCGGATGAAAACATAAAAAATGGACGGCGTGAAAGCGAGCGGCGTAAATAAGCGTGAAAACACAGCGTAAATAAGCGTGAAAGCGGACGGCGTAAAAAGCGGAGTTAAAAGTAAGAAAACATAAGAAAAGCGGAAAACGTAAAAAAGGACAAAAGTGTAAACTACACTATCGTCTTTGCAGATTCGTCGCTTATGGTGTTGAAACGACAATTATCTCTCGGGTTAACGAAACTTAACGACGGTTAGTGGGCTCCGTTAGAGGAGGGACTAATGACGCATAACGTTTCTTGGCTTAAAGATGGGCGGTCTGTTTTTGGTCGAAACGAGCTCCTGCGGTCAACGTAAACCGCGAGACGAGCGGTGTAATTTACTTTTTAATGAAGCATAGAAAAGAAGTGGAAAGAAGATCTAGAGTTTTTATTTTAAAATCTTCCTTCAATTTTTAGAAAAAAAGAAAAAAAAAAAGAAAAAAAAAGAAAGAAAATAATTTGATTTTTTTTCTTTTCTCTTCTTCACATCTCTTCTCTTCCTCTACAAACCAAAATCGAAAACACATCGTTATTCATCTTCTAATAATTAAATTAATACTCAGTGCTACGAAGAGCAAAACTTTTAAATAAAACTACTAGCAATTTTTTTTAATCATACTTGCATAACTCTTGAGAAGAAAAAAGTTGTTGTATTTGAAAAGTTTATGTATAAACTATTTACAGCTTTTTTTTATTGCAAAGCATAAAACTATTTACAGCTAACAGTGATTATTTAAAGTTTAGCCATTATACAGTAGTGGCATAAATAATGTTATGAACTTTAATAGAAGAAACTACAGAAATAATTTGAAGCATGATAAATGTACACTTTGACTGAGCAAAGATGAAAAAGAATAAAGGAAAAGAAAGGAAGTATTATTTTAATTATTTCGAAATAAAAAATAATTTTGTCTGATCAAAGTATAAAAGTGGGGAACGGTTTGACCAGGACTTTTGTCTTATAAGAGTAAAGGTTCCGTATGTAACAGCCTGACTCAATCAATTTATTTGTGTTTCTAATTATTCATATTCAAATTTTACCTTCTGTATATATTTTGTCGGATTTTTCGGAAAGAATTGATTTCCACGGATCTACTTTTCAAGGGGGCGTTTGGTTCACTTTTTAAAAGCGATGGATTTAAAAGCGCGGAGTATTTTTAACGTGGAGGTGTTTGAATGGTGGGGTTAAAAATTGAAGTGTTTGGTTGACACAAAATCAAATTTGAAAAAAAAAATCACAAAATCTATAAAAAAGGTTTATAAAAATTTATAAAAAAGTTTATAAAAAATTTATAAAAGTTTTATAAAAAGTTTATAAAAAAGTTTATAAAAAAAATATAAAAAAGTTTATAAAACCAAATTATAAAAAAGTTTATAAAAATTTATAAAAATTATAAAAACTTTATAAAAAGTTTGTAAAAAAGTTTATAAAAAATATAAAAAAGTTTATAAAAAAATTATAAAAAAGTTTATAAAAATTTATAAAAATTTATAAAAAAGTTTATAAAAATTATAAAAACTTTATAAAAAGTTTGTAAAAAAGTTTATAAAAAAAATATAAAAAGTTTATAAAAAATTTATAAAAATTTTATATAAAAATTTATAAAAAGTTTATAAAAAGTTTTCAAAAAAAAAAAAAAAAAAAAAAAAAAAAGGTCCAAACCATGAAAACCATCGAAACCACCCTCCATGGTGGTTTCTTAAACCTCATTTTTTTTGGTCAGCATTTAAAACCGGTTGACCGTCCAACCAAACACGTCTTTAAAAGCCGTGAAATCAAACCAACGAAACCGCCAAAAAGCAGTGAACCAAACGCCCAACGATTCGCGGTAGATGTTTAAGAATAGGTCTAAATATTTATAAAGAGGTTCAAGAATTTTTATATCACAGTGAAAAATTATTTTATGCTTAAGTGACATGAAAAAGTGACATGAAAAAGTTTGATATCTTTGAGAGGTTCAAGAAATGTTTATTATTATTATTATTATTATTTTTTTTTTATTATTATTTTGTTTTTAACTAAATAATAAATAACATTTAAATATTGAAATAATTTATAAATCTGAAAAGCTTTATCCATTGTAGGAATAGGTTCATAAGACGAAAAGTTTTAAAAATTAATGAGATTATAGAGGCACTTTATTTTAACTACCATAAATTAATGTTCTGGGGACAAATCCCACCATCTCTAGTTTGATATAATGGTGGAGATTAACCTAATATTTAAAGGTAAACATAAATGTTTTTTTCTTGTCTTTTTTATTCACATATTTTTTGTCTTTTTTTAAAAAATTAACGCTTTTTTTAATTGGTTTTTTTAAATTCGCGTTTTTTTATTAAATCACGCTTTTTTCATTCGCGGTTTTTCTTCGTTTCGTCTATTTTCATACGTTTCGTCCGTTTTCATACGTTTTTGTCCGTTTCATACATTTCATATGTTTCGTCCGTTTTATCGTTTCATCCGTTTTCATCGTTTCGCCCGTTTTCATCAATTTTCTTCGTTTTATCAATTTTCATACGTTTTCATCATTTTTCTTTCGTTTTCATCAATTTTTCATACGTTTTCATCAATTTTCTAACGTGTTTTTACGCTTTCATACGTTTCGTCCGTTTTCATACGTATTCGTCAATTTTCTTACGTTTTCATACGTTTCTGACTATCACAAGTGATATTCAGAATATCACTTTTTGATAATCTGAATATCACTTGTGATTTTCTGAATATCACACTATCACTTTGTGATATTATGAATATCACTTGTGATTTTCTGGATATCACTTTGTGGTATTACGAATATCACTGTGATTTTCATGTCATAACGTTAGTTGAAAATCACATAATATTCACAAAATCACATAATATCACTTGTTGATCATCCGGATATCACGAATATCACTTGTGATATTCGAATATTATTGTGATTACTCGGAATATCACTTGTGATATCACGAATGTCGCTTGTGACATTGAGAGATATATAAGCGGCCAAAAACATTTAAAACCGACGAAACGTATGAAAGCGAGCGAATATGTATGAACTCTAAACCAAAATTTGACCATTTTATCTTTATCGTGGTAAATATAAACTTACATATTTTTATAAGTTTCAAGATAAGCAAATTAAGCTTGTGAAACATAAACCGAAATCACATAAGCTCATAAGCAAATAAAATAAGATTAAACAATTACCTCCAAACTATATAGTTGCTATTCAAATTATATATTTGTGATATTCTGAATATCACTTGTGATTTTCTGGATATCACTTTGTGATATTCGTGATATTATGAATATCACTTGTGATTTTCTGGATACCACTTTGTGATATTCTGAATATCTATTGTGATTTTGATGTTACAAAACATTAGTTGAAAATCACTTGTGATATTTAGAATATCACAAGTTATATTCGAATATCACGAATATCACTGTGATCATCGAATATCACGAATATCACTGTGATATTCACAAGCGATATAACGCGTCGAAAACATTTAAAAGCGGATGACGAGCGAAAATGTAAGAAAATGGGCGAATATGTGAAAGCGTATGAAAGCGTAAAAGCGAGTATGAAAGCAGGCAAACGTATGAAAGCGGACGAAAACGTATGAATAATGAACAAAAGCGAAGAAAGCGGCGAAACGTATAAACAGATTTAAAACGTAAGAAAATTGATGAATATGTATGAAAATGGACGAAAACGTGTAAGCGTAAAACAATTATGAAAAAGGCGGCGTATGAAAGCGGACAAAAGCGTATGAAAGCACGAAACGATGAAACCGAAAAACGCGAATTAAAAAAGAGCGTGAATTAAAAAAAAAAAAAAAAAAAAAAAAAGCGTGAATTAAAAGAAAATGACAAAAATGAATAAAAAGAAAGACAAAAAACAAGAAAAAACATGGACTTAGATTTATCTATTAAATCTTTGGTTAATCCCCACCATTAAATTAATCTAGATGGATGGTGGGATTTATTCATAATGTAGGCAAAATAAAGGTAAGAAATGAAAATTATACGAGATTATATGAGGTGACAATTTTATAAACCTTTAATAAGTTCATCCATAGTGGATGTCCTTAATAAAGAGAAATTGCATATATACTCACTAAAACTCAAAAAATTATATATTTTCTCATAATACATGATATACAATGCAACTTAAGCATGTTTTGAATATGAGAATTGATTAGCACACTCTCAAATCTTATTACACTCAAATGTACAAACTGATGAAGCAACATATTATAAATGTACAACTGCTTATTGCACAGTTTGAAGTGTACAAATAATTGCCCTTTGAATATATATGCAAATATGTAACTTTTAGTGGATGTATATGTGTCCCTTTTATTATTATTTTTAATTGCTAGTTTATGTTTTGAATCATGTTTTTGGTTTGTCACTTGATAATTTGATATCATGCATGATTATCTGTTTTGTTGATTGCTTTTTAAGAGGATGGTTTGGCTACAATTTTATAGCCAATTGATTACAATCATTCGTATAAATTACATAAGAAAGGACTCAGGAACCCATTAAAAAGACTCATAGACCTACAAATTATAGCATAAATTACAAGGAGTTGGCTACAATGCAATTGTAGCTAATATAATCATTTTTTACTATACTTTTTGCCAAGTTTTAAGTTTCTAGTTTTTATATTTTTAAAAGTTTGATATAAAGTAGAAGCGTAGAGGTAATATATTGTTGGTGGTTATTCGTCCCAAAGCGGGGTGAAGATAATCAATTCGTGAAATGTGCAACTCTCTTGAGAAACAAACAAAGCGTTAGTAATAACAGATACCACTTGGTGGTTACTGGATATCACTTGGAATCGTGTGATCACTTTCCAAAGTAAACTATTCGACCATAATGCACAGGTATCACGAATATCTACTTGAGATAAGACCAAATGGTTAGAAATTAGGCACAATTCTATAACCCTTTGCTAATAAGTGTTTACGTTTTACGTGTGTCTCGTGCATGTTCGGATCTCCTATATATAGGAGGTTACTCTTGAGCTATTCCCATGGAATTATGAGTATTAATCGGCCCATTAATAGCCTCATAATTATCCCCATTATAGTAGTTAGTGGTTACATGACCAATTAAATGTGGTCATAAAGAAGTTGTAGCGCCATTTAGCGAGACTTTCCATAAGCGATACTTTCCACTAGCGGTACTTTCACTTGCGGTGGAAGTACAACCTATCGATGGAAACACCGCTTATCAAGCTTTCATAGCACTATCGGTGGATACACCACCCGATTGGAAACATCGCTTATCGATGGAAACCACAAGCGGTACTTTCCACAAGCATTACTTTCACCAAGCAAGACTTTCACCGGTACTACCAATACAAACCACTATAAGAGTCGTGAGTTCATGGACCTTATGGGTGTACACTCCGTACCTCCTAACCCATTGCAAGGTGTGAACTAATCCCACAAGTGCACTAAATTTTCCAACAATCCTCCCAAATTTAGTTCACTTCCTTTGCATGAAAAATAAACATCAATCAAAACATGTGCATAAGCGAAAATGTCCGGAGGATTGAATTTCCATCTTAGTAAATTACACGTTCAAATATTCGAGAATCGGGGTGTTCTAAGAATTGAACCCTTGACCCATTTGAATACACGAAGATAAAATACACACAAGTTTTCAAACACTTAACAACTCGACACTATACAAGCCATGTGTCCATATCCAAATTCATAAATGTTGTAAAAGCTAATAGTCCAAAGCTTCTCAAGCGGCAAAACTTCAACATTTACATAGGTGGTTCCTCTTTAGTCATGCTCGCCAAACACTTTTTCAAAGAAAATTAACCATTAGAAGTAAAGACTTCATCCTCCTTTCGTGAGTTACGAGCACAACCTTGGGATGTAAATAAAACATGTGCTCCAGTCCATTGAATGTTCGACTCTCCACATTGAACTCGGCTCCTAAGTTTCCTCGGGAGGAGTTGGGTGTCCTAGCATTCGGTGACTAAGTTGGACTTAAACCCATCCCTTTAGCGAGACTTTATAACCAAGTCTCTAGCGGACCCTTCGTCAGTGATCGACTAAGTTACATTGAGATCTCACAAACTCTATAGATACCACCCCATTCATGATAAGCTCACGAATCATGCTATGCCCGACACCTAAGTGTCTAGACTTACCATTGTACATCGGCTATAAGCCTTAGCCAATGTAGTTGCACTATCACACGGATAGAAATAGGTGCTATAGGTTTGAGCCACAATGGAATCTCAAGAAACAAGTTTTCAACCATTCGACTTCTTTACCAAGAATTTGCTAGAGCCACAAATTCATATTCCATTGTTGAGCGGTGATGCAAGTTTGCTTCTTGGATGCCCAAGAAATTGCACCTCCACCAAGTAGGAATACCCGACCACCGGTAGACGAATTGTCTTGATGTTCTTGATCCAACTTGCATCGGTGTAACCTTCCAACACTCATGGGTAACGGTATATGAGAGACTATAATCCATAGTTCTCTTCAAATACTTGATACCCTTTGAGCGCTTGCCGATGATGAGCACTAGGATTACTAGTATACCGCTCAATTTTCCCATCGCAAAACCAATATCGGGTCTTGTACAAGTCATGGCATACATCGGGCGACCAATTACCTAGAATACTCAAGTTGATATCTGACCTTGCCATGATTAGCATCGACTTCTCACAAGTATCCATAGGTGTACTCATCGGAGTACAATCAAAGTAATTGAATTTCCTCGTTACCTTCTCAATATAATGAGACCGAGAGATAGAAATTCTATTACTTTCATGTTTAATCCTTATACCAAGGATAACATCGACCTCCCCATGTCTTTCATGGAGAACCTTGATGACAAAATTCCTTTGTCGTCGACCGATTTTGGTCGGTGCCAAAGATCAACATGTCATCAACATATAGACAAATGATGACTCCTTTACCGATTCATCAAATTTGCTATATACACATTTGTCGACTTGGTTAAGAACATAACCACTAGACAAAACCACTTCATCAAACTTTTGATGCCATTGCTTAGGTGCTGTTTAAGTCCATAAAGAGACTTAATCGGTTTACACCTTGTTTTCATTGCTCGGCATGATGAAGCCACGAGGTTGGTTCATATAAACCTCCTCTTCCAATTCACCATTCAAAAAGTCGTTTTCACATCCATCGATGAATAACAGTTGTGAATAGATGCCATAGCAATCGCTATCTTATGGTATCGATACGAGCCACGGGGCATAAGTATCAAAATAGTCTATTCTCGACTTTTGTTTAAAGCCACGAATGACTAGTCTAGCCTTGAACTTTTAAATAGTTCCATCTACCTTCATTTTCCTTTTGAAAATCCATTTGCAACCCGAGGTTTGCAACGGGAGGTAGATCAACCAACACCAAGTGTTGTTGCCCATGATGGAATCCATCTCATCATTGATTGCTTCTTCCGAGAAAGCAATGTCACGGGACTTCATTGCTTCTTCAAATGTTTTGGGGTCATCCTCAACAATGAAGCAATAGGAGTATTGGTGCGAGACCTCATCCCTAGTATCTTCAACTAAGTATAGTTGAAACTCGGGTCCAAATGACTTTGGAGTCCCGACCTTTTGCTCTTCCTAAGCACGAGTTCGAGTTCTTTGAACCACAACCTCATCGAGGGACCACCGATGGTTCATCATTGGGACCTCGATACACCGATGTCATGAGTTCCATTAGGAATCCTCGACTTGGTCTAGGGGCGATGAGAATCTATTCTCATCAAAGTCGCATCCCTTGATTCAATTATTGAGTTAAGCGAAACATGTTCATTAGGTTCAATAACATAGAACCTAAAAGCCTTGGAATGCTCGGCATATCCAACAAAGATGCGATCGATGCCTCTTTCACCCAAAGTCTTTTGCTTTGGATCGGAGTCTTACTTGACCTACAACCCCAAACCTTGAGATAATTCAGTTGGGTTTCTTTTTAGTCCGAGTTCATAAGGGTAACCTTGTTCCTTTTGTTTGGAACCTATTTAATAAATAGCAAGTCGTTAACATAGCTTCACCCTAGAACCCTTGACTCGATCTGAATAGGACAACATGGAATTAACCATCTCCTTGACACCTGTTTTTCCTTTCGAAATACCATTTCTTGAGGAGTATAAAAGCGATTGTTTCATGGATTATTCCAACAGATGAAAGTACCGAGTATCCATGTACTCACCTCCCTATCGATCCTTAATCTTTTGATTAAAGACCCAAGTTGTAATTCAACTTCGACTTTAAACACTTTGAATTTATCTAATGCTTCATCCTTGGTATGTGAGATAGACATAACAAAATCTAGAAGCATCATCAATAAATGTCACAAAGTACTTCTTATTCCCCAAAGAAGGAGTGGCATGCAAATCACACAGTCATCTGTGAATAAGCTCCAAGATCTTAGTCTCACGACTAACACCACGAAAGGGTTTCTTGGTTATCTTGGTCAACATGCAAGTTTTACACTTTTCGGTGTCCATGTCAAAAGTGGATTAAACCATCCCTAGACATATCTTGCATTCTTTTATAGTGAACATGACCAAGTCTAGCATGCCAAAGGTTAGAATCGGTCGATCATATGTGGTCACAACAATTTGAAATAACACTTGTCGGTGGTAATATTAAGCTGAACATTTGATTACATAAATAACCAAAACCAATAAAAACACCACATTTAGAAAGAACAAATTTATCGATTCAATAACTTGTTTATATCCATGATTATTCAAAACACTACTTGAAACCAAGTTTTCCTTATATCGAGAACATGAATAACATTAAACAAAGTTACAATCTTTCACGAACTAAACCTAAGATCTACACAACCACGACCATGCACCAAGGTTGTTGACTCATTTCCCATGTGAAGAATAGAACCATCATTCGGTGACTCATAAGTCTTGAACCGACTTCTATCTTTACACACATGAACTGTTGCACGAGTCAACCCACCACGCAACATCATCATCCTACACATAAAAGATTCGAGATACATATGTAACATAATAAATGCGAAAAGACTTATTAAACATATTCGACCTTTCGGTGAGTTGGTGAACCACCTCCCTGAACCATTAGTGCACGATCCATTGGCATTACCACCAATTTTAACACCCTTGCGGTCCCTTTAATGTGACCCGGTCTTGCCACATTTCCAACAAGTAGGTGTTGCCTTCTTGTTAGGATCTGCTCTTGTGTTGTCATGATATTTCGTTTGCCTTTGTTGTCATTGTACAGTAGAGTTGTTATGCTCTACCATATTGACAACAGATGGTCCGGCGACATTGCTACTCTTTGGCTTGTCATTATCACGCACCTTGAGAGATTCCTCAATGTGCGGATATCGCCCAACTCAACAAGTTAACTCCTCCTTCATATGTTTCAAGGTATGCTTGAAATCTTTCCATGAAGAAGGAAGTTTATCAATAACACAAGAGACTTGAATAGCCTCATCCATGTGCATATTGTGTTGTGTAAACCTTCCAAGTATTCCAAGAAGTTCATTGTATTGTTCCATAAGCGGTCTTGAATAAGTCATTTTGTAATTTGTGAAATTACTAACAAGGAACTTCTTACTTGATGCATCCTCGACCATATATTTGGCATCCAAGGAATCCAGTTCTTTGGAAGATTCAAAGTTCGATAAATATCAAACAAAGAATCGGACATACCATTGAGAATAAGACCTCTGCATATGTAGTCATCATTCTCCCACTTGCTCCTCCTCCCGATTTGATCCACGTGAGCATCATCACCATCATCGGGAATTGGGTAGTCGGCACATAGACCACACTCGTGCTTGGCGACAAGAAGTGCATCTTCTTACGCCACCTCCTAAAGTCCACCCCGAACTTGTCCGATTTTAGCAAAGTTTGAAGCCATGTGTTCATTGCGGCGGTTGCCATTGATTATCACTAAATAGTTTACTTTGATTGTTGGTGGTTATTCGTCCCAAAGCGGTGAAGATAATCAATTCGGTGAAATGTGCAACTCTTGTGAGAAACAAACAAGCTGTTAGTAGTAACAGATACCACTTGGTGGTTACGGATATCACTTGGAATCGTGTGATCACTTTCCAAAGTAAACTATTCGACCCTAATGCCCGGGTATCACGAATATCTACTTGGGATAAGACCAAATGATTAGAGAATTAGGCACAATTCTATAACCCTTTCGCTAATAAGTGTTTACGTTTTACGTGTGTGTCTCATGCATGTTCGGATCTCCTATATAAGAAAAGTACCAAAAGTGCCAAAATCTTTTGGTAGTCCCTTAATGGTCAAATTTTTCCTCAATCTCCAAAATGGTCATCTTGAACCACTCGACCGCAGCTCCACCGTAAACATGACACGTGTCATAAGGAAAGTACACTTTTACTTTTAATCTACCCAAATAACCACCATATTTGCGCAACCGACGGCTACTCAACCTACTTTTACTCGACTTGCATTTATCCACGTGCAAAAAGTAAAAAAAAAAAAAAAAGTACAAAACTACTTGTCACCGTACCTCTTTCTTTTCCAATGTACATGGAAACCCGATCGGCAATAACCATCGGATCATACACAAGAATTAATCAATACATGATTATCAATCCAAATCTTATTATCATTCTCAAACTTAAACACAAACACAAACACAAACACAAAACAACATATATTGTCACCGATTGATAGATCGGATTTTGTTTATTTCAATGGATTCATCGTTGCATCGTGTTGATGTAAGTATCATATTTAGATGTAATAAATGTTTAATCATTTAGTTAGGTTTGGGTATATCAATTTTGGTTGAAAATAGTTGGTATTTTGTATTTTTAGTAACACAATATACCCATGAAGACCGAATAATCGGTAGCTAGTATCATGTATAAATTAGTTTTATTTTTAATATTTTGTTTTTGTTAACCTAGGTTTATGATTCGAAGGTTAGTTTGAGAACTAAGCTACACCTTTCGAAAACAATATCCAAGAAGTTGTCGAAAAAAGGAAAGGTATAACAAGTTTCAAAGTAGTGTTTTGGCCCTTGGTTGGATATTAGAGCGGAGGACCATGATAATCTTGTCCGAATTTTTGCTTCAACACCAAAGGGATATCAAAGATGCTACTCTCGATACGCCTTTTATTTTTGATATTGGTCACAATACATTAGAGTTTGGTAGGAGGAATTTTGTTTGTTAACCGGTTTCAAATTTGGAAATCCTTCTTTAGACCATTTGAGTGAGAGTGTCTCAAATTTCCATAACCGGTATTTCCTACTCTACCAAGAATAAAGGGTGAAGATCTTAAAGCACTTCTTGAGAAGGATAAGGATTTTAAAAGCTATCTCATGATGATTCAAATCCGTGTTTGTCTCATTCTTGGCTTTAGAGTATGTATTCATGGGTAATGAGCTTAGGCATGTTATACCCTATGAGATTTTGGCTCTAGTGGATGATTTGTGTGCTTTTGATGCTTTCCTTGGGGACAATATATTTGGGAAGAGCTTCACGTTAGGGTGTATAATGTTGATTCAAGACACCGTAAGGATATTTTGCAAAAATTGCAACATACGGGAAAAATACAAGCCTCAATATTCTTTGAATGGATTTGTTTTCGTCTTTAAGGTTTGCATGCTTTTCTCTCATTTATTGCTTGTCTCATGTATTGCTTGCCTCATTTATGTCAATGCGGTGTAAATGTTGACCCAACCCACCCATACCATAAATGTTGACCCAACCCGACCTTTAGTATCTAAATGCTATGTTTGACTCCCAAATCCACTTTTAAGTTTGGTTTTAATCCAATAGCTATAGTGCAACCGCATTGTTATCGAATATGTGGTCATATGGAATAGAATACCTCATTTATTTTGACGTTTATATGAATCTAATGACATAATGCCAAACTCTTAGATTAGAAACAGATGCTTGACTAATAATTGCTTAGATACATGTTCTTATTACGTGCAAACTTGTAGCTGAAGTTTGATATATCTTTGTTCGTTTCCCTAACCAAGGTTTTACAGATATAGTTTTATAAACTTTACATATCTGGTTATTGGACATTAATTTAGTTTACAACTAGCCATTAAGTTAGCTTATTTATTTAACATTAATGGTTTTAAAAATTTTACAGATATGGTTATTGGAACTTTTTCCGAATGCTACAAATTGGTGGCACAAAGTCGATGATGTTGTACCCCGTTGTGTTTCATGGAGTAATGGTATAACATTTACAAAAGGTGATTGTGAGAGGCTATTCTATTCTAGAGAGTCAATTAATACACTTGTCCCCACTGAAAAGGAGATCAATACATCATGGTGGACATGTAGTTTAGACTATTTCAAGAATGGGTCAACTGAAGATGCATCTCATAGACCTTTGAAAAAGAGGAAGGTTATTCCGCGTAAACATGTTCACACGGAGGTTCACACGGAGGTTCACACAGAGGTTCACCGTGAGGTTCACCGTGAGGTCCACCGTGAGGTACATGTTCGCACTAAGGTGCATGGCTATGAAGGATTGGATGACCCAGCGCTTGCAAAGAAGGTTGAGGTTATTGAGCGTTCATTTGGGAGGCGTTTAAGTGCACTTGAGAAATGTGTGAAACCCCCCAAGGATGCATCTTTTATGCAGATGTCGAGTGAAGTTGATCAAGACTCAAAGGTTTGTTGTTTATAAACAAAATTTTATTTTTACATTGAATGTGTAAATAAGATTATTATATATTACCTTATTTTTGCGGTCCTCTAGTAGATTATCGAAAATTTCGAACCTCGAGGTGAGCTTATAAAGAGGATTGAGTATATTGAAGCATTCTATGGGAGGCGTATAGCAAAGACTTGAGCAACTTGTTAAGAATGGCACTAACGAGACTATGGAGCCTTGTAGTGTACATGATGATGAACCAAATGTTGTTAATCGCAAATCAAGAAAAGGTAAGTTCTTGAATTTTGTTTCCTTATCAACATGTCGTATATTATTACAAGAAGATTGTGAAGGGCTAAGATTAGTTGAATTTTGCGCCTATACGTGAACGAGACTTTTGAGCCCTCGTGAACAAGATTTTGGAGCCCACTAGTGTGAAGGTCGATAATGAGGTTTAATGATAGTGTGGAGCCCACTAGTCGAAAGGTTGAGAACGACTCCAACGATAATGTGCACCCTCTCTTGAAACGACAATGCAAATGAAGAAAAGGTAATATTATTACATAACGAGTATGGATATTATTACATAACACTCGTCATACAATAACGAGACTATGGATTTTATATTTCTTATGCGACCCTCAAATAATGATGTCAAATTGCATCCCGACATGGATATTCAACATGATTATTATAACGGTGGAATCAACGGTCGATCCGAAATATTGGATTCGAATATAAAACATGTTTGACACACCGTTTGATAATCGGTAGTCGGTTTAACCATATTCACCGTTTGTATGACCGAAACATGTTTATTTGATCATATATCGTTCTTGAAATAGAATGGCTTGATTAATTGTATTTCTACGGTAGTAGAGGAACAAGAGGAAGAAGGGCATTGAAGAATACGGGTGATCCGCTTCACGAACAAGATTTAATGGCGGTGGAGACTCTTATGCAAATATGTGTATTTAATACTCACGAAAAGGTAAATTTAACATTTTACGGTTTTAAAATCAAATAAGACAATCTTTTATGCTATTTTATTTATTTATTTATTTTTATTTATTATTATTTTTTTAATACGGAAAAAGACAATGATTTGCGTCTCATTCAATGAAGGATCGAGATTCATTCCTAGTAATGATGATATGGAGATATTAGCAACGAAGCATCCCGATTCATTCCTAGCAATGATGATCGGGATAAATCAAGAATGAATGTTCAGATTGTACCCTAGCAATGACCATAACGAGAATTTAGTTGATATCTCATTGTTATGGTGACGGAGCATCTATTAAAAGATACCGGTTAATTATGCCCGAGAGACTAGAGCGGCGGTATCTTCAAGACCAGACACGGCGACCTTCAACCACTCCACAAAAGCCTAAAGTCCGTGCTGGGAAGAAGAAATGTGTTAAGTTGCCACCGTTGTTTTCACATGGTGGTGAAGAGATTCCCCGTGGAATGAGGTAACTTATTTTACTTATTATTTATTGCGGATGTTGTAACGGTGGTTAAGTACTACGGACTAGACGATTCTCGTATGATATATCTGCAGGATCTAACTCGTCCGATGTGTTCGCGACAATTAAGAGTGATTGTCCGAAAGAAATTATGGATTTTTGAATCAAAAGGAGGACAGAGATTTTATTTTCCATGGGAGGAGATGGCATTTATGCATATCATGATTTTGGGAAAGGTTGGTGGGCATCAGGAAGTATAGAAATGGATGGCTTTCTGATACGGTAAATTTCATGATAACAGTTTTTAATATTTATTGATAATGTTAACTACTTAGGTAATTTATTATTTTTATTTTTATTTTTTTTGGCAGCATCTTGATCTATGGATAATTTTTCTATGGCATTTTAGACCTGCCGATGCTGATTGGGCCATGGCAGGTCCATTTTTTAGCTCCATGATTCTCACCAACAGGATGCCGGGTTTTTCTTGTGGAGTAACTTATGGTCTCCCCTGGTTTGCTCAATCTGTTGAAAAGGTGTGTTTAAGAAATTTTTGATATTCGTATAGTAGTATTTGATGGTTCTAATTGATATGTAGTATTTATTAGATCACAATCAGGCATGACCATAATAAGTAACCTTTAGTTTTCGCGTTGATCACACATATGGTTGAAAAGTCATTTTCTAGTGGTTTAAGGAAATTCCTAAATAAGGTAATGTGAGGCTGCTTTTGGAGCTTATTTTCTAACTGAAAAAAGACTTTCAAAACCAAAAGCAAACTACAACAACAAAGTTAGAATAGTGGTAATCCTAAAATGTAACTTGGGAAGGGCATCTACAGCATTAAAAATAAGCGATGCGTAATGTAGTTGTGCAAAAGCAGCATTTTTAACTCAACTTTATATTGTAGGTCTATTTTCCTATCAACGAAGATAATGTACATTGGGTTCGGGAGAACTCCATCTACGTTCGGTGTCATAACAATATATGATGACCTCTCCAGCCTCTAGTTGAAAATCGAATTTGGTGGCTCAACATGAGGAGATGTTTTGAATATAAAATTCCAAAGTTTTACAAGAAACCAAGTAATGGAAAAAAGGAATTGATCCAAAACATTACTCCATCACCTTCCCGGTATCACGGATAATGTGCCAAGGCAAGGCCCTCTTTATGGTGATGCGGTATATGGGTGATGATAAACTTGTATAGGTTGTCGAATAATCTTCCATTGGCGGATGGTAATCCTACTTTGGCGACTTTGGCATATAGGGAGCGATTGGTAGATTTCTTTTGGAAGTACAAGATTGAAGTACCTTTGGCACAAATTGATTGAAGCTGGGGTTGAAATGTGGTATTTGAAATGTGAGAAGCTGTAGTAGTTGGTAGAAATAACTCATTGATGTACAAGTTCAAATAACTCAACTGGTGGTTGCAAATGTATTTTGTAGTTTGGCATAACTTTGGTACTTTGGTAGTGGGCTTTGTACTTTGGTAGTTGAAAGCTGTAATAGTAGTTGCAAATGGTAGTAGGTAATCGAGCATAATATATTGTAAACGAATGTTGTATGTTTTGTAAACCGATTGTGACATATGTATTGTTGAAAACAATTTTGTTTAATCATCTCATCCAGTTAAATCTGTTTGTCTCATTCAATGTGACATATGTTGGGTTTTAGGTTCCTTGAATAATGAATTACTCCAAGTACTGGAACCACGGACAAGCTTGATGTAACCACGGATTGAAGAGTGTAACCACGGATTGAAGAGTGTAACCACGGATTGAAGAGGGTAACCACGGACAAGCTTGGAATGATTATTCTCTAAATCTCTCAAATTGTTTTGTATAAGTTTGTAAAAGTAATGGACTGTTATTATGTAATCTTAGTATTGCTATTCCTTTTAATATCCCGATAGTGTTGTTTCTAACCCGATAGAGTTGATCTATCCAACGCTAGTTGTTACGTGTTTCCACTAACCATTGTTCGGAAAATGCTAAATCAAGAAATAATTGAAGTTACAATATTATTTATTAAACAAATACTCTTACACTAGATTAGGGTTTTGCAACCTTGAAGTGTATCGACTTAGATATAAATGACATCTATATCTAACCTAGCCAAGGACTTATCCTTTTATAGGCTAAGCAGTTATACCTATACAATATACAATACGTAACCTACAAGATAAATATCTTTTCCATATTTATCGATACAATAAACTAACCGACTATATGGAACTAGCGATTGCTTACAATATACTATCGTGGTTACACAATACTACTAGTCGCGGTTATCTTCATCGATGGTTACACTTCTTCATCCGTGGTTGTCTTCAAGCTTGTCCGTGGTTCCATTACTTAAAGTAATTCATCATACAAGGAACCTAAAACCCAACAATCCTCCCTAAACTTGATAAATTCTAATGAATCTTCAAGTTTCTTTTAAGGTCAAAACATCGATGTGGAGGATGTAACCAAACACTTACTTTTAAGTATCTTCTCATACTTCTTCAACAAGTCATAAGCTTGACTATCATAGGACAATAACATCTTGAAACAACCCGGCTTCAACATCGAGCAATAATTCACGGATGATTATTCAATTTAGGATATTCACCTTCTACAAGCATATAAATAATCGTCGAAGCAGTTAAAACATGAACTCCACAAGTTTGATATAAAACCAACGAGTAACTTGACCATTGTAGAGTCCTTGCCATTCGGGTTCATCATGAGTAGGCTCAAATAGAATCTTCAAATTATGATACATCGACCTCTCATGATAATCATCGGGATGTACTTCACCAAAATTATTCTTGTAAAGTACCCAAAGATTCATCAAATCATCTCTATCAAAATATTGAAGCATTTGAGAAAATTTATTATACTCGAAACATCATTATTGAGTCTTTGAATTTTCCAAACTCCTTCACCGCCATCTAAAAGATTAAACTCATAAGAGATGATTTGATTCACTACGCAACAACTTTCAACTTCTTAGAATCGATGTCTCCGAACCTTAGATTTTCTTTTTCGTTTACTTTCCATCCATGCATCATGCTCTTTAATCCACTCTTCCTCTTTTGAGAATTCATCGGACGAAATCATCATTGTTAATTCTCATACATGTCTCATAGATTTCCACCATTCTTTTAAATGAGCAGTACTAAGATTTTCGAAACATATATACGTAATTCTTGACAATCCTCATCAAAACATTCCTTAACCGAGCAATAGAAGGAGGTTTCTTTCTTACAATTTTCTTCTTTCCTCTACTAACCTTCTTTGCCAACATTCCCGAAGTCTAGCCTTTTCTTCATCATCGAACAAAGCCCATTCTTGTAGTGTATATTCATCATTGATCAATTTCAAGCTTTAAGATAATTTTGAGATTCATACCATGTAGCTAATATCTTCCGACTAGCTTCTTCTTCATCTTTCTTTCTCTTCTCCAAAGTCGCTCTATCCTCCTCTTCCATACTTCTAGCAAGCTCTTTATCATAAGCCTCTTGTTTCGCTTTATTTTTGAACTTGATACTACTTCTTTGCCTTTTCCAACATTAGATTTGATCATTTTCTTCTTCAAAGGTTCACCAATAACCAAACTTTTACCTTTTGGTTTACCTTTTGATTTAGTAGCGATGGTGAATAGATAAAGCGGTGCAATTATTGATGTAGGTATTGATGATGTTTTGCTCAAATTAATCAATGTGCTTGCGACCTCTTTTCTACTTCTTTAGGCTTAGATGGTAATTCGAGAAAGAGTTGTAACAACGATAGAAGTAGTTGTGATAGCGATGAGGTATGACTAGAGTAGCCAAATCGAAACAACATCGGTGGTTACAAAAGTACTAACCGGATTTCGGATATACTATCGATGGTTGTGTTACGTACTATGTCAACATTCCTCAATTCTTCAAGAACAACAACATTCCCAGCTTTATCGAAACTACAAATTCGAGATCTCCACTTGTCAACATCTTCTTCCATAGTAACACCAACAGATACATTCCCGGCCTCCCTCAAGTCATGCCATCACTCCTCCCTGTTTGGATACATCATCCACATTCAAAGTAGGAGAAGAGTTCACCTTCTTTTCATACGCCTCAAAGCTTTCAAAACAAGCAAGTCCGTGTCTTTTCACTCTTTCCAAAACCAAGACCCTATGCTTTAATCTCCGAATAGTTTTACCACAAGCACGGTGACCTCCTCAGTAGACTAGAAATCTTATTCTCCATTTTAGCACTTTGAACCGTCAATTCATTTACTCGTTCAAGAATATCCTCCCACTTCGACTGTGTTATCGGTCCGAGAGGTGGATCATCGAAAAAGTCCTCATGTACATAGTCATCAACCGTCAATTCATTATCGGGTTCCAATCTATCCTCATCACTTGTTTGTGTTAAGCGCGCCCGAGCGGTGAATCCTTGGATATAAAAGACATAGCACCGCATCGAGCACGATCATCTATGTACCTGTAGTAGCCGGTTGGCTAGGGATACCTCCACCGTGGTAAGCTCTAAAGAACTTTCCACATTAGGAGTTGCCAAAGGTTGGGTCTTATGGATGTTTCCACTATCCCGACCAAAGATCTAAGCATGAATCGATGGTGGAAGCCCTTCCAATCATGTCACCTCCACACCGTGTGTGACCTCATTAACCATACCACTAACACTAGCCCGAGGAAGCCGAGTGCCTGTGTTCTCCTAGCCTCATTAACCTCGTAATCGGTGAGGAAAATTTAACATGTGAGGAAACAAAGGAACATCGGAATAACAACGTTACGTGGCGGATTCCTCATATAAGCAAACACTCGAGGAATCATACGATTTACCTCATACTCTAACATGTTCAATAGGATCTGGATTTGATGTTGCACAAGCAATTGAACAAATCGAGGATACAAATAATACTTTCCTTCTTCCTAATATTCTCGCACTAACCCCTCATAAATCATCCTAGACCAATTAAATTTCCTTCCATCTGACAAACAAATAATAGCAGTAGCAATTTTGGAAGGAAAATCATTAAAGCCGGTGGTCTTATTGCTCATACACATCAACAAAGTGTGAATCAAAAACTTCCATTGTGGAGAAAACAGATTCTTAAAACAATTGTACCTTTTCACCTCTGTATGTGTATCCTAATCGCTCTAAACCACCCACAATCTCAAAGATCGAAAGATTATCAACACCATCGGCATCATCAAGCCGCAAAACTTCTCGAATAAGCTCCTCGAAACCGAAATAGCATGCTCATCCACCCTAGTACTAAAACCTCCAACCCATTAACCTCCTCAGGGTAGCATTCTTCCAAAGCTGTCGTATATAGGTTTTGAAAATGGTAGGTTCAACCGTTAAAGCAAAGTGAATGGGACTATGAACAAGGAAATCAATCATTTGATGAAACCCTTGAGCGAGCATCTTTGGTGAGAATAGCAACAAGATTATGTGAAGTAGAGTACAACTCACCATTGTGATGAGGATATGAATTAAGTGGGTTTGTGAAGAAATCAACCAAAGTGATTAGGGTTTAGGATATTTGCAAGTGAAAGTGATCCATCCGTGAGTTTGGGAAGTGATATATATACTTTTGCCAAAGTGTCAAAACAACCCTCAAGTATCAAAACAGAGGAACACACTATCCGTTGTTCCACAACACCGTCATGATTGTAACACACTATCCGTGGATACGAGATAATCACTCCTTCCAACCGATCAACATTAGAGCAAGTAAATCAATGCCAAATGAAATGGTATCTCACAAGATATGAAGGATTACACAACAATCATCAATAACACAAAAACTATATATACATTTTTTTTTTTTTTTTAAACACAAACATAAGCAGCAAACACACTAGCTCCTTATGCACACACATCCTTCTTTCCTGCAAGACAACACAAAACAAACACAAAGACAAAGAGTATAGTATCGGTGGTTAGTAATAGCGTAAGTGGTTACAAACAACCTATCCGAGGTTAGAACAAGAAAGTCAACATAGTCAACTTCTAGAATATATCTCGGTCCAATCCCCAAAATCCTCATTAACTATCCAACCACATTTAACCCGCCCTTAGTTACTCAAGAACCCTAATCCTCACTTATAAAAAGCACCCAAATATCATAGAACGCCCAAACCAATCAAAAGAGAAAAACCCTAATTTCACCAAAATCCCCAATCACTCAAAATGTGGAACCCTAGTTGGAACAAACCAGAAGTGGTTGATCTAACCACCTCCTCATCCTCTTCATCATCTTCATCATCAAGTGAAGATGGAAACCCATGGCTAACCTATTTGCCTCCACTAGAACCAAGACCAAGAAAATCTCCATTTCTCCCATCATCTGAAGATGATAGTGTTGTGAATCCAAGTGATGCTTCAGAAGACTCTGATGAATCTTCTAAGAAGAGACCTTCAAACTCCAAACCTTCATCTTCTAACCCCATCCAAGACCTCGAGAAGAAACCCACCACTCCCTCGTGATGGAGAGGTGGTTCTTGGTCTTAGGTACCAACTCATGGTACTTCTTCACATATCGTAACCGGGAAGGAAAAGGAAAGATGGAGTAAGTTCTTTGAATGGTGGTAAGAGAAGATGGAGCACAAGAAGATTAGCATAGTAGCCATCTATCTTCCACAATCGACTTGACTTCTTCGTTTGCATCAATCCATCCTTTCCATTTTGATCCTTAGTCGCTTTGTTTGCATATGATAAATGCATATCCGAGATTCAAACGATATCGACAAGGATAGTAGTAGTAGAAACCATGTATAGATGTAGTCATTAATTAGCACTTGAAGTTTCATTGTAGTAAGTCGTAAACTGCTATTTTGTTGAATGAACAATGAAATTCCGATTTCTTGCATCTCTATAATGATTTAGCATTTTTAGCACAATGGTTAGAGAAAACACGAACAACTAGCGTGGATAGACCAACTCTATCGGTGGTTAGAAGCAACTCTTATTTGGTTAGAAACACCACTATTGATGGATATAAAAGAGATAGCAATACTTAAGATTACATAATAATACATCCAATATTTTTACATAATAAGATTACATAATAATCGTCCGATGAATTACGAAAAGGAGAAAGAGTGGATTAAAGAGCATGATGAATGGATGCAAAGTAAACGTTATATCAAAAGTGGAGTTCATGTTCTAACATTTACGGATGATTATTCATATGTTTGTAGAAGGTGATTATCCTAAATTGAATAAGCATCCGTGAATAATTGCTCGATGTTGAAGCTACTGGTTGTTTCAAGATGTTATTATCCTATGATGGTCAAGCTTATGATTTGTTGAAGAAGTATGAGAAGATACTTAAAGCAAGTAAGTGTTTGGCTACATCCTCCACATCAGATGTTTTGAGCTTAAAAGAAACTTGAGAATTCTGTTAGAATCTATCAAGTTTAGGGGAGGATTGTTGGGTTTTAGGTTCCTTGAATAATGAATTACTCCAAGTACTGGAACCACGGACAAGCTTGATGTAACCACGGATTGAAGAGTGTAACCACGGATGAAGATAACCGCGGCTAGTAGTATTGTGTAACCACTGATAGTATGTATTAAGCACTGCTAGTCTTGTATAGTCGGTTAGCTTATTGTATTAGATAAATATGGAAAAGATATTTATCTTGTAGGTTACGTATTGTATATTGTATAGGACTCCTTAGCTTATTGTGTTAAATTCCGCGTAATACTTGATAAGCTTTTACCATTGACCGCGTAATATTAGATCGTTTGCTCAATGGGATCAACAACATATATCTTTGTTACCATTGACCAGGTGAAAAGTTAAATAGCCATTCAGTTGGAGGTTCAACATTCAGTTGCAACATTCAGTATAAGTTGGATCATGTTTTCTATTTTGAACTATTAGTCAATGTAAACTTGCTCAGTTGGAGGTATCAACATTCAGTTGCAAAACAAGTGAACAGACTCAAACGAAAAGTTAAATAAGCAACTATAACCCAAAATTCTATGATATTGGAGTTATGGTCTATCAGACAGAGCATGAACCATTTAAACTTTATTCTTGCATAAAACCATGACTCCACTATTCCGATTACCCACATCTAAGTCCTCATACTTGTCATTGGACCATTTAAACTTTAAACTGGATTAGCCGAGGCACCGCCACCTCTTGTTTTCACAATCTTAAACATCAAATTCATCTTAATAGGATACCAAGCATCAACAACTTAGATTCGAGTAACCATGTAAACTACCAAAACATTCATATGGTTCGCTGTAGACCCACAAGTTCCTAAAAGTGACCCACTTTATTCACATTTAAAATTGACCATTAAACCAAAATCTAAAACTTACCCACTTTAGTTTGGGTTACATGTCATTTCTAAAAGTGACCCTTTCTAAATTTGACCATTAAACCCTAATTCCATTACAATGTGATTAACAAAAGCGAAACAACATCTACACTAGAATTGCATATACAAAATGGCAACAAAATCAATAAGGATAAACTAAATATTATAACGATTCATTACCATAAACCATCATTTCAAGACAAAACTTCATTGGACTAATTATCATCCAAATACTTACATCACTTCATCACCAGCATATTCAGAAACCATAAACCAAACTATAATTACATACGAGTTATATATAAATATACCATACAAACCAAATTACTTACTAATGATCCATACCCAAAACACATTCACATACTTACTAATGATCCATACCCAAAACACATTCACACCATCTCCATCAGGGTCAACACCAAAAAGCTTCAACACAAAAGTGACGATGTCACTAAACACCAGTCATGTCTTCATCAATCTCCATCAGGGTCACACCATCTTGCTTCTGCTCAATCCCAAAGACGAATCAAATGAGCGAAGCTTCAAGGCCCCGCAAAATATCACGATCATCTACATTCATCTTCACGGACATGATAAAGCATCCACCCTTTCTCATGGTTTGGGCCAAGATAATGGAGCTCCTAATCGTCCTTCACGCTCGCAAGCACATCGTGAAGCTCTTTGCATATTGCTTCCAATTTGACTAGGCGGCGTGTGATTCCATCACTTCATTGTTAAAGAGATGCTTGAACATGGTTGCAATATCATCGGAACCACTAGCTTGACGCAACTCATCAAGACTTGGGGTTTGGTTTGCCATTGATTTTGCAAGGCGGTGATTGGGGATTTGGGGTGTGTGTACTGAGAAAGATAGATGAAAATTAAGAGATTAGGTAGGGTTTCAATTGTTATTAGGCGTATAAATAGATAAATCCAACACATTTTACTCTCCCAAAATTAATTAAAGCATAAAACCGTGATCAAGAGAATGATTACAAAAGATAATCAAGCCACAACATTTGAAAAAAAAATGAAACTTACAATAAAAATCCTTACACCATGAAGTATGAACTAATACAAAAATAAAAGAATGACACAAATAACCTTATATTTCAATTACCTTGTTAGAGACCATAATATCGATAACATTAAATACCAACTAATACATTACACCATCTTGGATGACCCACAAGAATTAACACATGTTAAATAAAAGCACTAGTACCTAAATTACAACAAACAAGGCAATGAAACATAACCATCCTAAATTACAATTAAAATGCCCATCATAAATTATTGTTATCACCGTTATTGGACACATAAGGAAGAGCACTAGAACCTTCATCAAATTCATCATGAGCTGCATCATCAAAATCATCAAAAAGCATCCTTGGTGTAAATAGACTAGCTTCTTTAAACGGCTTTTCATGCGGTGATCTTAAGTAAGCCGGTGATTGAGATTCTTCATTTTCCCATGCACTAACCTCTTCCAACGACATACAATGAAAACCTTTCTTTCTTTTATCATGGTTTTTTAATTGTGTTGTCACCTCCTCATCAAACTCATCTTTACACAAGTTTTTGTGATAGTAATCAACTAGGAATGCTTGAGGAGTATGGGAAACATATACCTCAATTTTACCATGTAGTTGAGCCAATTCATACATCTTCTTAACATCTCTATCACTTTCCACTATAGTCAAACCTTCTTCCAAGCTACATTTTGGTATACAATAAAACCAAGCCCAAATATCTTCTTTTATTTTTCTAACAACATGTCGCACATTTGGGAATACGACAACGTTTTAGACATAGATAGTTTAATTTCAATAATTTTTCCACTGCGTACCTTAGGGAAAGGCGTAGAATATGCCTTTATTGAAAACTTGAATACAATATCATTAGAAATATTAGACATCTTGTTTTTAATAGAAAAAATCCGAATTAACAAAAATAAATTAAGCCAAAAATAAAAGTGTAAAAAAATTCTTCTAGTATTAGTGAACAAACACAAATGAAGTGTGTAAATAACAAAAAAAAGGATTAATATAGTGATCTGATTGGATATTACCCGATGGATAATAGATCTAATTCAAAGTCGAGTGGTCGAGTAGCTGATGGTCGAGTATCCTAACATGTATTAACTACAACAACTAACACCTATTAATTGGTTACAACAACTAACCTTTTCCCAACTAACACATACTATAATTAATGTCATGGGGTATATGATAATTATATAAATAGAGGTGAGAAACATGTGATAAGATTACCAAACCTTAAAAGATATGCAATGAATTCACCACCAAATTACGAGTGGGAAGAATTACTTGATATAGACGACTACGATCTCCGATTATCCGCCACAACACAAAACACAATATCCTCTCAAGTTGATAATTATTTGAAAATCTCTGTTAGAAAAATACGGTCCTGCGGTATTCGGGATGGTGTGGACGATGGTGTAATGATCACACAGGAGTTTATTAGGAAAGTTGTTGACGATTTGGTTGAGGATTCGGATTTTAAAAGTGGTCCATGGGTTAGCGGTTGAGTTTATGAATCTTGATGGCGGGATCATTGTTGGTTGTTTTGCCGATATAAAAATTTCTTAAAAAGGAAACTTGAAAAGGTTGTTGCTATAATCAAGTCTTGTACTCCGAATGTTTTGGGTGATCTAAAAGTAACATTGAAAGACGTTTCGGGGTTTATGTCAGGTTCAATACATCACAAAGTTGTTAATGATGAGAGGTTTAAAAACCAATTTACCGTCGGAACTGTCTTGATACTTCAAAATGTTTCTGTATTTTCTCCCAAACAATACTGGCAATCATTATCTTAACATCACAATCAAAAATTTGGTCAAGGTTTTATCCAACGATGAGGTTCTTGAAAGTGGCAACGGTGATTGTGGTCTTGGAAGTGGAATATTTATGTAACCATTGTTGTTTGATCCAATGTAATTTCATTTAGCGAATGTAGTAGTATAACGAATGTTGTAGTATAACTTATGTCTAGTTACTAGTTTGGTTGCGAGTATAACTTATGTTGTAGTATAACTTATGTTGTAGTAAATCAATTAATTCGAAAATTTAGTTTTACATATAACAAATTTACTTGTTAATTGAAATGTGAATCAACTATACATTAATTGAAATTTTAGTATTGCTTCTACTACATATGTGTGTTAGTAATTAATGCACTAGATACTCGACTACTCGACCGACGGCTACTCGACTTATGGTTGGGTAGATGTAGTAACTAATCGCATTTAATATTGCTTCTACTACATATGTGTGTTAGTTGAGAATTTAAATGATATGAATAAATGTAAAGTTAATGTACTAATTAATGTAGATACTCGACTAATGCGACTATGGTTGGGTAGATGTAGATACATCGACCTATGGTTGGGTAGATGTAGTAACTAATTTACACATTAATATGCATTTAATATTACTACTACATATGTGTGTTAGTTGTGAATTTAAATGATATGAATAAATGTAAAGTTAATGTACTAATTAATGCACTAGATACCGACTACTCGACCTATGGTTGGGTAGATGTAGTAACTAATTGTACACATTAATATGCATTTAATATTGTTACTACTACATATGTGTGTTAGTTGTGAATTTAAATGATATGAATAAATGTAAAAGTTAATGTAGTAATTAATGCACTAGATACTCGACTACTCGACCGACGGCTACTCGACCTATGGTTGGGTAGATGTAGTAGCTAATTGTACACATTAATATGCATTTAATATTTTTAGTAGGGTAGATGTGATATGAATAAATGTGCGTTTGGTTTAAAAATTAATGTAGTAATTAATGCACTGGATACTCGACTACTCGACATACTTATATTAAAATATGAGTCACAAACACTAACAATTTATTTAATAACTAGATTAGCGGACATGAAATTAGATGATAGGACATGAAATACATTGTTCTCATAATAAGACAACAAATTAAAAAAAGGAATCATCCGAGACCCAACCCTCGTCACTAGAAGTATATGATTGCTCAGGTCCAAGCCCCATTTCCCATCGGTATTCAAATTCTCGTTGTTCCTGCTCTCTACGAGCAGCTTCCTCACGTTCCTCGGCTAGTTCAAACTCAATGAGTACTTCCATATCTTGTTCAAGTAGTCGAAGTTGATCCTCAGTTAACCCAAACGGATTGGGATCGTATTCCAAAGGTTGGTTTTTTTGGCTCGTTTTGAGTGGGATGTTTGCCGCTTCATTTTCATTTGGGATTACCGGTACGGAACTTGCGGTTGAACGTTTGCTACTTCATAGTCATTTGTGAATACCGGAAGACATATTCGGTGAATCGTAAGAAACATGCTCATTTTGTGGTGGACTAGGGAATTGTTGAGAGAAATCTTTGTGTGACATTTTGAAAATCCGTCGTGAGTTGAGCATATGAGTTGTGTATGTGACTTGAATGGGTATTTATAGGCTAGGTTTTCGGTAGAGTAGAGTAGTCAGTCATTAACTTTACATTTATTCATATCGAGTCAGTCATAGTATCTAGTGCATTAATTATTCTACATTAACTTTTACATTTATTCATATCATTTAAATTCTCAACTAACACACATATGTAGTAGAAGCAATATTAAATGCGATTTATGTGTACATATAGTTACTACATCTACCCAACCATAGGTCGAGTAGCCGTCGGTCGAGTAGTCGAGTATCTAGTGCATTAATTAGTACATTAACTTTTACATTTATTCATATCATTTAAATTCTCAACTAACACACATATGTAGTAGAAGCAATATTAAATGCGATTTATGTGTACATATAGTTACTACATCTACCCAACCATAGGTCGAGTAGTCGGTCGAGTAGTCGAGTATCTAGTGCATTAATTAGTACATTAACTTTTACATTTATTCATATCATTTAAATTCTCAACTAACACACATATGTAGTAGAAGCAATATTAAATGCGTATTTAGTGTACATATAGTTACTACATCTACCCAACCATAGGTCGAGTAGTCGATCGAGTAGTCGAGTATCTAGTTCATTAATTAGTACATTAACTTTTACATTTATTCATATCATTTAAATTCTCAACTAACACACATATGTAGTAGAAGCAATATTAAATGCGATTTATGTGTACAATAGCTACTACATCTACCCAACCATAGGTCGAGTAGCCGTCGGTCGAGTAGTCGAGTATCTAGTGCATTAATTAGTACATTAACTTTTACATTTATTCATATCATTTAAATTCTCAACTAACACACATATGTAGTAGAAGCAATATTAAATGCGTACTACATCTGTGTACAATTAGTTACTACATCTACCCAACCATAGGTCGAGTAGCCGTCGGTCGGAGTAGTCGAGTATCTAGTGCATTAATTAGTACATTAACTTTTACATTTATTCATATCATTTAAATTCTCAACTAACACACATATGTAGTAGAAGCAATATTAAATGCGATTTATGTGTACATTAGTTACTACATCTACCCAACCATAGGTCGAGTAGCCGTCGGTCGAGTAGTCGAGTATCTAGTGCATTAATTAGTACATTAACTTTTACATTTATTCATATCATTTAAATTCTCAACTAACACACATATGTAGTAGAAGCAATATTAAATGCGTATTTATGTGTACACAATTAGTTACTACATCTACCCAACCATAGGTCGAGTAGTAGGGTCGGTCGAGTAGTCGAGTATCTAGTGCATTAATTAGTACATTAACTTTTACATTTATTCATATCATTTAAATTCTCAACTAACACACATATGTAGTAGAAGCAATATTAAATGCGTATTTATGTGTACAATAGCTACTACATCTACCCAACCATAGGTCAGTAGTCGGTAGTAGTCGAGTAGTGCATTAATTAGTACATTAACTTTTCGCAATATTAAATGCGTCGGTACAATTAGAGTAGTCGAGTCGGTCGAGTAGTAGTATCTAGTGCATTAATTAGTACATTAACTTTTACATTTATTCATATCATTTAAATTCTCAACTAACACACATATGTAGTAGAAGCAATATTAAATGCGTATTTATGTGTACATATAGTTACTACATCTACCCAACCATAGGTCGAGTAGCCGTCGGTCGAGTAGTCGAGTATCTAGTGCATTAATTAGTACATTAACTTTTACATTTATTCATATCATTTAAATTCTCAACTAACACACATATGTAGTAGAAGCAATATTAAATGCGATTTATGTGTACATATAGTTACTACATCTACCCAACCATAGGTCGAGTAGCCGGCGGTCGAGTAGTCGAGTATCTAGTGCATTAATTAGTACATTAACTTTTACATTTATTCATATCATTTAAATTCTCAACTAACACACATATGTAGTAGAAGCAATATTAAATGCGTATTTATGTGTACATATAGTTACTACATCTACCCAACCATAGGTCGAGTAGTCGTCGATTCGAGTAGTCGAGTATCTAGTGCATTAATTAGTACATTAACTTTTACATTTATTCATATCATTTAAATTCTCAACTAACACACATATGTAGTAGAAGCAATATTAAATGCGTATTTATGTGTACATATAGTTACTACATCTACCCAACCCATGGTCGAGTCGAGTAGTCGGTCGTAGAAGTAGTCGAGTATCTAGTTCATTAATTAGTACATTAACATTTTTACATTTATTCATATCATTTAAATTCTCAACTAACACACATATGTAGTAGAAGCAATATTAAATGCGTATTTATGTGTACAATTAGTTACTACATCTACCCAACCATAGGTCGAGTAGCCGTCGGTCGAGTAGTCGAGTATCTAGTGCATTAATTAGTACATTAACTTTTACATTTATTCATATCATTTAAATTCTCAACTAACACACATATGTAGTAGAAGCAATATTAAATGCGTATTTATGTGTACATATAGCTACTACATCTACCCAACCATAGGTCGAGTAGCCGTCGGTCGAGTAGTCGAGTATCTAGTGCATTAATTAGTACATTAACTTTTACATTTATTCATATCATTTAAATTCTCAACTAACACACATATGTAGTAGAAGCAATATTAAATGCGATTTATGTGTACAATAGTTACTACATCTACCCAACCATAGGTCGAGTAGTAGTCGGTCGGTCGAGTAGTCGAGTATCTAGTGCATTAATTAGTACATTAACTTTTACATTTATTCATATCATTTAAATTCTCAACTAACACACATATGTAGTAGAAGCAATATTAAATGCGATTTATGTGTACAATTAGTTACTACATCTACCCAACCATAGGTCGAGTAGCCGTCGGTCGAGTAGTCGAGTATCTAGTGCATTAATTAGTACATTAACTTTTACATTTATTCATATCATTTAAATTCTCAACTAACACACATATGTAGTAGAAGCAATATTAAATGCGATTTATGTGTACAATTAGTTACTACATCTACCCAACCATAGGTCGAGTAGTCGGTCGAGTAGTCGAGTATCTAGTGCATTAATTAGTACATTAACTTTTACATTTATTCATATCATTTAAATTCTCAACTAACACACATATGTAGTAGAAGCAATATTAAATGCGTATTGTATGTAGTACAATTATTTACTACATCTACCCAACCATAGGTCGAGTAGCCATAGGTCGAGTAGTCGAGTAGTCGAGTATCTAGTGCATTAATTAGTACATTAACTTTTACATTTATTCATATCATTTAAATTCTCAACTAACACACATATGTAGTAGATTCAATATTAAATGCGTATTAATGTGTACATATAGCTACTACATCTACCCAACCATAGGTCGAGTAGCCGTCGGTCGAGTAGCCGTCGGTCGAGTAGTCGAGTATCCAGTGCATTAATTAGTACATTAAGTTTTACAATTCACAACTAACACACATATGTAGTAGATGCGATATTAAATGCATATTAAATTTGTACAATTAATTACTATAGGTCGAGTAGTCAAGTTTCTACTAACTTTAAATAATTTACACCAAAGAGCTATATATATTAATATACTTATTTGAAAGAATTAGATTGTTCACTCAAAAGAAATGGGAGAATCGGCTACTGAATTTAGTGTGTATTTCGTTTACGGAGATGTGACTTTTGGTGTTTGCCTTAAAAGAAATATTACTTTCAATCAACTGGTAGCTATTGTGAAGAAAAGTACAAGTTTAACGATCGTGCAACCTCATGTTTACGTACAAAGTTGGTACAAAGTGTGTCCACATTGTGAGCGATGATGATGTGAGATTTTACACAAACGAAATTTGCAAAGGAAAAGGTACGCCACATACTATTTTTATTGAAAAGATTGAGCAATGCTTTGTGGGAAATCCTTCTTCTTCTAGTTCTTTGGGTATAGATCTTAACGTTCCTTTATCTCCTTTTGATTTAAAACAATACACTGTTTACAATGATTCCCGAATACCAAAACAAGAATATTTCGAAAATCACCGTAATTTAAACCAACAATACAATATTTACAATGATTCAAAATTACCCAAAAAAGAAATTTTTGATTGCCATAATGATTTTATGGCAAGAGAAAAGTTGAGCATAATTGGCAAATGAATACTTTAAACAACATTCACAACCCACCGGATCCACAACCTATTATAAAAACTCCAAAAGGAAAAATTGATCATGCTAGATGTATTTTGGAAACGGGTGAAAGATTTGATAATAAAAATGTGTTATGAATAAAATTGGTTATAAAGCTCTTTTAGATGGTTATGAATTTAAGGTTAGAAAATCGATCCGTAAGGTATGATGTAATTTGTGTGCATGAGGGTTGCGAATGGAAAATAATTTCAAGTAAGTGCAAATTTAGTAGTGAATGGGAATTAGGAGCGGTGAGCGACCATCACACTTGTTCAAAAACAAAAATAGGTATGCATCACCGTAATGCTACGAAAAACTTGTTGGGTCATTTACTAGTACCTAAGTTCAAAGACAACACCAGATATATACGGCAAAGGACATACAAAAGGACATGAACCTTGAATTCAACATCGATATTAGTTACAAACAAGCATGGAGATCGAAGAATGTGGCATTGGATACGCTTGAAGGTTGCCCGAAAGCATCATTTGAACAGTTACCGGTTTATTGTCATAATTTAGAATTGACAAATGACAGTACTGTAACACATATTGATACTGATGATGAAGACCGGTTTAAGATGGTTTTCATAGCTTTTGGTGTAACGGTAAGCATATATCTATATATTTACTATTTCTTGAGTATTATTGTCATATAACTAATCGTTTAAAATTAATCGATTCAAGCTTTCTACACCATATCGACCATTGTTAATAATTGATGCACTCATCTTAAAGGTACTTACCTTGGAACAAATCTGTTGGCGGTTGGAATGGACGGAATAATCAAATTATACATTGCAACGGGTGTGTCTCGAGGTGAGGCGGTGAATCGTGGACATGGTTTCATCAAAATTGAGAGAATGCATTGGTGAAGTTCAGATTTAACTATCATATCGGATCGACATGTAGCAATACAATGCATGTGAATCTGCTTTTCCGAATGCATTCCATGGGCATTGTTGTAGGCATTTGATGATGAATTGTAACTTGAAGGGTAAAAAGCATAAGGCTTTATATTGGAAGATGTGCAAAGCCTACTTAATCGATGATTTTAATAGAGCATTAGACGAGGTTAAGGGCAAAAGAAAACAAGCCTACGACAAACTGATCGAAGCTGGGGTTGAAAGGTGGTCAAGGGCATATTCCGCTGGTAATCGTTACAATTACATGACATCCAATAGCGCTGAGTCAATCAATTCGTTAACAAGAGATGTCCGAAAAGTACCCATCACTAACCTAATGGAGTGGTACAGAGCCCTTGTCCAAAAGTGGTACTTCAATCGTCGAGAAAAATATAAAGGTACGCGGTTTATGTAATTTTTTCCTAGAAGTAAACTATTTAACTAATTTATTGTTTACAAATCATAAAATACTAACGAATATTATAATTTAGATGCACAAATGGATGAACTAAGTGATTGGGCAAGCGCAAAAATAATGAATCGAATGTTAAAGAGCTCATTGGATTGTGGCGGGATTGAGATGAACAGATTTACCGGTCGATGATCGACAAAAATACATATAGTGGATTTAGGTGAACGTTCATGCACATGTAGAAAATGGCAAGTTTCGCTTTGCCTTGTGGTCATGTTTTAGCGGTTTGTAGAGTTATGGGAATGACGGATTGTAATCATTTGGCAAAAGCATGGTTTAGGAAAATTGAGCTTAAAGCTACGCATCAAGACTTGGTATATCCAGTTGGAGAAGTTTCAAGTTGGCGGTGTCCAAGTTACTTGCAAGTTGTTAAGCCACCACTTATGGCTAAACCCCAACTGGTAGACCCAAGAACAAAGATCGTATTAGATCCCAAGGAGAGGAACCGGTACCGAGTTAAGTGTGGAAGGTGCGGTAATGTTGGACACACCGACAAAGTTGCCGAGAAACATTGCCAAAGAAAAAGTAAGTTATGTATTGTTATTTAAAGCTCATTATTTAAGATACTGATTATTAACTCATAAATTGATTTACACAATTTTTAGGCAAAGCTACCGCTAGAAGAAGCTCACGACAAGCAACGCCAAGCTCACAAGAAGAACAAGTCAACTCACAAGTCGTTAATTTGGATGACCCATAGAGTGGCATACTTTATTGTATGGCAAACAAGATTAGACTTTTAATGAAAGTTGCAAGTTTTGCGATTTAAAAGGCGATTATTACGCTTAGTTTTCAAAACAAATGTCTATGAACCATTTTGTGGATGAAGCAAATTTTAGGGTCTTTCAAGTCGGTTATGGTGAGTACCTTGCTTCTAGTGTGTATGATACTCTTTAGTATGATATGTTTTATCTAATGAATGGGCTTTAGTTGAATGGGCTACATGGTTCAATTGAAAGCACAAAACACGATCATCAAACTTTCAATATCACGGTTAACAAACATAGCAACACAAATAAGTTTTTGCCCAAAAGCAACAGTTAACAAACACAAAAACACAAACACGGTCATCACAACTTTCAATATCACGGTTAACAAACATAGCAACACAAATAAGTTTTTGCCCAAAAGCAACAGTTAACAAACACAAAACACAATGTAGCTTTGGCCCAAAGGTAACAGTCACAATAGCAATCACACCTACACAAATATCTTGTGCTTGAAATAGAAACGGACCATCTGTTCTCGATATGCAAAGGGTGTCGGACGGCATCTTCAACAACCAATGGCATCCCATGAGATAACTGCTTAGAGAACAAGAAACAACAAATTAAAATCATGCATAAAGATAACCCATATTGGACTAACAAGTAACAGATTAACCTTTTTGACTCACAAGTGATGCTTAAAATGACTAAAATATTTATGCAAAATTAGTTGCGATAATCAAAATGCGGTCATTATGCGAGCATTGATGATGCAACAAGATCATGTAGGTCTATTTTCCTATCAACGAAGATAATGTACATTGGGTAAGGGGAGAACTCCATCGAATTAGGTTCCTTGAATAATGAATTACTAAAAAAATAAAGAGTTAGGGAACCACGAGATATGGAATTGTATGGACCAAATGTTGAACCAAATTACCGATTACCGGTGAAGTGCTAGAAGAACTAAGAAAACAGATTACCGAACAACAAACACAAGCTTGATGTAACCACGGATTGAAGAGTGTAACCACGAAATTGAAGAGTGTAACCACGCAATTGAAGAGTGTAACCACGGATTGAAGAGGGTAACCACGGACAAGCTTGGAATGATTATTCTCTAAATCTCTCAAATTGTTTTGTATGTGTGCGGTTACATGTATGAATATATGATGTATGTATGAAGTTGGTTTAAGTATCACTTAAACCAAAATTAATGTTTTATGCTTATGCAACACTTCTTTGGTTAAATGTATGAATATATGATGTATGTATGCAGTTGGTTTAAGTAATGATGAGGTTAATCATGTAAAGGTTAGTGGTATACTATATCATTATACTTCTATGCAAGGACTCCTAGGATAACATGCTTGTGTGTGAGTTGAGTACAGTTATGAATTCCAAACTAAGTAGACACTATTAAAGACGACATTAAAGAAATAAGGCTTAAAACTATGTAAAAAACAAATTTAAACAATCACCAACACAGTAAAGAAATAAGCATACAAAGACGCCGCAATCACCAAATACCCCCCCGCTTGGGGACGTTACGTGCATTCCTAAACTTAATGTTTGTATTCTAGGGATCGATTCCTTTGCTTGCAAACACATCGATCTTCTCTAGAACTACGGAAGCTTACACTCCAAACAACTCCTCATATTCAAATACCACGGACGAGTTTCGTGTTCTTGATATCCTTCTTGTCATAGAATGTAACGATTCCGCTTTTAATGTCAAACTGCGCTAGGGACCAATGTTTCTTGGGTTCATTTATGGGTATGAAGACCTACAATGTTTAAAAAAATTGATATAATCCACATAATTAAACTATCATATTCTAAAGATTGGTTACCAATGAATACATTCCACATTCCTCCACGCAAATGGGAAAATATCATCGGTTGCATAAAACAAGTGGCATTGAGTCTTGAAGTAGAAGCGTTAAAAGTAGCAACTAACCATAGACCAATCTGGAAGATGGTCTAAAATACCACATATACCATACCCAAAGATCAATGTCTTTGAAGGCAATAAAAGGCAATTCAACAAAACTTTACATATAGCAAAAATAGTTTTATCCCAAATATATCGTAGAATTGTTATTTTAACGTACCTCGTCAAGTAACCAACCTACACGTTTATCGTCGAGCCCAACTAAAGCATCCCGAAAGTACGATCAACGAGAACGTCACTATACCAAGGAAACTTGCAACGAGTACGCCTGTGGGTAATCGAAACTTCTCCAACTCTGGGCTAAATGAAATTTTATCGATACATTTGAATGGACGGCTTGCTTCCTAAACAAAACAGGTTAAAGTTGAATTATAAGACTTAATTGAGCCAATATCTGATGCTGTAGTTGCAGATTCATAAAGGTAATACCTCTTTCCACGGTTCGAGATCTTCACACCTTTTAGTCATGAATGCATCAAGGACATTTGTACGTTTCTTTAGTGCATCCATGCTAGGGACGTATAAAGGTAATAACTCCTCCCATGGTTCCATCTTCGGCCTGACCACGTTGACATACCTCCTCTTGAAAGTTCCACATCGCTGTAAAGCAAGTTTCATGTGACTGGAATTACTATGCTGTATACTCTTCATCCTCTTTTCTTCTTCCAAAATTAGTTTCGTCCTCTGTTTCCTCTCGCTCGCCACCCTATAAATCTCGTGACTTGCTTTTCACCTTCACACAATCATCCCGCAATTACATCACAATGGATCGTTGTTATTACCTAAGATAAGTCTTGAAAGCAGTTAATATATTCTTGAAAACATGTATGTGATCACCTCGGATAAATCTTCATCGACAATTTGTCCACTTCAACCCCACCATTCGTGTAAAGTTATGAAACAAGTTATAATAAAAGGTACAAGACAAATAAGAGTAATTTGAAAGTTGCGTAAATCAATTACCACATAAAATTTTCGGGAGAAATTATCCAAACCATCTACAAATCCATTGGCGGTGTGTTTGTTGGATGTTAGAATAAGCGAATCAAATAATTCAAAAAATCACCATCTAGATTACTACAATACTGTCACCGAGATCACACTCCACGTTATCCTGTAACATGTGTGCACATACTTAGCTAAGTAAATAAGAAGAAAAGATAAATTTATATGTATATATGTATACCTTTTGAGCAGATGAGTTAACTTTGTGCTCGTGTCCGACTTTTTTTTCCGAGTAATATCTCGCATCACAAAGTATTTTGCAAAACATGATAATTAGACATTAGTTAAATTGTGGCATACGTAGAAAAGGGTTTGTGTCAAGACTCACATGAATAATACTCTCCGGTTTGTAGACACGTTCTTTCAAACTCTTGATCTCTTTAAGCGTAATCAACAAGCGTCACATAAACGCTCCAAAGCCTTAACGCGAAGCATACAACTCGCCTAAGTGGATGTGCTCTCTATCTTTGTCCTTAGATGTGCGGTGATGACAATTTTCTTAGATAATCACCAAATACCCCCGTATTCAACAGGAGGAGGTGCTCTTGGTGTATACCACTTAAAAAATTAGGCTTTGTCTAAACCATTTCGATTGGCCTCGGCAAGATTGGCATATAGGTCATAATTTGGATTTTTGTCCTAAGGCATTTAAAAATAAACTTTAGAAAGAAATAAATAAACTAATTTAGAGACTAGATAAGCATTTAAGATTACAAAACAACTAAGATAAGCATAAAACATGTTAAGCATATATGCAATTAACCTACACAACAACTTATAAATCTTACAATCAAAGGAAAAAAGTTGGCATATATGCAATTACATTTAGGAAAAAAAGTTGGCATATACGCATTAAGCGACCTCGGGAAAAAGTTGGTCAGATGGCTCCCAATTTTGAAATGGAAAATGCTTGACCAGAACATCCTCTCGGGATCACATCAGGGTCATTAATCCACCAACGCTGTGTCTGAGATGAAGACTCTAGAATCCATATCTACAAAAAGTTAATGAATAAGTCAAATGACAAACAAAATATTTGCATGACTTGACAATGATTTGGACTAAAAATACAGACCTTGAAACTCAGAATGAATCCAGACAATGAATACGATGGAACAAAATTGGGGTCTTTTTCCAATGCTTTATGGTGCTCATCCTTATGATTTGAGTTAACATTTCTAATGGCAGCGTATAACTCCCGCCAGATGTGCTCTCCCCAAGCAAACTCATCCCAAGCATCCAGATTTTCTACCATCCTTAGATATACATCATCAACAACTGATCCTAACTCACGACCCATAAATATAACTTCCAAACATAACAAAAGACAAACTCGTATTGCATCTTCATCTGATAGTTTCGTGAAACGCTCTTCATCCTCAATCACAGATAGAAGATCTATGTTTTTAACATAGCGACCTATCTTCTCCGGAAATACACGGTCACGAAAACTGATATCACCTCTCTAAACTTTTGAACCGACCATCCCAAACTTGAATGCGGTTATGAGGCAAAATTCACGACGACCAAAGTGTAGAAAATGATTGTTAACATTATAAATGAGGGTAAATCATAGTGATCATTATCGAGAAGACTTGCTTCGTAGCATAAAATGTATAAGACCTCTTCATTGTCAACATAATCCAAATCCACCAATGCCCAAAACATGTCGACCTAAACAAGACAGATCGATCCAAACCTAGTCATCTTTGATTAATGGAAAGTAATTGAGTTTGCTTCTAACATGTACCCCGCATGATATTCCTAAAGAGATTACAATATACAAGAATTAGCATAGTGGGATAAGATAACAAGATTAAGCTAAGAAGAACTTTTACTTATGGGCTTATAGTTGCAATATGGGCTTCTAAACAATTAAAATTTCGCCTTAATACATCGAATACTAGGCTTATAACTAGTTACACACTTTTCAAATATTCAACCTAAGCAGTTTATAAACACCGTAGAATAGCATTGAGCAATGTTAATGATTTGCATGCGAACACGATTATGCGAGACATGTATAAGCACAAAGCGCTTATTTTCTTAATAATTAGCAAAAACACTTCAAAGCAGTTGATTTTCTTAAAAAAATACCAAATAAGAACTTAAAATCGCTTAGGTTATTAGAAATGACCGAATAAGCACTTCAAAACAGCTTATTTTCCTAAAGAGATTACAAGATATGTTGGGTTTTAGGTTCCTTGAAAACAATTTTGTTTAATCATCTCATCCAGTTAAATCTGTTTGTCTCATTCAATGTGACATATGTTGGGTTTTAGGTTCCTTGAATAATGAATTACTCCAAGTACTGGAACCACGGACAAGCTTGATGTAACCACGGATTGAAGAGTGTAACCACGGATTGAAGAGTGTAACCACGGATTGAAGAGGGTAACCACGGACAAGCTTGGAATGATTATTCTCTAAATCTCTCAAATTGTTTTGTATAAGTTTGTAAAAGTAATGGGTTATTATGTAATCTTAGTATTGCTATTCCTTTTAATATCCATCGATAGTGTTGTTTCTAACCACCGATAGAGTTGATCTATCCATCGCTAGTTGTTACGTGTTTCCACTAACCATTTGCATGCGAGACATGATTATGCAGACATGTATAAGCACTTTTTAAAAAATTGCTTATTTTCTTAAAATTAGCCAAAACACTTCCAAAACAGTTGACTTCCTTGAAAAAAATACCAAATAAGCACTTTGATAAGCACTTCAAAACAGCTTATTTTCTTAAATAGAAACTGATTAACAACAATAAAACCAACTAACCCATTTTCAGAAATACCAAAAAGGCAAACACCCAGTTAGATCTAACAATGAATCAAAAAAAAAAAAATTAGAAGACTACCAGGGGTTTCATGGTGGAATGAAACAACAAATTGAGTGTGTGATAATCTTGTGTGTATGTGAAAAAGTAAATCAATCGAAAGTAATTCAAAACATAGATCGGATAATAATTCAAAATCTAGAACGGATTTCCACAAAGTTAATCGGATATCAAGGAAAGTAAAAGTCAACGCACCTTTATGTCACATCTTGGCCGCCGGTTGAGTAGCCGGCGGTTGCTCAATGATAGAAGTTATCTTGGAAAATTGAAAAGATAAAGGGTGCAGTGGTAGTTGGGACACATGTTATGTTTCTGGTGGAGCTGTGCGGTCGAGTGGTCTTGCATGACCATTTTGGAGATTGAAGAAAAATTTGACCACAAAGGGACTACCAAAAGATTTTGGCACTTTTGGTACTTTTCTCATGGGCCTTATGAAGTTTTAATGAAAGTCGGGTTCGGTTTTTACTGACCAACCCGACCTAATCGAATCGACCGACCGGCTCACTGCGCCAACCCAAATTGACACCTAATGGAAAAGAAATGGGCAAAATAATTGAGTTCGAAGAAAAATAAAAAGAAACATGTACACCATTCAATATTTTTGAGATACAATAGTAAATAAAATTTGTAAGAACAATTAGATGGTGAAAAGCTCGAATAAATTGACTATTTAAATGACAAAGACATCACTAGTACCGAAACAAACTGTGTTTTGACTTGTCTAAAGAACATAAACCGATGATTAAATAAAGAAAGGTAATTTGCACATTTCAAAATTTAATTGCACACTCCAAAATTTGATTGAAACACTCTATTTCTTGCATTAAATGATTGTATATATAACACAAGATGCATATCACCTCCCTAAAAATAAAGAGTAAAAGAAGGCAAGTTCAACAACTTTGGGCCTTTTAGCTGTAACTTATGGGGTGTCGTGTTTGTTGTTTAACCTAGCCCAAGCAAGTTTTGAAGTCAATAACCCTGCGCCATGTCATGTCCCTCTAGTTTGGCCATTAAGCAACATACATGTTAACCCAAAAAATGAGGGTAAGAAACTAAAATAAACTGAATAATATGATAAATTCAAAGTTTTGACAACAGATAATTTGCATTAACTCCACAGTTCTTAACAAAAGAACATATTAACCCGACTAAACAAACGAGTAAGAGTTAGAATACGATTTTTCAAATGCAGGGAAAGGTCATCCTAGATTTTTATAGGAAACCGACCAGCTCGTAACTCCTCAAACGAATACTCAACACTATCAGCACTGCAAGTAACCAAAGGTGTTGAAGGAGTCATGGACACTTTCATCAAAGCTGTTGCTGGAGTCGATGGCATTGAAGATGTCATTGTCTTTGGAGTTTTCATGTTCTCTTCATCAGCAGATGGCAGGGTCGTTGCAGGTGTAGTGGCCACTGCACTTTTGTTCATAGGAAGCATCTTTTGAGGTGTTCTGTATCGATCATTCGTAGAGTTGATATTGGCATTCGATGAGAATGATGGATTAACAGGAGAAAGGGGTTTTCTGAATGGTGTTGTTTGGTTTTGATGTGCATTTGTCGTGGCTTCAGTTTGTCTATAAGGACGATTTTGACTGCCTGCAAAGAAATCAATAGCCAATAGTTACAAGACGGACTAAAGGGCTCATTCTTTATAAACTATTAAACAGACTTCTTAAACTATCTGAATGTTGATTTTGCTGGAAATGTAAAAAAAGCTGGAATTAGCATTTAGCATGTTAGAGGTGCGAAAAGGACAATCTGCCGGTTAGGTTGATAAGAAACACTTTCTGTCCAACGCACATATAAGCAATTAGCATGTCAACTATGGATACAAAATTATAATTTTTTCACCAAGATGCTTATTTATACTAAGGTTCTACTCTTTCATAAACAAAGTGTGTGGCCGTCAAATCTTTTGACCCATTTCCTTCTCAAGCTAATTTTCTATTTTGCTCATCTGACCCGTTAAAGATAAAATATAAGCCAAATCAACCCATTTTTAGTAGTAGCTTTATATTATCACCTCTAAAATAGCACTGAAGAATAAACGATATTCAACCATGTAAAATGTAATGCAAAAGTATAATCAGCTTACCGTAAACTATTTATGTACAATGTTCGTTCTTACAAACTGTAGAGATATTTAGTAGAACTAGAAGGGTACCCGCGCAATGCGGCGGCGGGTACCCGATAACTATTTTGTAGCGAACAAATGTTTTGAGGTGGTGATGTGATGAGATGGTGGCGACAGCGGCGGCGATAAGTATAGTTATATGTGTTTGCTTACCCGCTTAGTGAATTCGTTTGAATGTATATGTGTTAGTTGTAAGTGTTTGTTTGGGTTACCCGTAACTTTCACGCGACATCATTATTCCCGCATATAAAATACCTCGCAATCTCTTACGCGTCAAACACTCCCCAAAAGTATATGATTTTGACGAATCAAGATTATATTGATTGGAATAAATGAAATAAAGGTTAAAGTTGTAAAATTTGAATTAAAATAAAATAAACCCACTAAAAATATAAAAACTAAAACTCATAAAAATATATTAAAATGGATGTTGAATTAAAGAGCATAAAATTTTAGAAAATATGGTGATATTAGATTATAATATAAATAAGTAGATAAAAGATATTTTAATTTGAAAATAAAGATGAATTTTTAGTTGAGAAGTGACATACGTCATTTTATAATTCGAGCTCTTATCTTAATTTTTGGTGGTTAGGAGTTAGGCTTGGAGTTTGTTAGAAGTTAGGCTTGGAGTTTGTTAAGAAGTGACACATGTCATCTTATGATTGAAGCTCCTTATCTTAATTTTACATGCATTATAATATATCTTTCCATAATAAGCAAGTAAAAAAGTCTGAATTTTTAAGCTTTCTAATTTTAGAAGGCCTAAATGCATTATAAAGTAGTATAGAATAGATATAGATATAGATATAGATATAGATATTATGTTTGCAAACAAAAATACGAAGCGCGATATTGGTTGAATGTTTAATTTTGAATTAATAATAGCAAAAAAAGAAACAATATTGATATAACAATAGAATTTTAAATCATTATTGATAAAAATAGAAGATTCTGCGAATTTCAGCCGTTTGAGATTAACCATAACCCAAATCTACAGGATTCGATAGTATATGGGTCAAAATTGTCACCTTTAAAAGCAACGGAATGATGTGAGCATTCGAAGATGAAGTGCAATGAATATGGAAGAAGTTCAGAAGAATTACCTGCATTGATTTTCGCATGTCCACCACTGGGGTAACGATTATGTGGAGTGCTAAAGCTTGAAGGATTTTGAGTCTGATTGGACTTTACGGTTTTAAGCAATACCCTGGCAACTGAACTTCGTCTCTCATTAGAACCCACACTTGGTGCTTTAACAAGCTTTTTCCCACTTCTAAATGGACTCGGATTTGACCCAAACGCGCTTCTTTCTCAACTATCAACTGTCCTTGAACCTTCTTCTGATCCTAGTATTAAAATAATAGTTAGACGGAAAAAAGGTTTTGAGAGAAGTAGGAAAGAAACCTGCACAGTTTTTACCCTTTGCCTCTGACGTTCTTGATCTTTCTTTTCTTTCTGAATTTCATAGTCATCAAGCACCGATAGTAAAGAAACCTAAAGATCATGAATGTAACAAGAAAATAAGAATAAATCGTTGTTAATTTAATTAGAAAATTGGCCAACCATGCAGTCTGACGAATCCTAACAAATGAAGATGAATTACACCGTCGTAAGTAAACTCAGCTCCTCTTTTTTGTTCCCATGCTTTGGCTTTCTCACGTAACGTTTCCACCATAGCTGGTTAGATGCAAGGAAGATAATAAATCATATAAGGAAATGGAGAAGGAAGAACAGAGGTCAATAAAACTTGTGCACAACCATCCAAGTAAACAACCGATCGTACCATATGATTATAGCATTTTAAGCATGTTGTAGTAGGTCTTCTTAAGACTATTTTCGAAATGGCAAAAAAAAAATGCCTAACAGAGTTAAAAATTAAGTGGACCTAATATCAATATCATCGATTAACAAATTTACAGTAATTCATATAAAGGTAATGTAACTTGTTAAACTTCCCATACATGGAAACGCTGAAAAATGTGACTGGTAAGTACATTTAGTAACATATATCAACTACTCGCTCAGCTCCATATAGCAAGGAACATTTCTTCTCTTTTAACTGTCTCGTGCTAAAATACTTGTTGCTCACTCTAATTGTTACTATCAAACAATTAAAATTGAATTGGGTCGACAACATTCAGTTACTTTTCCTTTGTTGAATAGTATTTGGATGTTAGACAGGTAGTCAAACAATTTTCATAGCCATGTGCAATTATGTGACTAAAATCAAACATTGCAATGATCATCAGATGGAGAGAGTATTTACTAGGAGTTAATTAAACACAGTATTACTTCTGATGTAATAGCAAACCAAAATTTAGATACTAAACAAGCATTGACTCATGTAACTTCCTATTTAACTCGGAAGACTAATGCAATCGAGCCATACCAGGAATTTTTTGAACCAGACTCCGGGCCCTCTCTGCACGCTTTAAAAGGAGATGGGTACCTTTCCCAGCATTATATCTATTCTGATCCTGCAGTGACACAATAGTTGAACAGAAGAAGCGTGATGGAGAATAAGGCAAGAAAATTGAAAGAATTAAGAATATACCATGTTGTACTCATCTAGCCAGGTCTCCTCTTCACATGCAGCTGACCACTTATCGATCTTCTCAAGTATATCTTTCCTGCTGAAAGCTTCTTCCTTGACATTTGAAATCTGAAGTTCTACTTGTTCTAACAAGAATAAAGGATCAATTGCACCTGCAAGAAGATACTGGTGTCATTCATTGAAGAGATTATAAGAACACCACTAAGTCGAGCTAGGGGTACATCAGCATTCAGCAATTGAGAAATTCGTCATATAACATATACTCCTTGGTGAATTCCCAAACCACTATTATCTCTCCTATTTGATCTAGTAAGCTTTTACGCTGCTCTCTCGGTATTATGCTTCTCTAATGCTACGCTAACATAGCCCTAAGGTACGATTAATGATAAGATATTTACCAGACTGTAATGTATCCACAGAAAAATCAATTGCTCCATTTGTTACAACAGGCATTCGAGCCTGTCGGAATAATTGTTCCAAATCCGCCTTCTTTTTTATGAGCACTTCCATTATCTTGCTGGACTTCATCTGTTGCAGCCTTGAAATCTCTGTCTCCGTCTAGAAATAGAAACCGCCATCATTACAAATCAGTCAAAACATATATAATTACTGTATATGCTTAATATCAGAACTATTTGGCCATTTAATCTACTCACGGATTTTAAGGACTCTAAAGAGAGAGCATTGGGTTCAGTGACTTCACTCTCTGAGGCAGCTATGTAACGTGTGACATTTTGAAAGGGTTGCTGCTCCTCGTTTGGTATGTCCATTAAGTTCCAGAGTTCAACCATGGTTGTTGCAAGATCTTGAACCTACAAGCAGTTATAAAGGTTACAAAACTGAGCAAAAACAAGTCAGAATTATGAAAGTAATATCAGTTTGGCCAGAGTGCTAACCCTACGCAGCCTCTGTATCTTGATCTCATTCAACCTACTGACTGCATTCGATAACTTCTGAATAGTATCAGCACTTATGCTCCTTTTGCTTCCAGGATTCTCCAGAGTGGGATGAATCCCACTAATTGTGGACTTGAAATCGATCCCGAGAACCAAACAAACTGAATGAAGAGTTTTCAGATGGTCCAGCACTTGTTTCAATCGGTCACTCTACAAAGAAAATTGAGTTACATAACTAATTATCTATGAGTAGTCAAAAACAAAGAATAGAGAATGTATGTTTCAATCATACTTTTTCCTTTTCCAACTCGTGTAATTCCTTCTTAAATTCTTCCAGTCTTCTCAAAGACAAATCTGATTCATCAATGACAGGCATAGCTGAATTTTCCTCTGCGGATGTGCATAATTCCATTGAGATTTTATGTATTTGATCGATAATTTCTTTAAACTGAAGCTTCCTCTCGGTTTTCTTTTTCTGCATCATATCTAGTTGTGGCAATATAGCTGCAAGCTCTTTTTTCAAATTACTTGGCTCAGACTGTACATGTTTAACAAACCAGACAATTAATTATCAATAGCTAAATAATCCTATGCGCGAGTAGAGTATGATGAAATAGAATTAAAAGTCTACACAAACCTGCTTCATAGGCAAACATCGCTCTCCTAACGAAGCACATATATGTCCAAGTTTTGCTTCTGAATCAGCAACAGCTTGCTTCAGTTGAGCCCTAACACTACTAGCCTGATCCACTTTTCTTCTATATGCTTCCAAACACTCTTGTTCTAATTCATAAAGCATCTTATCTCTATCGTTTTCATGCTCTCCCACTTCATCCCATATTTTCTATTTCCAGAAAAAAAAAATCGATGAGGTGTTATATATAAAATTACTGTTGCTAAGCTTGGTTCTAGAGAAATAAGAGGGGATTTATCAAACCTGCAACTCTTTTATGAGAGAAACACATGATGTCTCCATATCATTCACTGACGATTAAGAAATGACCCTGATAAGTTGACACAGATTATAAATTATGACAAAGAAGCATTATGTATAGCATTTGAAACTCAAAAAAGGTACTCATTTAACAGTGCTATGATTTTGACAAAGAGACCATGGCATCATTCTATGTTTCTCATTTTGCTGGTATATATCAAGATACAAGCTGTTTACGAAGGTTATAGAGCATAACGAACAGTATGATCAGAGATGTGAAGTCCAGAAAGACATTGTATATTCTATCCATTTGCCAATCGCTTCATAACTTGATAGCCTTGTGTCCATTTCTAGTTGTTACTGGTGCCTATAGTTTTTAGTCGATGATTCTAAAAATTAATACTTCTAATTTTTATATCAATTTTTTACTATTGGATGTGCTAGCTTGGAATACGATATTGGAGCTTTAGAAATTTACCCAGTAAGGCCACTAAATTTTGGTCCAATTTTATTATGCAAACAAACAAGCAAACATCACTTTTCACCTACAGATCTACCAATGTACAAGAAACGACGAAACATAGTGTTATATATTTTAACTCCACACATCATTGTAATTTGTTTTGTTGAGGCAAGTAAAACCAACTTGGCATTGATCCTCCTCTGCCTAGAGTTCTGCTAACTATTGCGCCCTGCATGTATATTCCTGCATAGTAATTAAAATTTATGTATGTGAAACCTTCTTTTGCCACCGTCCATTCTCCTATTTGACACACATCTACGATCAATACACGATCCTCGTCTATTTCACTCTTACTCTACCTGAAAATTACTCTTTTCCAAAGTCAATAATATCTGCTCATTTTATGAAAACACGCAACCTATTTTGTACTTTTTGTTTTGAATGGCCCTAACTTGTACTACGTTGACAAAAAAATCAGTTTGGCTCTCTTAAATATATCATAAGAACTAAAGTATAAGAAAACACTAACTTTCACCATAGCATATATTAACTATACTTTTAACTTCAAAAGTAACACAAAACTGTTCAAACTCTATAATTAATACCACAACGCAAAGTACATACTATCTGTGCGTAACGACACTCGTCTACTTGATCCACTCAACGAAACATATTTCGATTCAATCACTTTATTCAATTCGCTTCTCAAAACATCAAACAAATCATCAAATCATCATTTTATACCAAAAACCACCACAATTCAAAATTCAAAATTCAAAATCCTCGTCATCATTCAGACACTATACCTACTAAATGCAGAATACATCATTTACATTAACTTCACGTACAGTTAAAATCACTCAAACTCAATAACTAGCACAACATAAAGCAAAATACTAATCCTAACAACACTCGTCTAGTTAATCGATCCAATCATTCAATTCACTTCTCACGACATAAACAAATCATCATCTCTACCAAATATCACCAAAACTCCTAATTCAAAATCAGCATCGTCATTCAAACTCTACAACTACAATACATGCAGATATACGTCAACTATAACTTCAGTATAAACACTTTTTTTTAACAGTTAAACACCATAACTACCACCACACGAAGTGACATACTATCCGCAACAAAACTCGTCTAATTTCTCGATCCGATCAACGAAACACTATAACTACAACAACAACATGCATAAACACTATAATTTATTAAAAAAATAAATAATAGTATTCAAAATTAAAATAAGTAAACCTTGTGACGTACGGAATAAAACTGATAACCGCTAGCGCCGGAAGTTGAACGGTTCGCCGGAAACGTAACAGAATTTTCCGATGACGTGGAATTAATTAAATGTTTAACGGAAGATTTAAATGAGGAAATGATCGTTTTTAGTTTTGGTTTATATAGAAAGTGCGGAAACTTAGCGGGGGTTTCAGTTGTTGTTATACTGTGTGTGTGAATTTGAATTTTTTTGAATTCCTTTATTAATACAAGTTGAGATTTATTTGCAGTGTGTTGGTCCTTATAGAATTAGCTATGTACTTTTTTGGTCTCTATGTTTTATAGTTTGGGGAGTAAATTACACCGTTCGTCCTTGTGGTTTACGTTGACCGACAAGTTTCGTCCTTTGACCAAAAAAGGTTTACCGTCCGTTCTTAAATGGCAAACGTTATGTAGCGTTAGTCCTCCACACTAACGGGCTCCACTAACGGGTGTTAGGCACCAATCCACTGAGGGTATTTTAGTCTTTTCCCAAACCCACTAGCATCAACTACCCCCACCCTCACCCATTATCACTAACAACCACTTCTTCTTTTTTTCTTTATCATCTTTTTTCTCTCCCCATCTTCTTTCTCACAAAAAAATCATTTTGCACCCCATCATCGCCTCACCACCGGTCACTCTCCACCGCCTCTGTCACACCGTCTCTGCCACACAGCCCCACCGTCACCTGTAAAAATGGTGTTTGTTTCGTATTTTTAAGCGGGTTCGGTTCACCACAACAACCCGCTAGGGTGTTGTTGGCTCTGTTCAAAACCCACCCGAATTTCAACACCGCCAAACAAAAAGCGATGCAACAATAATGCTTCTTAATGTTGGTTTTAGATTGAAGACGCCAACCGGCTACATGGTTCAAGACTTCAAGGTGCCTCAAAATACCTATGAGTTGTGACATATATAATTGGTTTGTTCTTGTGTGCCATACTACTTGCCGCGTTAATGTATTAAACAACCCAAATATGTCTTCTAAACAAGAGTCTAATCGAATACGTGCAAAAAAGCACTTTGATACATGATTTGATGTCAAGTCAATACAACTCATTATTGATAAAAGATAATATAATCTATTCAAAACTAATGGTAATAATGGATTTGGATATGCTTCTACAGTGTATGCATACTAGCGGTGTTAGAGTGGCCGGTGGTGAGGCGGTGATGTGAGAAAGAAGATTGGGAGAGAAAAAAGATGATAAGAAAAAAAAAGTGGTTGTTAGTGATAATGGGTGAGGGTAGGGGTAGTTGATGCTAGTGGGTTTGGGAAAAGACTAAAATACCCTTAATGGATGGGTGCCTAACACCCGTTAGTGTGGAGGACTAACGCTACATAACGTTTGTCATTTAAGGACGGACGGTAAACCTTTTTTAGTCAAAGGACGAAACTTGTCGGTCAACGTAAACCACAAGGACGAACGGTGTAATTTACTCTAGTTTGGGGGTGATGATGGTTTGGTATACTACACTACTGGGTTTTTTTTTTTTTTTTTTTTTTTTAAACCAAAATCGAAGCAAAACTGAAAGGGACTAAGGGATTACCATTAACCATATGTGCTCTCTCCAAACCTCAATAACATATTTCTTCTAAGATAAAAATAACCCTGAAAAATCACCTGTAATAGAGATACCCAGAAAATAATTAAGTGGATACAGATCTGTCATAGCAAACTCCTAATGTAAGGATCTAATAATCCGCTGCAACAAACTCTCAGAAGAAGTCGTGACAACAATATCATCAACATATAATAACAAGTAAGCAATATCCATCCCCTGTATGTATATAAATAATGATGAGTCACAACGACTATGAGAAAACCCAACCCGAGTGATATAAGATGCAAATCGCTGAAACCAAGCTCTAGGGGCCTGCTTGAGCCCCTACAGAGACCGATGCAATAAACATAAATAATTAGGACGCACAGAGTCCCAAAAAATGAGAGGTTGTCGCAGATAAATCACCATGTAATAATGCATTCTTGACATCAATCTGATGAATCGGCCAATGTCGAGAAGTAGCAAAACTCATATGATCTGAATAGTACCCGGTTTAACCACCGGACTTAAGGTATCATTCACATCAACCCCCTCTAATTGATTACCACCATTCGCCACAAGACAAGCCTTGTAGCGACTAAGAGTGCCATCAGTCAAATACTTGTGGCGAAAAAGCCACATACAATGAATAATGTTGGTGTCTGTGGGTCGGTGTACAAGGCCAAGTTCCGTTCTTAATAAGTATAATGTATTCATCTACCATATAATTTTGCCAATTTGGATCATTAAACGCATCACGATAAGATTTTGGTAATGGTGAAACCGAAGACACGTGCATGTTGAGACGCTTCGTAAGACGATTAGTCCCGACACAATATTGTGTAACCATGGGATGAATCGGGATAGGGTTTGGGTTGTGAGGAGGATCTGGGATAATGTGTTGGTTCGCGGGCGGTGATGGATTTGGTGTATGTTTTTGGGTGACAGGTGGTGATGGGGATGGTGATGAGTCATGGGGCTGCGTCATGTTGGGCGATATTGGGATTGGTGGGAATTAGTCTTGTTGGCTCATTTGTGGGTTGAGGCATAGTGGGTTGTGTCACACCCGCCTAGGCGAAACGCGAGGCATAATGATTGGAATCGTCATAACACATGGTTAAGTAAATAGAAAGCACTAAGTGAAAACAATACCAAATGTCATGACGACGCCAAACACAAGTAGGGACTTGTATCATGGTTAGTCGAATCACAACCACATAATCATATAACAACCAAGTAGTCTCCCAGTGGGTAGAAATTACATCAAACAAATGCAACAAAATCCGGAACAAGTATAAATGTCTCAACTAGAAATAATAGTAATCCATGAAGATAATGCCTAAGGTCTCTCGCTAAGCCATGCAAGAATCAAACTTCCTTAAGTTGTCTTATTCTCATAACCTGAAAATGAATACTCAAAAATGTCAACATAATGTTGGTGAGCTCGCAGGTTTAAGTTAACAAAAACATTTGAAGCGCATGATATATAAGTAGGACAAGTGTGCAAATAAAATAATAGAGCGTAGGGCAAGTAGTCATAACAAAGTCAAATCACTTGGCTAGTCAGGTTGCCACCCATTTGGCTAGTCAGGTAACCACCCTTTTTTGGCTAGTCAGGTAACCACCCATAACACATAGGTACTACACGTATGCCTACCAGCTGGAGCTAAAACATGAGTACTCTCACGTCAAGTGGATTCAATCCATGACACGAGAACCACACAGAAATACAACACACAGTAACTAGAAACTACTAGTGCTCCTAACGCAGTTATATCAACACACAAGCTTGTCCAAAATAATAAAACAAACATTTAACCACGGCATTAAAACTTGAAATAAATTTGAGTATCATTTTCCCCAAGAAAATATATAAAAAGGGGCCACGAAAACTCACCTCAACACTGAAGAGAAAGAATGAGATAAGCAAGCAACTAAATCACAGATATCTCAAGCTACTCCTTCTTCAAAGTATCTACACAAATTTATAATCATATATTATTTAGGAGTACACTTATTATTAAATTCCACAACTAATTTGTAGTTATTTGTTAACGAAGTTTTATTCATTTTTTAGTGACACATTACATTATTACGTTTTAAGGTTTTATTAACATGAAGCAGAAACATGGTTTTAGGTGTATCTCGAAAGATGATAGATTGATTAAGAAACCGTAATGAGTCGAAATGGGGATAACGGAAAACTCGAGACCGCTAATATATGCGATAAAAGGTCACAAGATGAGACGACCATAATTTTAACCAAGCAAAGTCGAACCATAAACTAATTCCTTTAACCCAAACTTTACTTGTATAAAAACCATACTTAGTATGTTATAACTTGTTCGAAACTCACTCGACACATTAGATCACCATGCAAATCTCACATTCTTCTCAAGGTTTTTAGTGTGACAATATTTCACCAAGCACACAAGACTTAAACGCCACACGCTCGTTATGACCGACCGCCAAGAACCATGCATGCAACATTACATCTTTTTCCAAAGCAGATTATTAAATCTTTTGACACAACGTGACAACCAATTTCCAAGTGGGGCCGATGCAATCTTTTTTGACAAAACAGATTTACTAAATCACTTGGGTCGACACACATACACAGGTGCACCCAATCAGTGGACTCCGTTATCTACCATTAATAGATTGCATGTATGAAATCATAAAGGGACACATAACTATCAATAATGTGTTTATTTTTCCTGGGTCGACGCACACACAGGTATACCCAAACCAAACTGTTTTGATTCCCTCGACGTAACCGAAATCAGTGGTCACATACATGCTACAACAAGGACCATTTATTTTATAACAAGGACCATGTGAAAAGGCTTAGACAATAACTTAATTAAACAAAATGTACCCTCCCACCATCGACATGGCAATTTGGTTCGAGTTCGATTCGGTTTGGGTTTATGGCACGAGGTCGACATTTATATATCTAAAATCATGAGGTTTTATGATACGATTAGCTCTTATGTTACATGCGGTTTATTACGAGATAAGTGACAACAAAGGGTTAACATGCATACGAAGCGAGACTACAACCATGCACTTTTATTTTCTTAAGTTTCTGATTTGAATACAGGTTTTTACTTATCCCGTCGATAAGGTTGAGACATTCACAAGCGCTTACACCAAGAAAGTATATGACCTCGCATGAAATCACACAACACCACCATGATCGAAACAAAAGGTCATATGTGTGGGACATCGACAAGCATCACGAGATCAGAATTAATACCAAACTCTATTTTTTTTATATTCGATTCATGTATGCTTATAGGGGGTTTGACATTTATTACAGATTATTTTTAGGGTTGGTTACTTTAGATTAAGTTGAATAGCATAGGGAGGGTCGAATTAGATCAGGTTGGGCAACAGGTTGACATGGTTTATGCGTTCTAGTTTCATGTTATACCTACAAGAGTAGGTCGAGTGGAGATAAAAAAAAAGAGAAAACAAAAGGTAACTTGGGATACCTTTAGAGCAGTTTTATGAGGCGAGAACATGAAGGGAGGGCACACGGATCAGGATACGAACACACCTTTGTTTTTCTTACACCACGAGCCAACTATTGGAACCGCTGCAAGCCTCTAAGCTTGCTGTAACGAGTCAGGTAGAGAAGAACATGAGGCTTTCGAACCCTAATACTTCACACACATCACAGCCACAAAACCCTAGTACTTATTAGCCTTGCGAGATCAATATTGAAGAATTTGTGAGCTTTTGATTTGAGTTGAAAGGAGGAGGAAGGAACAATTAAGTCCGGTTCATATAGGAGTTTAAAGAGGAGCGTACATGCTAGGATGGAAAGTTTTGAAACCTTTTTAATGTCTTTTGATTCAGCCGAGTATTAAGGGATTTTATTGGTGTAGGTTACTAAATTGAACAGGGAGCGTGTGAGGGTATAGGCATTAGGGAGTGTATTTTGTTTTTATTTTATTTATTACTTTTTTTTTATGCAACAATTACTTATAAAAAAAATTAAGTTAGTTTTAATGCATTGCGTTATTATTAGAAAGGTAGCTCGAAATGAAATTAAACTTGGTTTAGCTTCGAATTGATTAATCACGTGACTTTAGAGCTTAAGGTTTTCACAAGCATTGTATTAGACGACGAAAAAAATCAGGTCAAAGTCGTCGTAGACTAAACTGATCAGATGACGGTTCTCACAGGTTGCACAATGGGGGGAGATGGAATGAATGGAGGATTTATATTGGGTGAGTCAGCCAAGAAATTGTAGTTGGTGTCGAAGTTGGTTTAGAAGTGCCATATGGAAAAACAGTTTCATTAAAGGTTACATGGCGAGAAATGATGATTTTATTGGTGTTTAATTCGAGACAACGATACCACGTTGATTTGAAGCTTGACCCAAATAGATGGAGGGTGTAAGCGTGGTTCAAGTTTGTGATTAGGATATAAATGGAGGTAACATAAGCAGCCACATGTGATTATAAGGTTATAATCCGATTTTTGGCCGAACAGACGGGTATAACGGATTTCGTTGGCAATAGCGATTGAGGGCAAGATATTGAGTAAGTGAACAACCATATTAAGGGCTTCAACCTTAAATATTGGTGGAAGGTTGGATTGAAAAAGCAAGGTCTGAATGAGATTATTGATGGTGCGAACCATCCGTTTAGACTTGCCATTTTGTTGTGATATTTTGGGGCATGAAAAGCGAAACTGAATGCCATTGTCGGCAAACAGTGTATGTAGGTTATGGTTGTAAAAATCATCAGCATGATCACACTGAAAGGACCGGATTTCACACTTGAAATAAGTGTGAACATAATTACGAAATATTACAAATTTAGACAAAATGTCAGATTTGTTAATTAAATGATAAACCCAAACAAAATGTGAATAATGATCCAAGAACAATACATAATATTTGAAACCTGAAAGACTCGGAATTGGTGAAGTCCATACATCCGAGTGAATGATGTCAAAACCAGCATTAACGACAGTATTGGAACTGGAAAATGGAAGTCTAACGTGTTTGCCAAGCCGGCAGGCATGACAAAGCATGAGAGGCTTCTCTTTATTACATAAAATGAAATTATTAGAAACAAGGCGATGTAACACTTCGCTCGGATGTCCAAGACGCTTATGCCATGTATTTTGGTGAATAGGAGAGCTTGAGGAATGGGATGCGAGTGTGATTGGATAAAGGTCCCCGTGCTATCACATCGGAGAAGAACCCGACGTGTCATGAAATCTTTAGCAGAAAATCCAAAAGGATCAAATTCAATAGTGCAGTTATTTTCACGAATAAATTGACGAACATATATTAAATTTTTGAAAATATGTGGGGTAATGTAAGCTCCCGGAAAATTTCAATGTACTTAACGCTTTAATCAGAAATTAAACACGATCTATTTCGTCATGAAATTTTCTAAACATCACCTTTGCATATCATTTGGCATATGCATGATCAACGCAGCTCGATCGTTCAAAAATATACCGTTGTGATCAGAATAAAATTCCCCACGATCTTGATAATTTTAAAATACGTAACGAATACGTATAAATTTGTAAAAATTCGAATTTAATTATAGTAAAAATATATTAAAATTCGTATTGGGCCTCGGAACTCATTGGACTTTTCACCACTTGAACTCAACTCGCTAAAGGGCCTTACGACCGGATCAAGCCCACCCCATTATCCCTGTGGGCTTAGCCTTAGCTCACGAGCCCACGAGATAAGCCCAACACGTTTAGTATTTTCATTTGGACTCCACCTTAGTACATGATCCAATGAACGAGCCTAACTCTTTCTTTTCTTTTCTGGGCCTCGTCTAGCAGACCAATCCCAAAGCCCATGTATGTGTATTAGAAGAATTAAGGTTAATGTGTTTTGTGTTCTTTCTGTTGTAACCGAACGAGAAGCAAACCAAGGTACCAAACTAAAACCCAACTAAAACTTACTTCTTTGGATCCTAATGTTGCGTGAAAGTATGTAAAGGAGGGGACACAAGTTAGACTTAAGCCACCCTAAGCAAATAAAAAAAAAAACTACCTAAACTTAGCAAAGCACACTTTGACTCAACTAGGACTTTTATAACCAAAGGATAATATGTTTCTTTGAGATGACACAACCTCCTCATGCTTCCTTGATGTTGGCTGCCACCCTCACACGCTTAGAAACATACACAAACATGACCCAATTCAATGTAACATGTGACTAATAAGACTAGAACTAGGAGAGCTAGGAGATTAAATATTGGAAAAGCCATGCTTGTATCCCTTTAAAAACACATGACAAACACACACACCCTTCACATAAACTCCCACAACTCACAAACACTCTCAACTCATACAAATCGTCCACTGTAGAAGTAGAACAAGGAAAAGAAACCGTTGCAAGGTGAAGGAAAATAGGAGAACATTTGGGTAAAAATAGGAATACGGGTAACAAGTTATAAGGAGAACAAGGAGTACTCGAGTTCATTCGACACGTTCACTCATCTCACGTATCATCTCCACTCCAAGTGAGTGTTGTAAGTTTCGTTAGAACCTTCTCACATTTCATTTTCGATATTTTTGTTATCACGAGTATAATGTCACACGTATACATATGCACCAAATGGATCGACAAACTCAAACCTACATCGAGCCCAAGGAAACCAAGAGCTCTTTCGAGCTTATTTGTAATAAGCCGAACCTATAAGCTCATCACCTTGAGAAGAAGTAGAAAATAACAACTAAAAGCAAACCATGCATGTTTCACGACCACAGTAGCATGTTTACTAAAAATTATAACGCAGAAGTTTCACTTTAAATATCATATCGTGTAGGAAATAAATCAATTAGTAGCACTAGCTCAGTTGGTTAGGAGCGTGTGGGTTAGACTAAAGGTCCATGGTTCGAAACCCTCTTATGGCACATTTTTCCTTCCCTTTTTATTTTGCAACTATCACCTACTGGCAGAACTAACCCCTCCACTTCAAGTAACTATATAACAAAAGTAAAACATAGTTCTAAAAGTATAAAATCCAACTTTTGAAAATGTTTTGCAACAGCTTTTCTGAGGGACTAAAAGCGACAATTCGGAAACTTTGAGCATGAGATATTTATGGGTACAAAGTGTCATTTTCTAAAAGTTTAGGGGCTAAACTCGTACTTTTTGTAACTCGAGGGTAAAAAAGTGTAAATTCGGGAAAAGTTTAGAAAAACTTATGATTCCATCATAGGCTCACAAAAATGAGTATTTTTGATCACATGAGCGTAATATTTTTAAATAATGATAAACTTATTTCATGTATAAATATATATGTAAATATATATTTATTAGAAAATAATTAGGTATATGTAAATATATACTTATTTCGATAAAACACACGGGGAATCTAAATACGTTAAAATACCCAACGAATTTATTAAGATCACAACGGAGAACATTTCACTTATGCGTAAGTAAGGATCACTAATTAAGACAATGTAGCGTAAATTAACTTAAAAGCGTTAAGCACGCACGCACACTATTAGATTAGACAATCCAATGATCTATTGAATAAGAATATTCAATGCTCTATTATTTTGGTCATGAACCAAAATGCTCATTTCTTGAGACTCGCCATCTCCTCATTTTAGGTTTCGAGTTGGAACCTTCGCTACATTGTGCTTGATCTATTTGTGCGTGTTCATTTTCATCAAGGTGAGTTCATAGCCTCGCTTTTCGTTATTTTGCAAACCCATGAGGAGATACATGCTCTAAACTAGAACACAAGGTTTTCATAAATGCTCGATCCTCTTGATTATTGGTACCGCCTAAGTATTTAGCCAAAAGCCCACGATCATGAACCATTAGTCACCGCGAGTGAGCGTAGATATCGTGAATAGTACTATGGGGTTTAACGACCCCGTTTCGGTTATAGAGAAATAACCGGGCGCACCATCTTGAATTTCTTTAGGTAATTGACTATTACCTCCTTTGGGGCATACTTACGCATAATCGGTAATTCGGTGTATGCGGTTGAGTTTTGGTTTCATGAGCTTAGCACATAATAATATGTGATTTTATTATGATATTGTTAGTTTACAATGATCATGATCTTATACTTGTGTTCAACTTATTTTAAACCTATGGATTTCACTCAACATTTTTGTTGACCTTTTAAGCATGTTATCTCGGTGTCGGTGAAGATTGACCAAGGCGCGGAATGGGGCATGGCAAGGCTTACCTGGTGGTGTAAAAACATAAAAGTTGTCATTTCTTTCAAACTCATGATCTTTCTTTTGGGAAAAACACTTGATCTATTTACAACGTTTTGTAACAAACTATGAGTTTTCGATAAATGATAACTATTTTAATAAAACGTCTCTTTCGAGTCATTTTCTATAATTATTGACTATGATCTCCATTCAAGTAACACCCGAATTAGTCTTCCGCTGTCATTAATATTTTCGGGGGTGTTACAGGTAATAAGAACATTCTTTAGGTGAAGAGGTCGAAAGAGAGTTGGCAAAATACTATGACCCGTATTGGTGACAGGAATAGAATACCCATCACCAACCGAGACGGACGAATACATGCACGTATTAAAAACATGACTAAGACTATTAACTGAAGCATTAAGATGTGAGCTCGCACATGTGTCTATGTTCCAGGCACCCGTTGTGGGATCATGAAGTGTCCTGGTAATGTGTTGGGTTTGTTGGACATTCGGGTTGATATAGGGGGACTGTAGGGCCGGGGAGATCCTGTTGGGTCAGTGGCGCTGTTTGGCCAGAAGGTGTCGCATAGGGCATTTGGTATTGCGGCTTACTAACTGGGCCAGTGGGTAATTAAAACCGAGGGAGGCCCAACTGCATAGGGGTTTGTTGTTGGGCTTACTAGCGGGCTGAGGTGAGTATAGGGATAAAGTGAAGGGTAAGTGGACTTGGTGAGGTGTAATACACGGATGGCCCAACAGTGGAAGCATTTGTGTTTGTTCGAGTTCTTGGAAGGTTTTCAACATGCCTAGTTAACCCCGACTTCCCTAATAACTTTAACACAACTTCCTCAGTATTGTTACCGGTCATGATGACGAGATGGTTTGGGGTTTAGATGGTACGTACATTATGGAAATACACAAAGCAAGGGACCGATTCGTGACCTAGGCACGAATAACTTATGCTAACGTGTGGATTAATGACATTTACACAATCACCATCACAAAAAAAAAAAAAAAAGTACAGGGAGGTCGATGTAATCAGAAAGGAACCATGAGCAAAAAGATTCAACCGAGATTGATTCGCGACCGAAGCACGAATACCACAATAACGAAGTGCGGATTAATGACCTAGCACAATCACCAACACGTTATCAATGATGAAACATGGACGAGCAAGGGTTTTTTTTAGAAGGGTCGTTGTTTTAGTTTAGGAAAGGATAGGAGACATGGCCTGATACCATGATAGTGTTTATGTGAATAAGTAATTTGATTGATTGCTTTGTCATAATACAATGTACAAATAAAAAGGATTGACAGATCATTGAATACGTAACAAACTTTTATTTTAATCTCGAATCGGGCTAAGGCCGATCCATTTGCCTTTAGCGGTGTTGTAAAATTGGTCATGGCGGTGGTCCATTTTAAAATACATAATACAATATGGGCTAACAAAATGTTTGTCGCGTTTAAACACTTTTTAAACAATTTTAGTTCACATAGTTAGATAAAACTGAACCAAAAATATCCTAAACAAACAAGTAATTTCAAACTTTTTGACAAATTTGCAATTAAAACAAAAAAGGCCGTCACAATGGTTTAACCAAAATCAACAAGTTATCTCTTCTTTTTTTCTTTTCTAGCATTTCATCAAATTTATAACCCAAATCGTATAACAATTTTCGAAACATACATAATTATTAGACATATTAACTATTTTACGGTAACAAAGCATGCAGGATAACTAAAAAAAGACATATATAGAAGACAACAAATTAAGGGGGGGGGGGGGAAAAGGTATATATCTTGGTTTCTTCTTGTTGGTAATTCAAAGAACGAAATAAACAAACAAAATCAACAAAGGAAGCGGAAGTTTTATTCAAATCACTAAACCAAATTATTAAGGACAAATTCAAATGTATCAAGCACAAAATTATGATTAAAAGGTACAAAGAAAACTAATGTCATTAGGCGGATCTAAAATTTTGAATTAGGGTATGCACTTCTTTATTCAAAATATTAATAAAATCAGTTTTTCAGGTCGGGTTATTTGTGATTCAAATTAGGCAAGATTGTTTTGTTTTTGGACCCGATTTATTAGAGTATATTTAGTTTATAAAATTCAGGTTATACCATATTGTGTTGGCTATTTGGATTCAAGTGAGTTTGGTTTTGGTGTTGATCAAATCAGATCAAAAAAGCTTATCTAATATGTTGTAAAACATATAATGTTAAAACTATTTATGAGTTAATCACTCTGATCAACTTGAACATAAATAATAATCAACAAGAAGTATGAAAAACTAAACTAATGCTAATATGGTATTGAATGAACAAAGCTCACAATTCTACCATTGAAATTCTTTAAGAAAAACAAACCTTATAAACACGAAAAAGATAACTTTATAGTGAGATTTAGTTCTCAGATTACGAAACAAATGACAAAATAAATATTATTAGTGTTAGTGTCTGTTCTAAAAAAAGCAAGGTTATAAATAGCGTGAGGCGTGACGTGGCGGCATGACCAAGTCTCACACCTTTGCGGTTAAGTCGAAGCTTTTGCGTTTATAAGGCGTGACATAAGGCGGCACAAAGTATGAAAATATTTATATATTTATATCATAATTCATATATATCAAGTTTTCAAAAATATGTGCCAAAAGACGACATGACGGCATGACATTGTGGCATGATCAAGCCTCACGCTTTACGAGACATTTGCGAGCCTTTTAGAATAGTGAAAAAAAGTGATGCAAGTGTAATTTAAATTGTTCAAAAAAAAAAAAAAAAGTGTAATTTAAATCACTTACACAGCAAACGAAATGATAATATTAACATGTGTAGATTGTAGTTAAGTACGTAGTAGTTTTGAGTGAATAACTGGATTGGGCTTAAGGAGTGAGATGGATGGACTCATTCAATCTTATAACTAATTAACCCCTACATTTTACTTGGGCCAAGTAGAAGCATAAAAATCATTGACCATTCACCACTTGACGGCTGACGCTCTTCTTCTTCTTAATTACACAGCCGCCATAGCCAGATAACTGGTCGAGCTTTTCTTTTCTTCTTCTTTTTCTTTTCTTTTCTTTGGAATCTATGGGTATGCACTGACAATTTTTCATTATTTCAGAGGGTGTACACTCATAATTTTATAGTGTATTTTGTACCAACATTTCAAAAATTCAAAAAAAATTACGCTACTAAAATTTTAAACAGGGTATGCACTCTCTCTACAAGCTAGATCCGCCCCTTACATCTATTTATAAGCAAGAGGAATTTTCAAATGCTTACTCTTTTGATCTTCTAGATGACAAATCCTCACTATCCATCTTTGATCTAATAGTGGAGATTAACCCAAGATTTAATATGTTTAAATCTAAGTCTGGTTTTTTTTTAGTAATAATTTTTTTTTTTTTTTTTTTTTTTTTTTTTTTTTCGTTTTTGTTAATATTGCGTTTTTTTTAATTCATATTTTTTATATTCACGTTTTTTGTTTGTTTGTTTTTTTAATTCGCGTTATTTACGTTTTTCTTAATTAGCGTTTTTCTTCCCTTTCATACGTTTTCATACGTGTTCATCCGGTTCTATCGTTTCATCTATTTTTTCCGCTTTCATCGTTTTACCGGTTTTCATACGTTTTGTCCGTTTCATACATTTTGTCCGTTTTCATACGTTTTCCTTGGTTTTTACGTTTTCGTCCATTATTCATACATTTCGTCCGTTTCATATTTATTTTACGTTTTCATACATATTCGTCCGTTTTCATACGTTTTTTGGTTATTAAATGTTTTCGGCCGTTTTAAGCGTTTTCATACGTTTCGAATATCACAAATAATATTCTAAATATCGCAGTGATATTATGTGATATTTTGAATATCAAGTGATATTACGTGATATTCGAATATCGTTTGTGATATTCGAATACCACAAGTGATTTTGTATATCAAGTGATTTTCAACTAATGTTTACATGAAAATCACGCGTGATATTCAAAATATCATGCGATGATATCAGAAAATCACAAGTGATATTGAGAATATCACAAAGTGATATTCGAGAATATCACAAACCGATATTAAGAAAATTACAAGTGATATTCGGGATATCGAATATCACAAGTGATATTCAAATAATCACAAGTGATATTCATAATATCAAAGTGATATTCAGGAAAATCACAAAGTGATATTAACAAAATATCACTTGTGTTTTCGATAATATCACAAAGTGATATTCGAGATAATCATCACAAAGTGATATTCGAATATCACGAAATCACTGTGATAGTCGAAGCGTGAAAACGAGCGAAAACTTAAGAAAATGGACGGCGTAAGAAAGCGGACGGAATTCGTATGAAAGCGTATGAAAGAGTAAAACACGTATGAAAGCGGATGAAACGTATGAAAATGAGCGAAAATGAAAGAAAATGATGAAAGCGGTAAACGTATGAAAACGAGCGAACGAACGAAACGATAAGAACGTATGAAATCGAAGAAAAAAACACGAATTAAAAAAACGCTAATTAAAAAAAAAGCGTTAATTTAAACAAAAACGTGAATAAGAAGAAAAAATGTGAATAAAAAGAAAGACAAAAGAGAGAAAAAAAACGTGGACTTGGTTTATCTACTAAATCTTAGGTTAATCACATCATTAAATCAAACTAGATGGATGGTGAGGATTTGTCCCTAGTAGCGTGAATTTAGTGAGTAAGCGAAATAAAGTGACTCTTATAAGCAATCAATAATCTAAAAACAACCAAATCTTAAACCAACTCAAACTAGAAAACATAACAAAAACTAATGTCTACTCAAAACAAAATTTATGAAACAAACCCTATAGTTTAAGTCACTTTCTAACACTTCGGATACAAGATTCCCAAACAATTCAGCTCTTGTAGTCATGATCATAAACTTTTGCCATGAGTTGGAGTGCATTCTTCTTATGTGTTACACTACCAGGAGATTTTAATGTGTCAATTTCGTGTGCTCCCGCATGTGATTCCCAATCAAACGAGTAAATAAGATTCGAAAGAGTCATTTCCATTGTTACAGCCGCCATCGATATCCCAGGACAAATTCTACGACCAGACCCAAATGGAATCAACTCAAAATCTGTCCCTTTGTAATCAATACTACTGCACATGAACCTTTCTGGCTCAAACTCTTCAGGTCTTTCCCAACAGTTTGGGTCTCGTCCTACTGCCCATGCGTTCACGTAGACTAAAGTCTTCTTGGGTATCATGTATCCATTTATTACACATCGATCCATTGCTTCTCGAGGGACTAACAACGGTGTAGCTGGATACAATCTAAGCGTCTCTTTGATTACTGCTTTTAGATATTTGAGCTTGTCAAGATCATTTTCGTGCACTTTTCCTTTGTTCCCGACCACATTTCTCACTTCTTGTTGAAGTTTCTTTAGAGACTCGGGGTTCTTTATAAGTAGCACCATCGCCCACACCACAGTCGCAACACTTGTGTCTGTTCCCCCTAATAGAATATTCTGGGTGGCTCAAGATAGTTAAGGACTTAAGGCATATTGTCACACCCCCAAATTACCTGATTTGCAGCGGAATGGAATTCCTGGGGATTGACTGTCATAGCATCACAATCACAGTTATATTGAACGACCTAAAGTGTCGTTTGGAAAATACATCGTTTGATTTAATAAAATAATCAGAGTTTACAAAGTAGGTCCCAAATGAAAAAGAACTTGTGCGGAAATAAGTTTGTTACAATTCAAACGATGTTTTAAAGTACGTAAAACCCAAGTGAGACGCGTCGTCATCGCGACTCCATGATGTGTCCAAATGCATGTCATGAAGTGAATGCCTTAGATACCGAGATAAAAACATGCTAAAATGTCAACACAAAGGTTGAGTGAGTTCATAGAGTTTGAGTTGAAATGTAAAGTCTTTCAAAATCGTTTATGCAAGAAAGGCATTGAAAATCCACTCGGCCCAAGTTCCGCCCATACAAAACTTGCAACACGTGTGTTCACAACCCATTGCCAAAGTGTACAAAGTTTATGTTCAAGTGCATGAAGTCAAATGAATTCACATAATAGTGCATGGCTCAATGTATCAAAATCGTTTATGCAAGAAAGGCATTGTAAATCCACTCGGCCCAAGTCCCGCCCATACAAAACTTGCAACCTGTGTGTTCACAACCCATTGCCGAATGTATATAGAGTTTATGTAATTCGTTCGAACACCATAATCGTAGTGTGAGTTAAATGATTTCACACTCATCGTTAAAATCAACATCGATTTATTTCACTAAGTTCATGACACCAAAGCGTAAACATCGCACCAATAAAATTGGTAATCATCGTTTCATCGCCGTGATAGGTAATTTGCCAATTTACCTCTATGATTCAAATATAGCGCTCGATTTCCCTAAATGGGTCAATAGGAGCGGAGTGTTAATTCAATAGGCCTATTCACTATACTCGCGCCACCGAAAGTGACTAATGGTTCATGATGTAGGGACTTGAACATGGCAAAATACATAGTGACAATAAAACATCGGATATAGCATGAGTTCAAAGCATTTGTGTTCGATTAAAAATGTAGCATGTATCTCCCCCAAGAGATTGTAAAACAGTTAATACAGTAAAAGTGGGGCTATGAATTCACAGTAATATGTAAGAGTTTAAAGTACTTGTGCAAGTGAATAAAAAAAGTTTGAGCATGTATCTCCCCCAAAACAGTTATGAAAGCAAGTAAAAGTAGGGGCTATGAAAACTCACTTGGATAAACTGGAATAATGGCAAAAGTGGGTACACTGAGGTTTATAATGTAATGCGTCAACCGGGACCTATTACGAATGATATGATATGTCATGAGTTGCAATGTAATGTTATGCATGCACTTCGTATGTTATTTATACCATTTATGGGTTTTGAAAATATAACTCGTCGTCGAAAAATACTCTTTTGACGTCTTGAACCTTCAAAAATGACTTTACATGTTTTTACGTCAAAATGTCATCCTACAATGGTTTTATAATGATTTTTGGTGAAATTACCATTTTTCGTCGCAAAACAATGTCGTCGGAAAAACCATGAAATCAACAAAAATGGCTCCGGAAAAGTGGTCGTAAAATGGTGTACGTCGATCGTTAGAGAACGAACTCGACGGTTTTGGAAAGTTTGTATCGATATCTAAAAGTTTCAGTTCGGAGTTTTCGTCCAAAAGGTCTCGATCATAAAGATATCAAAGGCTAAAGTTGGTGGTTTTGCTAATTGTGTGCGAGAAAATAAGTTTCGACCAATGTTTGAACATCCGTAAATAATTTATTATGACTCCGCTTGACAAACGGCTTTTGTTTTGGAAAATATGGCCGATGAACTTGATTTACTAGAAGACACTTCGTTATAAAAGTTTCACATCATGGTTAAAGCGCGTCGCAAACATGGACGATATAGCTAATGAAATACTTGTAACGTAGAAATAATATAGTTTTCGAAAATAATATTTACGGCAACTTTATGAAAACGGCCATATCTTTGTCGCTTTAAATCCGTTTTCACGTAAAATATGTCCTTAGCTTCGATCAAGTAAACTAATATATTTTCGAGAAGTCGAAATAATTTGTGAAGCTTAAGGCTCGTTTTGACCCGAAATATGTAAAACAGCAAGCTGAAAATCACGAAAAATATCGTTTCGTCGTCAAACTTTAAAAATTCACCACGGCTTCGTTATAACTCCGTTTTATCCGTTCAAAAGGCCACGGATTCGTTTTAAAGTATATTTTCTAAAAATCAAGGCCAAAGTTTTGTACCATCAGTGGGTTTTCCAGAATTTGAAACAAGGACAGAACCTTAAAATATAGTTTACGAAAATAGTTTTCTCGGACAAAACCTATTCTAATCCCTTCAAATCAACTCCAAAGCTAATCTAATCCTACCATACACCTTCTTAGGGTGTCATGGGTTCCTAATCACCATCAAGACCAAAGAATAACTTGGGAATAATTATAGGATGACTATAAATATATATAAGTTCTAAAATCATGAAATAAATGGTATAAATCACAATACATGCATATAAGCTCCAAAATGATAAGAAACTCATGAAAATGAAGAGGAAACATAAAATGATAAGAATATGCTTACTAGTGAAAATGAAGAGGTGTAGGTAACAAAGGATTAACTTAAATATCCTTGGTTTTATTTCAAAACCATGAAAAGGATATGATCTAGGTTGATAAACACACTTGATTTAGCAAAACTTGATCCCCTTGGTTTTTCTTGATGTGGCGGTTTTGTGAACCCAAAAGAAGAGAGGAATGAAATTTTTACACCTTGAGACTATGTGAAAAGTGAATGAAATGATGTAGTCAAGTAAGACTTTAGTAACTTGTGAATTATTGAAAAAAACATGAACCATACAACAATTAAGACTCACCCTCCCTTGGCGGTTTTGGGGAGGTTGTCTCCAAATATATATTTTTTTTTTTTTTTTTTTTTTTAAAACTTGCAACTTGTATAAACTTGTATAATTTGTGTATAATTTGTAGAATTTTGTAAGAAAAGGTAAGTAGAATGTAGAAAATGTACAAGCAAGTTTTTAGTAATTCAAAATAGATTGTATTGAGGTGATAAAAATTGTAAAAATACTTTCCTTGTGAAAATCGGGTGATAAAATAATTATCGTAAAATTTTTAAGAAAAACGACGTAATAATTAAACTTTAACGATTAAAATACCAAATAAATTTGAAACACTAGGAAAACTAAAAATATAGTTTTATGAACTAAATGTGAGTTTAAAAATACCTCGGGATCATTTTGAAAGTAACGGGTTAAATAATCAAAATAAAACTCACGCGATAAAGATTATTAAATAAAGATTACGCGTTGAAGGTGAAATGAAATGTCGTGAATGAACTAATGAGATGCTCATGATGTCAATGAAATGTAGACTAATCATAGTCCATATGAAATGTACGTGATGTCATGATCATGAATTCGCCGCTAAACCTCCAAGGTTACGCGAATTTGAAACAAGTAAACCAAGTTTACTAAAATGTTGAAATAATGAGACATGAACGGTGTCGAGAAATGACCTGAAAGTACGGGTTGTCACACATATAATAAATTAAATCTATAGATTGTATGTATTCAAAATTATGGATTAGTGAAATGTAAGTCACTCACCATGAGCACAACTTTAATGTGATCAAAAGTGAGATTGACCGAGGAATCTGGATCGTTTTGAGTTTTAGCAAAATATCAACCATGTCTTCTTGCATTATGTTCGGTCATGCGGATTTAAATGTTCATCGATGAGTTGTTGGTAGAACTCATCCATGTCTTTGACATTCTTTTCCACCTAGCAATGCTTCCATTGAGTTTATCAAGCCACCCCATGAGCGGAAACTTGTCTTTGAAATAAAAGTGGACAAGCAAAGCCCGACACTCTAACAGATTCTTTTGAAGTCGTATGACTTCTTCTTTATTCGTCAACAGATGCGACCGATCTCTTCCCAAAAGCTACTCTAGAAATGGCGTTACTCGTGAGAATCATCAAGTTTCACTCAAGTTTACTAATTGTTTAGTTAAAATTTGAGTCTTTATGGTATCTATCATGTTAAAACTTCTTCTTTACAAACCCAACGAACGATTTAACATGTTTCATCGAGAAGAGATTAAGCATGCAAATCTTTCTCATTTTCTCCAATACTCACCGTAGTGTGAAAAAGCTATATCTTTGTTATCGTATGAAATCGTCTGCAGCCTCTGTTAACACAAGTCTTGTGCAGAAGTTCAAATCATTTGTTTTCATTACTTCTTTGGCCATTTCAGCAGAATAAACTATGAGAGTCTGGACCATACCAAGGCGAATGGACATTAAAGGGCTATAATGTTTTGAAAGACGCCATAAGTGGTCAGAGAGGTCAGACATATCTAACTGATGCAGGTTTCCTATTATAGGAAGTCCAGGAGGTCCGGGTGGTAGTGGAAGGAGGGTTTTTGACATAAAGCTTCTAAGTATCGAGATAAGGTAAAGGAAGAAGAGAATGAGAGCCGATAGTGCGACCATAATTGGAGCCATTGTTAGAAATGAGCCCGTGCTATCTTGGTGTACGTGTCTCTCTTATATAGTAGATAAAATGAGACCACAATTGTACAGTCTTTTGTACACCACAATTGACTGAGCAAAATATATATCCTAGATAACTTGATTTCAAGTTTGTACCAATCACAATAAAGGTTGAAGATAACGAGAATATCATTGGTCCATCGTCGTTTTTTTATCGTGCCCATGCCTTGTCAATTTCCTTGGACCTTCGTTTATCTCTAATGCTCATAAGATACAACGTCTGATCCTAATTTCACAACCAACAGTTATCGTTTCTAATGCTCATAAGATACAACGTCTGATCCTAATTTCACAACCAACAGTTATATGTTTCTAATGCTCATAAGATACAATAGTCCTAATTTCACAACCCAGTTTTATGTTTCAAGCACGAAACATATGAAAATGCTGGCTAGTTTCGACTAGTGTAAGTTGCTATTAATTTTCATAGTTTCGCTATGGGCACTCAGATAAAATGTATATGGACTAGCTCTTAACTATTCTGTGTTAATGTAAACTCTCAAAACAATAAAGAAACCTCAGCATTTGCAATTGCCAAGTTGATAGTCAAATTAAATTCAACATGTATCTATATTGGACAGCAACATTTTATTAAAAACAAGGAAACATCCGAAAAAACTATAATTAAATTCAACATTCATGTTGTGTGGGTATGAATCATTTGTGTCTTAAAGATTATTTAGTACAGTTCACTAAAATCAAGTCTTTTGCGGATACAAACAACGGCGACTGCTGACAATTGTTTTGGAGCAGGCGTGGGTTGAATGGTTTGTTTGTAATTTATTACGAGACAAGATTCTCTCAGAATTCTGCTATATCTAGAAATTACTTTTATATGGAACAAATGGATACGCAATGTTCTGCTTATGTAACAAATGGATATGCAATGTTCTGCTTATGTAACGAATGGATATGCAGTGTAGTATAGCCACACACACCACAAATCGCCCCACAGTAGTGAGGCCGTTCACCTTCGTGAACAAAACACACCCTTACTCGCCTCTCACCTTCACAGTTCATCCTCACCTCACGTGCTCCCCCCTCCCCTCAACATACCCAGGAAAAAAAGATAAATTTACGGGTAGAACACATACATTCTTTCAAATTTATCACCCACACTCCCAATGATATATAGAACTAGATACAGAATAATGACAATGGCGAATATTGTAAGATAAAGATGAAGAAAACATAAAAGTCAAATATGGTTTTCAAAATTGTTAATCAAATGTTTTTAGTTCTATCCTGTTGTTAGTTTAGTTTCAACGACCATGTTAAAATCAGAGTGGACAGGTCGAACCAAATATACCCAAAAATTCGGTTAATGTCTATTGGTGGCGGGTTGAGTACTATGGCTAAAAAACGTTTAGGGTCAAAACGGGTAAATTTTAGGAACTTTGAGTCGCAAATTCCCAATTTTTGTGTCCTTCCTCTAATCCAATAGTACAATGACTGGTTTATAAATCGACCTATACTTTGCACATTCTAATACAAATCTTCAGAAACAACATACAGAACCCAACCCATAAAACAGTTTAAAAAAATAGTAGTGCTGTAATGAGAAAGCTCTAAATAACTAAATCAAAGAATCAAATTGACAACAAATGAAAATGCATAAACAACATCCATAGCAGCGACAGTCTTCCTTCTCGTATGTTCAGTATACGTAACAACATCTCTTATCACATTCTCCAAAAATATCTTCAAAACACCCCACGTCTCTTATTTATCAGCTCGCTGATACGTTTCACTCCGCCGTGTCGAGCAAGTCGACGTGTAGCGGTGTTTGGTGATTCCTTGGATGTTGCCATGGAGTCTTGACATTTCTTTTTGTTTTGTTATTACTGATTTGGGCTTGACTTCTCTAAGGGGTGTTTGTTTTGGCTTATATATAGGCTTATTAGCTTATATGAGTTAAACATATAGCATAAGCTACAATCTTGTGGCTTATTTTGAAACTTATTAAATAACATTGTCAATGTTAATAAGCCCGTAAGTGTCAAAATAAGCCACAAAATTGTAACTTATGTTATATATGTCGAACACGACTTATGTTATATAAGCAAAACAAACACCCCTAAGGTGAATTAGATTAATACACACTATTATATCAAGCTAGAACATAAATATTCACACCGTAAGTACTTACTTAGCCATTTTAGTTTATGTTTGACTTCTAAGGTCAATTGACCATTGAGAGTGCATCCTCATGACTATAGTGGGCAATTAGAGTAATAAAGATAAGTCAATTGTGATTGATACAAACACCATACACTGAATTAGTAACCACATGCATTGGTAAAACTTACATTAGCTTTGGTAGAATTTCATAAATCCAAGTTCCACAAATCCAAAGATCATTGATGTAACTGTAAGCTTCTACACATCTAATAACATCATAGCCATCATCTTCATCCTCAATAATCGTTGGAAATAATACAACCATCCAAGTGATCAATAAGAAGTAGGGTTTCGGTGTAAGGGCGAATGAAGAATGAAGCCCTTTGTCCATAAATCCCCAGATTATTGATGTGTTTCGAGCATGGTTCGTAAACTTCGACTGCAACAAACTGTTCGTCCTCCTTTACCGTTTCCATTATAGGTTCGCCGCTCTTCCTAAATCCCAATAATCTCCTTATTGATGAATCAGGTGTGTTAATGTTGAATAGCTTTGTAAAAGATGTCATAACACCACCCTCCTCCCCCATCCTCCATATGCCATGTACTCGTCCGTTGAGCTCATTAATGTATCCAGACACAACAAGAGATTCATTTAGCTTAGAAAAGGAGATATCTAATGAAATAACTTTTACTATACTATCTGGGAGGTGTACCTCTTTAAAATCATGAGCCATCAAATCAAATGACAAGACCAAATGCTTAAATTGAGATACACCATCAATAACAAACAAACCTATCACAAGCAATCCAAAAATAAACCTATGTGTAGCAACTTGAATTGACGATCTAAGTCTAATGGTAACACGAGGCGATTGCTACTTGGTATCATCTTCCAAGTCTTGGAGCCCAATGTAAAAATTCCAACTTGCCACGTCTTGTTATGATTAAAATCATTCATTCGGAAACACCTAGACATTCCAACAATAATTGGATCATAAGTTGAAGGACAAAACCCAAACCAAAAATAAGTATATTTTTTAGTCGTTGTTGAGCTCACAAGGCACAACAATACCCACGGATTTCTGATTGATGGGTTCCAAATAACAACCATATCTCTTTCTCTACTGATGCATTGTACAAACACCACAAACCACAAGATCGCCAATTACTTTTGAATAATTAAGTTGTTTTACGAGGTCGAAACATTTGGAGCAAAGTCTTGTTGTTGTTGGGGGAAAGAGACATCATTTAAGAAAGAAATACATTTGACCTCATTATGTGTGTACCTTAAAAGCAAACGACGCGGCTGAGTGTCACGAGCGTCATAATTAGTGATAAACTCGGAGCTGTCAATGAACGACTTCCAGGGTTTTGAAACGGACCTGAAACGAACCAATGACTTGACATCAGGAACCTTTTTGAGGATTTCCATTTGGATTTCAAAAGGGATGTTGTCGACATTTTGAAAGTTCTTAGGGTTTCGAAATAATTCAGAGTGTTTGGAATGTGGAATTTTAGGGTTCGGTAGTTCATTTGAAAGACATGTCCTTTTGTGCATTAGAGCATTGGTATAATAACACAAGTTAAACTTTAACACCTTTATCGCGTCACACACCGACTTTAATATTTCACCTTAACTCAAGAAAAAACACCGTTATCATAACATTCACAAGGTTAAACATTAACTCTCATTTTGGGGGCCGAAATGAAAAAAAGAAAAGAAAATGGGGGGGGGGGCTTAAAGCTGCGTTATGGTGTTAACATGGGGTGTTAACACCATGTCAACACCATACGCGGTACGGATAACATGGTTTAACACCGAAATGTTAAACATTAACGTGCATGCTCAAGTTTTGAATGCTAGTGCTCTTAGGATACCATATCTTTTGAGTTGGAAGATGGAAGGCGTTGCTCACATGATTTTGCTAACTGGTCCTTTGTTATCCAAATGGAAACAATTCTTACATTTGAGTCATTTGTATTTTAGATTTTGGATATCGGTTAGTATTTGGTTTGGCATGTTTGTCCGTCTATTCGGGCTAAATGTAATGGGAGTTGATACTTGGACCATATTTTTTATTCTTTTACCACAATATCTCAACATTAATGCACATGGTATAACATGATGAATGCACGAGTGTGGTGTGTGAATCAATATAAGTGGTGTTAGTATCACTTGCCAAATGTAATTGTCGTAGACGTTGTTATTAGTCTGTATTTATTATAACTGATTTGTCATTTATTATGATTGATTTAGTTTAGCTGCAATTTGTATGATTAGAGGGTGATTACAATTGCCCAAAATAGCCCATGTATTCTCACTATATGTATTCAAGTCATTGGAATGTAAGAGGCAAGGAAATACACGATTATACCTTTTCACATGGTATCACAGCCAATCTTTTATCTGCTATCTTTTCTCTAACAAATCTGGTTCTCCCTCCCACCCTCTTCTCCAAAAACAAATGTAACCTCCTAACCCCACACCATCAATATCGGCAACAATGACCGGAGATGCTATCCCTAATCCACCACCCCTACAACCGCCTACAAACTCATCCCCTTTAGCATCACAAACAAAGTCCCCATCAAACTCAATCTAGAAAAACATAACTACACATCTTGGTATTCTTTCTTTAAAATACATCTCGGAAGTCTTGGAATAAAATCACACATTGAAGAAAAACCGAAGGATGGAGCCTCGTATAGTGCACAAGATCTAGAATGGGGCAAACTTGATGACCTTATCAAGATGTGGATTATCGGTTCTCTATGTGATTCTTTACAGGAACAAGTAGTCTCCACACCGGGCTATGCTAAAGATTTATGGGACCACCTTGAAAAACTTTTCCACGATAACAAAGACGCTAGGGCCATTCATCTTGACAATGAACTTCGCTCCATCAAACTTGGGACCTTATCCATCAACGATTACTGCACCAAAATCAAGTCCATGGAGGATCGGCTCAAAAATCTTGGCACCGTGGTAAGTGAAAATAATTTGGTAATCTATGCGGTTAATGGTTTAGACTCTCGTTTTGCTACCATAGTCAAAATTATCCGCCACCGCGAACCTTTAACATCATTTGAAACAACTCGTAATATGTTGTTGCTTAAGGAAAGTACATTGCAAGAAGCTGTAGACCACACAAATGTTTTGGGCAACACCTCTTCGTCCCCTACTGTTTTATTAGCCTCAAAATCCAACAACAAAGGTAACCAACCAAACTCTTTAAGTCCATAGATATACCACAACTGTGCAATCATTTTAATAAGTTCATGCAAGTTCGGTGACCGTTGTAAATTTATACACGATCACCGAAATCGATCAGGATTGGCCAATGTAAATAAGCATGTGCGACACACTTGACAAACACAATATAATGCGTTAGTTAAAAATGGTACTTGGATTCTGGTACCACGGCCCTCTCGTGTTAATTTGGTGAGATCTATGTGGTTGTTTAAGCATAAATTTCATCTTGTGGGACTTTGAGTCGTTATGAGGCCCGTTTGGTTGCCAATGGCGTGATCGACAACTTGGTATTGATTGTGATGAGACCTTTAGTCCGGTTGTCAAACCGGCTACAATTCGCACCGTTCTTAGTCTTGAGGTATCCGTAAGTGGCCTATTCACTAGCTTGACGTTAAGAATGCCTTTCTTAACGGGGATTTATCCGAGACCGTATATGCACCATCCTCCGGGATTTATAGACACCCGGTATCCTCATCATGTCTGCCTTCTGCAGAAATCTTTATAAGGTCTAAAGCAGGCACCTCGTGCTTGGTTTCATAGATTTGCATGTTATGCTACTAGAGTTGGATTTTATCATAGTCGCTGTGACATGACATGACATATCTTGGATCACTTAATTATTTTCTGGGCATTTCTGCTACTCGGCATTCTACAGGTCTCTTTCTAACTCAGCAAAAGTATGCTACTGAGCTTCTTGACCATGCTCACATGACCAACTGTAATCCTTCTCGAACACCAGTTGATACAGAATCCAATTGGGTCCCGAAGGTGTTCCAGTTCAAGATCCTACTTTATATCGCAGTCTTGCAGGTGGTCTTCCGTATCTTACATTTACCAGACCGGATCTCTCCTCTGATGTTCAACAGATTTGTCTTTACATGCATGATCCTCGCGAGCCACATTTAGCTTCCCTTAAACGTATTTTATGATACGTTCGAGGGACTTTGGATTTTGGTCTCCACCTATATTCATCCTCTACCACTTCCCTTGTTGGATATCTGAGATCTTGATCGGGTTGCCCTCCACACGACGGTCTACTTTAGGATACTGTGTTTTTCTGGGCGATAATATACTCTCTTGGTCTTCCAAGTGACAACACACCATCTCCCGTTCTAGTGCCGAAGCCGAGTACCGGGGTGTTGCTAATATTGTAGCTGAGACTGCATGGCTTCATAACCTTCTTTGTGAGCTACATTATCCTCTTTCTACTGCCACTCTTGTCTAATATGATAATGTTAGTGCCATCTACTTGTCTGCCAACCCTGTTCAACATCAACGGACCAAACATATTGAGATTAATATTTATTTTGTCCGTGACTTGGTAACTACTGGTCAGGTTCGTGTTCTCCATGTACCCTCCCGTTATCAGCCTTATTTGAAGATTTTCGATCCAGTTTGAACGTCCGGCGTCCTCCCGATCCAACTACGTGGGAGTATTAGTTTGTATTTAATTAATTGATTTGTCATTTATTATGATTGATTTAGTTTAGCTGTAATTTATATATGATTAGAGGGTGATTACAATTGCCCAAAATAGCCCATGTATTCTCACTATATGTATTCAAGTCATTGGAATGTAAGAGGCAAGGAAATACACGATTATAACTTTTCACAGTTGTAGCCCTTGGATAATTAAATTGGGAATAATTAGCCACTTCTCCAACACACAAAAAATAAAACATTTTCTTTTTGATTTTCAACCGTTTGAAAATAATGAAGAGGTAGGCCCAAATGGTTGTGTTGAGGTATTTTAAGGTTGAAGTGTTAAAATGAGGTTGCTTGTAATGAGACCTAAATGGCTTTAAAATGGTAGCCACTTGCCACCATACCTTATGCTCTAAGTCACAACTTTCTTTTGGTGTACGTTTAATTTTTTACTTTTAATCAACTTGTATTCTAATTTTTCTTTGCTTAACTTGCGAATAAACGTTTTATATAAAACAAATAGTTGTGAATCTTTTAAACAAGTTATGTTTAAAAGACTCATTATTTATCTTTTATAAAAGATTGATCTTTTATTTCGGGTTAATATATAAATATGCCACTAAATTTCAAAAAAATGCGCATAAAATAATAAAATTTCATTTTCTTTATTTGGGTTACAGAACTTATAAAGTTATACATAAACGTCATTGAATTTGTAAAAAAATATATAAACTTCACTGAACTTGTAAAAAAACAATATTTATTATACTTAGACTGCTCTCAACCAGGCAAAGAACGTGAAGGGGACAGATGTTAGGATCCCATATTGTTATGATTCCACACACATAAGGTTTAGAGAGAGAAATCGATATTGTAGAGAGAAAGAGAGGGGGGAACAAAGTGATATTGAAAATGAAAGTGATTTTCCACATTGAACCAACACATTTCTTAGGGCTGAGCAAAACTGACCGACACCCGAAAACCGACCAAAAATTGACCGAACCTGACCTTCCTGATACCGAACCAAATGTAATTAGTTCAGGAGTCGGTTTTCATTTTCCTGGTAGTCGGTTTTGGGACGGGTTGGTTTCGGGTCGGGACGGGCCAAAAACCGAGAAAACGCAGCCAAAATCAAGAAAACCGACCGAACTCGACCTGTCGGGACTGTACCAATACCGAACCGATTGTATTCGGGTCGGGAGTCGGTTTGGGTTTTGCTGGAAATAGGTTTCGGGATGTGTCTGTCTCGGGTCGGGACCGGCCCGATGCTCACCCCTACCATTTCCCTTGAATGGAAGGGGTATTTATAGTGTTTACAAGATATGGGGTGTTGCTCTAATGTTAATGGGCTCGACCCATGGGCTTACTACATAGGCCCGACCCTTAAATCTAACAATTATTAGCCAAATAACCAACTACCTATTACAATGTAAATGACCGACACTTTATACAAAAGACGTGATCCCAACAATCTCCCCCTAAAAGTTGGTCATCATAGGTTGTGCTTGTCTTCTGTTCTTGTTCTTGTGATCATCACTTCCTTGAGTATTTGTCTTCACTTGGATCGACATCCTTGTTGATCTTGATTACTTTTTCTTTCATGCTCGTGCTTCCTGTAATTCTTGACTTTCACATTCTTGAGCTTCCCTTTCACCTTCTTGACTTTTGACTTGATCTTTACTTGGGATGTCTAACCAATGGCCTAAGGGCATTGGTTAAGCTGTCTTTTTAACTTTTAATTTCTATTTATGTGGGTTCTTGTCCAAATATACTATTTTGTGTCAACTACAAAGACTATTTATATCTTGTAATTAAAAATCACAAAAGACAAATCTTAACCAATGCCCTAAGGGCATTGGTTAGACATCCCATCTTCTAAGGAGATACTTTGTTTGGGCATGAGTATTTAGTCTCTTAAGATGTAGATTCTTTACTTTATGGGTGATTGAGCGCTCGACATTGGTACATGCATAGTTTATAGTAATTTACCAAAATATTCCTATGGTCCTACCTAAAAAAAATGCCATTCTTGGCACACACTTTTAATGGCACATTTTCATGTGTCGCTTTAATCGTTTTAATGACACTTCATATGTGCCACTAAAAAATATATGTTTTAGTGGCAATTTACATCTTGTGCCACAACAACACTAACTCATTAATGGCAAATATTTTGACACGTCATTATAATTACTATACCTAGTGTCACAATATGTTATGTCAATATATGCTTCTTTTAAGAAAATTTGCTTTTCTTGAATGTGTCACTTTGGTTAAATTAAAATTTTCATGGGACAGGGTTTTTTTAGCATTCCCTCCCGTATTTTTATTTCAATTTTGAAATTCATCTTTAGTCTATCTGTTGGTGGTTATGAGCCCAATAGGTAAGATAATTAGTAGCAATACAAGACCAAATCGAGTTCTGGGATATCACTTGAAATCGTGTGATCACTTTTCAAAGTAAACTATTCGACCATATGCCTAGGCTACACGAATATCTACTTGGGATAAGACCAAATATTTGTTATTGAATTAGGCACAAATCAATAACCCTTGCGCATATAAGTGTTTTAGCTTTCTGTTTGTTTCTCCTGGTTTTTCTCTATATTTGATGCTGATGATGTCGATCTCTATATATAGTAGAGAACACTCAGACCTAGTTAATGGACTTTATGATTGATTAACGGTCAATTAATTACCCATAATAAGCCTCTATTATCATAGGAATAGTGGTTACATGACCAATTAAATGTAGTCATAAAGCAGTCATAATAGCCACTTGAATGGGTCAAAGCTATTACAAGTTAATCAAGCGCTACACTACGGGTAGGAACCAATACACTACGAGGGACCTCATGGGTGTACACTGTACCTCCTAACCCAAAATGAGGTGGGAACCAATACACTAGCGTCTCATTAAACGTAATTTTAGGAACCATCGATTTGTTTCATTTCTAATTGTGAGAAAATATACACTAGCGTTCCAAACCAAATATTTATAAAAGCTTAATGAAAATTACAAGAATGGTCCTGTGATATTTTCATTCTCCTCTCCTCAACTTTGACATTTGGCAAAACTAGTCCTTCAAGGGTCGGCCAACTTTCCGGCGACCACCAATAATTACACCACCTATACCATTCAATAGATCGTCACCTCGTGGTTCTTTTGACATACTTCACGCGCCCTAGAACCTGATGACGCTCTCTAGATCTTGAAAACAAGTTTCGAATTTCAAGGGTTTCAAATGGTGAATCGTTTAGATCGGGTAGTGTAAGGTTTCGGGTTATTTTGAGTTCGTGAATCACAGCAGTAGCCGCCGCCACCACCGCATTCTATTCCCGTCTTTCTCTTTTGTTTTTCCTCGGTAGCTTAAACACTATCTTGGTTTGTCGGCGATTATAAAAACGTTTTAAGTGTTACTTTCGTGAATTAAACTTGACAACCACGTTTGAAACAATTTATTCTGACTTTTCGTGTGGTATAAAACTTCATGTTGTATCCGATTGATATTGCTCCTAGCTCTCGGATAGGGTGTAGGAGTCGGTTTGGATCCGGTCGAGACCCGTATTGGGTCTTGGATAGATTTCACATAATGGATGCCTCACATGTTCAATTTGATTCAAAACCAAAGGGTGCACATTATTATATTTCTCATGCAAATTAAGAACAAAAATGGGTTGTATATGTTTTGCTAAATATTAAAAGTGTGCTAATTATTTGACTAAAATAATTTACTTGAAAATGGTACACTAGCGTCGAAATTGTTGACTCGCGGTTCATTGGTACGTTTGGTAACTCGTGGTTGACACTTGCTATTGAACTTTGCGTATATTGGACTTATATCGGACTATTTGGACTCGAGGCGGAGGTGATGAATTAGACTCTACTCGTATGGACCAATATATGAGATGAAACTAATGATAAGTGGCAAAACCAATAACTAATACATAATCTAAAAATTTGATTAACTACTAAAACTATTTAGTTAAGTTATTATTGAAACGGGTTGGAGTAATTAACTAGAACACATGTTTAATTATAAACCGATGGGATATATTGTTTTAAAAATCAAGTTTTCATTAAAGTCCATTAACACGGAAATATTGTATAAGCGGACGCATTATACGGAATTTATAAAAACTTATTAAACTTATACTTCTATTTGAAAATCCTTTTATTTATATAAAACCCAACCGTTATTATAATTAGAGTTTCTTATAAAGTCTAATTGACTTTTCTAAACTATCTAGAGTTTCTTATAAATGCCTAAGGCTCAACCATTTGCTTGTTTTATTGCTAGATGATTCTTACTTGTTTAGTTCCTTTATATATGTTTTATGCTTTGGTGTGTGTTCTTGAGTCTTGGTCAAAACTACTTGACTATTCTTATAATGTATGGGGATATACATTACGCTTTAGTGTGAGTTATATTTGGCGTGAGTTACTTGTCAGTCTATGTTTTCATACCACCACACGAAACGTTAACACCAAACTTTTCTTTCGAGAACGACACTAAACTTTTATAAGATATCGATACTAAAATCCACGAAAACTAAAACATCGTCATAGATGACTCGATTTACAAATGGGGACCACATTTTATTAATGGGCCATTTTTCCAACGAATCAACCTTTGTAAACTCTATTTTATTTCAATAAATGAAATCTTTTACGAAAAAGCTATTATTTTTCACTTGTGTTATGATCCAACTGAGTAGCATCCCAAAAACCTTTTTCTTCCGCTGCAAACCATTTTTGGGGGTGTTACAGTTGGCATCAGAGCCAAGGTTATAGAGAACTAGGTATTTTTCAAAACCTAGACTATAACCACTTTTACAAAAACTTAACTCTATGACCGACAAATGCCTGCCTGCCAAGCTGAATGCCTCACTTATGACTCGTTGAAGTCATCTTTGATAAGATTTGTGTTTTATTCTTGACAACTTAACCTCACTATTAGCTATGATTGCTTTACTTATATGTATGTTTACGTACCCATCGCGCCACGCCTTCTCCCCACATAAATGAAATATTTGTTCCATCTTTCATACCAAACTTTAAAGACATTAGGGCATGGTACTAGTATAACTAAGCTAAGCATTGCAAGATTCATTGAACCTCGGGTGAATATAGATTGATCACCTATATTCAACCGAGGCGATGGGACATAGCTCGATCACCTATGTCCGACTCGGAGGCGAATGTTGCAACATCGAAAGTAGTTATAATAGTGGTATGTCCACTTGACCTCATGATTGACTTCTAAAATGGTAAAAATCTTCATGCGTTCATCATAAGAGTTACAAAGGATTACTCCTAAACATCACACACTGACATCACAACATTTTCTCACTACAATACTCTTCTCTTAAGTGGGACGCCTTTTCTCATTACTACCCCTCTAAACCGACTATTTTACACTACTACGCCTTCGCGTCTACATCTTACTAGCAACGCATGGAGATTTGCATGGCGATGATGCACACTACCACTGCTAAGGACATCACAATGATCCATGTTGAAATGGACTACTTTACGCCACCACTTGGCCTGTTGCCCTCGTTATGTATGAGATTTGCTTAGCAAATAATACATAACCGTGAAATGTTGCATGATGCGAGTTAACGATTATATTTACCATTTAGATTTTCTTAGTGGATTATGCGCGACTAACTAAAGTTTATTTACCGCACAACATTACTCTATGGTTAAATTATATTTTTGGGTCGCTACAATACCATGTCTCATGTTTTCCCGTCCCATCGACTTGTCGTCTTCGTTACTGGATCATTAAACCTTTATTGCTGGATCATTGCAACCCACGTCTTCATAACCCCAACCTATCATTATTCTCTCATACGTTGAGATTGATATTGTCTCGTCATCCATTGCGGTAACGGTGTCACCTCTACCCCAAAACTTGTACTCAATCGATGAATCGGATTACATCTCTAGCGTTCTAGGAACATCACACCTCCACAATCTAAAAAAAAAAAAAAAAAAAAACCCTCGCTAAACACAAATAATAAGCGAGCGACTAAAAGATCTAAAGACATACCAAGAGTTAGCTTGCAACTCAAGCCCTTGGGAACGGATTCCTAACCTTTCACTCATCGAAATTGTTGACTCGCGGTTCATTGGTACGCTTGGTAACTCGTGGTTGACACTTGCTAACCCAAAATGAGGTGTGAACTAGTTCCACAAGTGCACTAAATTTTCCAACAATCCTCCCAAATTTAGTTCACTTCCTTTGCATGAAAATCAAACATCAAACAAAACATGTGCATAAATGAAAATATCACGAGTCTTGGTCAAAACTACTTGTTGAATTTCCATCTTAGTACATTACGTTCAAATATTCGAGAATCGGGTGTTCTAAGATTTGAACCCTTAGCTTGTGATAACCCATCTCGAATACACGAAGATAAAATAATCTCTTTGGGGAGAATACACTAAGTTTTCAAACACTTGCCGACCAAAAGTCCCTAAAGCTCGTGACACTATACAAGCCATGTGTCCATATCCAAATTCATAAATGTTGTTAGAGCCAAAACTCCAAAGCTCCATTGGCATGGCATGGTCATAGATGACTCGATTTACAAATGGGGCGGCAAAACTTCAACATTCACATAGGTGGTTCCTCTTTATTCATGCTCTGCGAATAGCACTTTTCAAAGAAATTAACCATTAAGTAAAGACTTCATCCTCCTTTTCATTAAGAAGTAAAGACTTCATCCTCCTTTTCGGAAAGTTATGAGCACAACCTTGGGATGTAAATAAAACATGTGCTCCATCCATTGAATGTTCGACTTTCCACATTGAACTCGACTCCCAAGTTTCCTTAGGAGGAGTTGGGTGTCTTAGCATTCGATGACTAAGTTGGACTTAAACCCATCCCTTTAGTAGAATTTAGAACCAAGTCTCTAGCTAATCCCTTCGTCAAGTGATCAACTAAATTGTGTTGAGATCTTACAAACTCTATAGAAATCACCCCATTCATGATAAGCTCATGAATCATGCTATGCCCGACACCTAAGTGTCTAGACTTTCCATTGTACATCGGCTATAAGCCTTTGCCAATGTAGTTGCACTATCACAATAGATAGAAATAGGTGCTATAAGTTTAGGCCACAATGGAATCTCAAGAAGCAAGTTTCTCAGCCATTCAGCCTCTATACCAGCAGCTGCTAGAGCCATAAATTCATATTCCATTCTTGAACTAGGGATGCATGTTTGTTTCTTGGATGCCTAAGAAATTGCACATCCACCAAGTAGGAATACCCAACCACTAGTAGACAAATTGTCTTCAGTGTTACTGATCCAACTTGCATCAGTGTATCCTTCCAATCTGCAGGATAACCAATATAAGAGAGACTATAGTCCATAGTTCCCTTTAGATACTTGAAGACCCTCTGAATTGCTTGCTAGTGATGAGTACTAGGATTACTAGTATACCGCTTAATTTACCCACTCCAAAAGCAATATCATGTCTTGTACAAGTCATGGCATACATTAGGCAGCCAATCACCTTGGAATACTCAAGTTGAGATACAGCCTTGCTAGTATTAAGCATCAGCTTCTCACTTGTATCCATAGGATTACTCACTGGAGTACAATCAGAGTGGTTGAATTTCCTCAGTACCTTCTCAATGTAATGAGACTGAGTGATTGAAATTCCATTATTCTCATGCTTAATCCTTATACCAAGGATAAGCGATAAGGTTTTAAAATGTACCTTTTGAGGGTCGTTTAAGCCCTTATTTGATCACTTTTGTATCCGTTATTACTTAATATCGTTCCTTTTCACTTTTAGGTCTCTTGAAGGCAAATTCTTTGTAATGGGGCCTTACTTAATGGTCTCTTGAAGGCAAATTCTTGTAATCCGTTATTACTTAATCGCCTAAATGACCCGTAGACTTATTTGGACGAAAAGGCGCGAAATACGAAGAAAATGGCCAAAGTCAAGAATCGAGACACTCAAGTTCTTTGAAATTCAAGGTGGCGTCGTCCTTTGTTTAAGCTGCGACACCGTCGGAGCATTTTGTGACGACACGAAGCCAAATTTCTTATTTTCAAGTGGCGGTGTCGAGCTTTAAAGTAGGCCGTCGCAACTCGACGGCCTAGATTTGATCCGACGGCGTCCGGTGAAGAGGACGGCGTCACAAGCACAAGGTGGCGCCGTCGCAAGACTAACGTGGCCAAGCGAAACCCTAATGGCGGCGACCGGCGGCGTCACAAATCATAAGGTGGCCGTCGCGATTGTAATATTATATATAGAATCCGAATTTTTCGGTTTTAGTGTGTAGTCTTTTGGGTAAAACCTAAACCGAACCAAGGCTGTCTTGTACGATATTTTAGGGTTCAAAACCCTATCTTACATCAAGATAAGTGTTTTACTTCATTAATTCAATTATGTCTTCAATTATTTGTGTGTATGCTTGCATGTTCTCCATGTCCGCTAATTTACTTGTGTGTTTGCTTAGGAATATGAAACTTAATTATTAAATATTGATTGGTTGTCTCTTATCTTAATTGATTAATGATCTAGTAATGCGATAGGTCATTCGTTATGTAATTAATGCTTGATTAATCTTTGTGAACCTTGGGCTATAGCACTTAGGCGGTTGTAGGCTAAACCATCCAAAGAGTGCCTTAGAGTTAGAGTTTATAATCCCTAGAGGGTTTTGTAGGCGAGACCCTTTGGTAAGTTTAAAGAGTTAGGGATAAACGCATACCCTACGACTTTAGACACACAACGCGATTAAGAATAAGGGCGTGACAATTCAACCATCAATAGGAGATAATTAAGGAGTAATAAAACCTAAGTGAACACATCTTTAAACTATCATACAAGCACACAATAATTAGACATAGACTACATACACCTTGATAATGCTACACGCGTCGTTCGGGGTCAAAGGAACTTCCTTTTCTTGAGCAAGTTTTATAACACCCTAGGCGGTGAACCTAATCGTTGTAGTGTAGTATTAGGGTAAGCCACGGTATTGATATCGTTCTCTAGGGAATAGGAATGCTAGTGAGAAGTTACTACGCTAAGGTTGGGGTTGAGGAAGATTTTTTTTATCTTTTTATGTTTTTAGGAAATGGAAAGGTACGAATCTCGGGGTTTGAGTTTGGGGTTTTGGTATTTCTACCGATTACTTCTACTTATCTAATTATCTAAACTAATGGGTAGTCTATGTCTAATTATTGTGTGTTCCTATGATAGTTTAAAGATGTGTTTACTTAGGTTTTATTACTCCTTAATTATCTCCTATTGGTGGTTGAATTGTCACGTCCTTATTCTTAATCGCGTTGTGTGTCTAAAGTCGTAGGGTATCGTTTATCCTAACTCTTTGAACTTGCCAAAGGGTCTCGTCTACAAAACCCACTAGGGATTATAAACTCTAACTCTAAGGCCCTCTTTGGATGGTTTAGCCTACAACCGCTCTAAGTGCTATAGCCTAAGGTTCACAAAGATTAATCAAGCGATAATTACACAACGAATGACCTATCGCATTACTAGATCATTAACAATTAAGATAAGAAAAAACCAATCAATATTTAATAATTAAGTTTCATATTCCCTAAGTAAACACACAAGTAAATTAGCCGGACATGGAGAACATGCAAGCATACTGATGTGGGCCCAAGTGTTGATGAGCAGGCTATGATGTTTCTGGAGGCCCAAGATCGTGTGACAAAAGGGGCCTCACTAAAATGGGCATAACTTGGGCTACGGGGCTCCGTTTTAGGCGAATGACCAGTCAAATCGAAGCTTGGAACGAGGAGCACTCTATTTTATGAGTTATTTGCATTTTAGTATTTTTTCGGGTTTTTTTGGACTTTGTTTATGCAATAACTTTCGGCCCGTTTGTCTTTTAAGGCCGTTTCATTTTGTATTCCTATTTAATAGTTCCTTTGTAATGTGGGATAAGCGGTTTTATGAAATACCAAAAGTCTATTTTGGCGCTTTGCTAAGAATTCCTATAATCGGCATTCGGGTGAATCAACGATTATTGGTAGGATCGTTCGGTATTCGTGTGAATCAACAGTGCGATTTTTGTTATCTCGTTATTTAGTCTACATCACATACACACAAATAATCAAAGACATAATTGAATTAATGAAGTAAAACACTTATCTTGATGTAAGATAGGGTTTGGAACCCTAAAATCTTGTACAAGACGACCTTGGTTCGGTTTAGGTTTTACTCCAAAAGACTACTCTCTAATCTTGAAAATTCGATTCTATATATAAGATTACATGTGCGACGGCGTCACCTTATGTTTTGTGGCGCCGTTGGGTCGCCGTCATTAGGGTTTCATCTTGGCGCGTTATTCTTGCGACGGCGTCACCTTGTGCTTGTGGACGTCCTCTTGACTTGAAAATAGGAAATTTGGCTTCGTGCCGTCACAAAATGCTCCGATGGCGTCGCGTTTAGCGATGATGCCGTCACCTTGTCTTCGGCGACTTGCGTGTCTCGATTCTTGACTTTGGCCATTTTCTTCAGATATCCGCGCCTTTTCGTCCAAATAAGTGCAATTACTGACAATTTGCCTTCAAGAGACCTAAAAGTGAAAAGGAAAGATATTAAGTAATATGAGATACAAAAGTGATCAAATAAGGGCTTAAACGACCCTCAAAAGGTACATTTAAAACCTTATCAAATATCCCTACACTTGGTATTTGCTTGTCCTCAAGCAAATGTGCTTTAACAAATTAATTTATAAGTTAGGGTCATGAAGCATTGGTTTAAAACAGTCCACAACACATATAAGCCTCATAAAAGTCATAACAAGCACGGAAATTACATACTAGCACCTCACATGGGGTGTTTGGATACTCGCATCTCTCTCGGTGTATATGTAATATAACAAGTTGGAAATGGAAGATTAAACACTCATTAACCGGTCCTAGTACATAGATTACCATAGGCTTGAGAATAGATCAAACCTCCATCGCTTTGGCGTAAGCACCTAGGAAAGACTATCAAAGAGGTCTTTAAAGGGTTGTAATGTTAGGCTTACGGTAGGGAAACAAAGGGTTTGGTGGGATAGGCTATTTAGTGGTGGCAAGTCAAAAATATTTTTGTTACAAGCATACGAAGAATGACGTTGCTAAGCCAAGACTTGACACTCTAGACTCTAGCTAACTGAAACAAACAAACATAAACTTAAAGGATAGATGTAGGATGGTAGCCCGTATTTATTTTTATTTATTTTATTTTTTTTATTTTTTTTATCATACACTTTTACTCTACCATCCTCTACGATAACATCAAAATGATAGGGATTTATAGGCACATCCCTACACTTGAGTTTTTTTATTACTCTAACACTAATTTGACCCGAATTGAAAAGATCAAAACACTTGGGGTATGTTATTACGTAAATAAAGGAATTTAACGTTCCTTCCAATCATTTTATAAACTTTAACTTTTCCTATGAGTCCCAATCATCCCAAAGCGTGTACAAAGGATATGACTCGACTTAGCAACTCATGCAAGCAACTAGATAATTGAACTAAGGGTTTGGGGTGATAACAATAATGCACTAAAAGTGAGTGCATACATGGTAGGCTAAGGCGATTTGGGTGTATATTTGGGGTGGGGTGTAAACAATGCTCTTCATTGATATTCGGAAAACCAAAACATCACGAGAACCGCGAAAAGGATAGGCTCGAGGGGTTAACTAGGGTATCGTGTACTAAAGATGAGTACAACGCAAAGGGTTTGGGGAATTACTCAACCGATGTGGAAGAAGTAATTATATTACGGTATCAAACAAGGGTTATCCTAATGCCTCTTATCATTTAGTTATTCCTAACTACACACGTGTAGTCTTACTAGCGATCTTGGAATGCATCACAAAACAAGTTCTAGAATCTAATGTACTACCGGTTCACACTCTAAGCATTAAAGATGAATGCTTTTAATTCCTACTAATCTAAGGCGATCCTCACATTTTGGGTGGAATTTAGGTGGTAAAGGGTTTTGTGCTAGTCATGCAACTTCCTATCCGTGAGGCGCTTTTGTTAAGACTAATGGCCCACTCCTATATGTCATGAAAATTTTAAATTTGGTGCCAAAATTACCCTAACCGACATTTTCTCATGGTTTATTACACAAATACAATTGGACAAAGCAAATAATCAAGGATAAGCATAATTTCAAAGTTCCGTTTATTTTCCTCCTACACTTAAACTGAACATTTTCCCCAATGTTCCCCGAAAGTATCAAAGTTATGATAATGGAAGGTAATTAAAAACGAAAGAAACTAGTACTCCCCTGATTAGCTCGGTAGGATCCGTGTAAAGTAGTGGTTAAATCCTTTCCAAGAAGAATGTGTGCGTGAAAAGCTCCTTCCAATCTTTTGTTTCTTCTTCTTGATAAATAAAACCTGCACATTCGAAGAAAACAAACGAAACCTTCGCGTAAAATCGGTGGTAATAATATATATAAGACTCTACTAAACTAAGATATAATGCTTGTGGAATGGATGTTTCTGAAATTTACGGAAAATTAAGACACGGAAAATTCCAAAATTCATAAGTAGCTCGTAAAACGAGAAAAAAGTAACTGTTGTTTTACTCCTTCACGGCGCCGTCAGTTATCCGACAAAAGCGGTCTGCGATTTTATGAAAAAAATTCGGAAAATTTACATCTTTAGAATCGGAAAAATTTACGCAAAACATCCATTATGACTCGATACAAGCATTTGACTCGAACAAACACATATATATCTTTTAATGAATTGCTATTCTCATTTTTACGTTTCTTTTGAAAACGTGTGTAATCCTCCCTACACTTATCTTTTATGTAAAATACCTTTATATGCAATTAAGACGAGGTTAAAAACAAAATAAAGCATTTTTACAAATTTAAACATGAGAATAAACAATTAATAAAAGATATACGACACTAACAAGCAAACAATTAAGCATGGGTTGCCTCCCACGAAGCGCTTTTCTTTATTTAAGAGTCTTGTAGCTAGACTCGTAGTCGTGCTCTTACGTTTTCTCGTGCACGCTCACGTGCTCATACTTAAGCCATTCCAACGTTCTTTCATTCTTTTTGTAATCATCTCCTAATTCAAGGCATTTTTTGTAATACCGCTTAGCTTTTTCATATGGGTACCTAAGTCCACTTTGCTTATCCCTTTCACTAAGCAATGGAATAGGGGTCATTCTATTACAAGCCTCAATATCCTTATGTTTAAACCTTGGATGAGCGCGTGGCATTTGGTAGATAAAGTCCTCAACTTCATCAGAGAATGTAATTAGACCATCAATCATCCGTTCATTCAACCTAGTCATTCTTTTGAAAGGTTTCCCAAAAATTACTTGAGTGAGGTCCTTATCAATAAATTCTCCTAAGTCTTCTAATACCATGAACTCTACCAAATAAGTAAAGCTTCCAACAAACACGTGCAAATGGTGATTGCTTCAACAACATTGTTCCCTTGATAAGTTAACTCATTGATCTTGATTTTATTGTATAGGTCCGCGAGATTAAGTTCAAAGGCAAGAATGAATTCAAGTAAGCATCGAACCCTTCTAATCCTATCTTGCAAGGGAATTGCATGATAAAGGGCCCATCCTTCTCAATTCTACACCTAGGGTCAAAACATTGGGAGGGGTCTTCCTCCATTTCAAAACTAATCTCATTGATGACCTCCCCGCTATCAAGTGCTTCACCATAATCAAATTCCTCATCGGAATCTGAGTCATAGAAGGGACTTTGTTGTTTCCAATTTATCTCATTATGCCCTAGGTGATTTCCAAAATGGTGAACGGGTGAGGGGTTTTGTGGGATTGCGTTCTCAATTTCGGGATTGGGAACGGGTAGGGTAAAGAATCTTCGGCGGAAGACACGTATCATGGTGAGTGATGGATTTTACGAACAAAAGTTACGAAGAAGGGGGATAGACTACGAGGAAGCTAAGAATGAGAAAAAATTACTTGATAGGAATCAAGCAAAGAAACCTAAACGAGGTGGACTACTAACTAGCTATTCTATTCCCCGGCAGCAGCGCCAAAAACTTGATAACGCTACACGCGTCGTTCGGGGTCAAAGGAACTTCCTTTTCTTTGAGCAAGTTTTATAACACCCTAGGCAATGAACCTAATCGTTGTAGTGTAGTATTAGGGTAAGCCACGGTATTGATATCGTTCTCTGGGGAATAGGAATGCTAGTGAGAAGTTACTACGCTAAGGTTGGGGTTGAGGAAGATTATTTTTTTATCTTTTTATGTTTTTAGGAAATGGAAAGGTACGAATCTCGGGGTTTGAGTTTGGGGTTTTGGTATTTCTATCGATTACTTCTACTTATCTAATTATCTAAACTAATGGGTAGTCTATGTCTAATTATTGTGTGTTCGTATGATAGTTTAAAGATGTGTTTACTTAGGTTTTATTACTCCTTAATTATTTCCTATTGGTGGTTGAATTGTCACATCCTTATTCTTAATCGCGTTGTGTGTCTAAAGTCATAGGGTATGCGTTTATCCCTAACTCTTTGAATCTACCAAAGGGTCTCGTCTACAAAACCCACTAGGGATTATAAACTCTAACTCTAAGGCCCTCTTTGGATGGTTTAGCCTACAACCGCTCTAAGTGCTATAGCCTAAGGTTCACAAAGATTAATCAAGCATTAATTACACAACGAATGACCTATCGCATTACTAGATCATTAACAATTAAGATAAGAAACAACCAATCAATATTTAATAATTAAGTTTCGTATTCCCTAAGCAAACACACAAGTAAATTAGCGGGACATGGAGAACATGCAAGCATACACACAAATAATCAAAGACATAATTGAATTAATGAAGTAAAACACTTATCTTGATGTAAGATAGGGTTTGAAACCCTAAAATACTGTACAAGACAGCCTTGGTTCGGTTTAGGTTTTTACTCCAAAAGACTACTCTCTATCTTGAAAAATTCGGATTCTATATATAAGATTACATGTGCGACGGCGTCACCTTATGTTTTGTGGCGCCGTCGGTCGCCGTCATTAGGGTTTCGTCTTGGCCACGTTAGTCTTGCGACGACGTCACCTTGTGCTTGTGGCGCCGTCCTCTTGACTTCGGCGCCGTCGGACAAAAATTTCTTTGTCAAGTCAACCTGATTTTGGTCAGTGCCAAATATCAGCATGTCATCAACATATAGATAAATGATGATTCCTTTACCAGATTCATCAAATTTACTATACACAAATTTGTCACATTGGTTAAGAACATAACCATTAGACAAAACCACTTCATCAAATTTTTGATGCCATTGCTTAGGTACCTGTTTGAGTCCATATAATGACTTAATCAGTTTACACACCATGTTTTCATTACCAGGCATGATGAAGCCCAGATGTTGGTTCATATAAACCTCCTCATCCAATTCACCATTCAAGAAAGCTGTCTTCACATCCATCTTATGAATAATCAGATTGTGAATTGATGCCAAAGCAATCAGCAATCTAATGGCACTGATACGAGCCACTGGGGCATAAGTATCAAAGTAGTCAATTCCTGACTTTTGTTTAAAGCCTTGAATTACTAGTTTAGCCTTGAACTTTTCAATACTTCCATCTATCTTCATTTTCCTTTTAAAAATCCATTTGCAAACCAGAGGTTTGCAACTTGGTGGTAGATCAATCAACAGTCAAGTGTTGTTGCCCATGATGGAATCCATCTTATCATTAATTGCTTCTTTCCAGAAAGAAACATCCTGGGACTTCATTGCTTCTTCATATGTTTTAGGATCATCCTCAACAATGAAGCAATAGGAGTATTGGTCAGAGACCTCATCCCTTGTTCCTTCAACTAAATATAATTGAAATTCGGTCTAAATGACTTTGGAGTCCCGACCCTTTTGCTCTTTTCGTGCAAGGTTCAAGTTGTTGAACAACAACCTCATCGTGGACCGATAACATCAAATAGTCTTGAATATTAAGTGTCAATTTCCACCGATAATGCTTGTAATTTATATCATTTATATGGATTTATGCTTGTTTTCCATCGTTTTCCACTTTCGGGTAAATTACGAGCATTGGAGCTAAAGAGGCGGGCGGAGAAATATCATAAGATTTATCATAGTATGTCGACTTTGAAGAAGTTACGCGTAACTCATCTCTCACATTACGCCGTAACTAAAGCGTGACTCAGAAAACCAACTCATCAGAAGGTTACGGCGTAACTCTTCCCAAAGGCTACGACGTAACTATATTAGGTCAAATGAGGTTCCACGCCACTGATACTTATGCCATAACTATTTCATCAACTACGGCGTAACCAAGTTTATTGAAGACTACAGCGTAACCACTAATTAGGTTACGCCGTAACTAGCAGATCTAGTGCAAAATACGTAGAATTGGATGTTACTTCGTAACTCTTAATTAGTTACGCCGTAACTAGGATCGTGCCTATAAATACAACCCTAAATCTGCATTTTTTATCATCTCTTCTCCTCCCTTCCAAAAGGGGCGATTAGGGAAAATTATCCCATTCCACACACAACAACCAGAGAACGTGGGAAAAAGCTCAAGGAAGGTCTAGAGGAGCATACAGAGCTGTCTCCAAGGGAGAAATCACTCCCCTATGATAAGCATTAGCATTTTATATTTTCTTTACTTTCAATTCATGTATTTCGTACCTTTGAATATTGAATTGGTTTGTATGATTAATATGAGAGACTAAGCACCTCTTGGTGCTGGCCTAGTTATGATTCCTTAATTGTTTTGTTTGTGTTTACATTACTTCCGTACAATTATTTCTAAGTGTATGCATGCATAGTTTATTGGTAGCCACCCTTGGTTCGGTAGTTTTGAATGTCGGTAGAGGCCAATTGCCTAGGAGATATGACCAACTGACCTTAGGTGAGCAAACTGAGATGGGAAGGGTAAGATATGACCAACTGACGACCCTTTCTACTTGTGCGATTTAACCAACTGATCACCTACCGTTTGGATGAACTTAAGAATTAGGGGGTGAGTGTTTAAGTTGCTAACACCCGGGCACTCACTATTATAAATCTAGCATGTAGCGGTACTTAATGACTTGGCTTAGGGACCGGGAACAACAGGACTTATGAGGGACACGACTTCTCCTGTGGTGGCATCTTCTTTGATAGGTTAGGGCAAATTGACCAAATGTTGTCCTCTCGACTTTGACCCCACCAAGTAATTGGAAGTAAGTAGACGTAGACATAACTAGCTAGGAGGATTAACTAGGTTAGCACCACTCTCCTCTATTGATTTACCCTTTACCTTTTATTTTCTTTATTCTGCTTTAGTAGTTTAATTAATTAATTCCCTATCGAAACCATTATTAATCTGTGACACCTAGACTTAGTAATAATCCAACACACATAGCTCTTGGGACGACCTCGACTTTATCGATTACTACACTACACACGACCGGGTACACTGCCCGTTAGTGCACTAGGGTAGACCATAGGTATAACGAGACTTTATAAATATTAAAACACAGTCATAAAACACGCATCAAGTTTTTGGTGCCATTCTTCGGGAGTTATATTATGATTAATATTAAGTCTTTCATTTCGTTTTAAACTTTTCTATTATTCTCACGATCATTATTCAAGTTTTCGGTACCATGGAAGTTGTTAACATCGATGACCTCACTCTTGTGGAATATTTGGCGTTGACAAGAGCGGAACAAGGGCCGGGTCTCGTAAGATCGGCAATTGGAGCAGATGTCCAGTTTGAAATCAGCTACCAGTTCATGAGGGAACTAAGACAAAAGCTTTTTGCGGGAACTGATGATGATGATGCTCACTTACATATACGAAGAGTTTTGGAAAACTCTGATCTTTTCCACGTTCCAGGGATCACTCATGATGCTCTTATGCTCAGGATATTTCCAATTACACTCACTGGAGCACCCAGAAGATGGTTTGACTGAATTCTAGCAGGGCCGATCAATACATGGCATCTTCTGAAAAAAGCATTTATTCGAAAATATTGTCCTCTTTCAATGATTGCCAGGAAGATAGAAGAAATAAGGAGTTTCAGACAAAAGTTGGATGAAACGCTTGATGAAGCTTGGGAAAGATATAATGACCTTCTATACAATTGCCCAATGCATGATCTCAACGACTATCAGAAAGTCTTTATTTTCTACAATGGGTTAAACACCGCTTCCCGCCAGATGCTCGACTCTCAAGGGCCGATTCCTATTATGCCACCTACTCAAGCCCTTAGATCAATACAAATGATGGCTGACCATTCACGAAATTGGTACGAAGGAGCAACCTCTTGGGCCACAAATAGCAATAGCTTGGATGACATTGGTGATATCACCAAAAGAGTTAATAAACTTGGATGTGATATGAAGATGGTTAAGGAAAACATTCATGCTATACATGAGCATTCTCTCCGAGAAGAATGCAAAGCATATGAGGAAGTCAAGTATATTGAGTCATTGGAGGAAGCCGTCAATAAATACTCGGATAATTTAAAAAGGATGCACGACTCAAATGACGAATGGATTAGGAAATTCAAGGAGGGCGCAAACTTAAATTTAAAAAAGTTTGACGCTAAGAGGAAAAGCTTGGAGGCTAAGCTTGAAGAATTAAACCAACAGGTCCTAGAAAGTAAAAAGAATGCGGTTGGATCTATCAAAGCAACGGTGGGAAAGATGAAAGAAGTCAGCAAGGAGCCGATTCCTCATGATTTACCTGATATCAGACCTTATGTACCACCTATCCCATTTCCAGGACGTTTGAAGATTGCGAGAAAAGAAGAAACAAGCAATGCTCAATTAAAGAAGATGGAAGCAAAGAGCTTAGAGGGTGATGAAGTTCCACAAGATGAGGAATCAACCACAACATAAAACGGTATGACTTCTAGCCTTTCTTTTAATCTTGCTTGTTTTTCTATTCAGGGTGCTGAGATTATGGATGAAATCGTGCAACCCGTCACATCACCCGATGATGGTTATGTAGCTCCGGCTACTGAACCAATTTTAGTTGATCTTGCAAAGGAAATTGAGGACATAATTTTGAACACTTCAGTGATTAACAAGGGGTCATATGAGCCAATTAATCAGCCACATCACGAGGTGAACAATTCATCAAGTTCATCGACTAAAACGGGTAAGGTAAGGAGGGAAATGGCATCTCCTTTAAGGTATGATGATTATCCATCATTTCCCCATCCTTTAGTAATTTCACACCCTCATGGTGTTTATCTCTATTTTCACCCACACTTAGTTTCAAGTGAAGGGAGAAACACCCTCTTACTTAGTAAATAAGGGTGGAGTCAAGCTAGTGACTTGAACAAAACAAGCGCTTTGTGGGAGGCACCCATGCCTATCTTTCCTTGTTCATTTCTTTTATTTTATTTCCATTTCATTGGGTTTTGTGTTTTAACCATTTTTGCAGGAAACGAGGAATGTTTCTTGCTGCAAGCATGTTTATCGACTATAGTTACGGCGTAACTCATCTCAGTGGTTACGCCATAACCAACCCCTTGCAACAGAATTTCGGATGCATTACCAATTACGGCGTAATTCCATCTCAGTGGTTACGCCGTAGCCACACGCTTTGCAGCATATGACAGGTTTTTCCAGTTATGGCGTAACTCCCTCAAAGAGTTACGACGTAACTATCCTCTGCTTTACTTCTTTCATCGTAAACACAATAACCTTGTATTAGTATTTTAAATGAACTTTGTGGGTATGTTCCCTGTAAACCCTCACGAGACTTCACTCGTCCACTTGGGACACCAAGTGGTTTAAAAACTTGTTGCATATGCTAAATGCAACCGTGATTCCCTGAAAGTGAGTTAGGTTTGTTTTCATTTTCATTTTTTCTTTTAGAATTATGCTTGTCGGTAGTGTGATTTTAGGGATTGAAGTTTACTTATGGATGCTTATACGAAGGCACGTCTCTTTTGTGGGCCTTATTTCTTTATGGAGCAAATTTCAGGGAAGTTCTCGCTCTATTTCTACTTTTCTCTTCACCTTTATTTAATGCTTAGTACAAAAGGGACTTTGTACAATTCAAGTGGGAGGACGAGAGTAGAATTATCTCTTGAACATTATTTTGCCCTCGTTTTTCTAGTTTATTTTGAAAAATTATACCATTTTTAAAATTTTGACATGTTTTTCTTAACCTAACTAGAGTAGACCTTAGCCGAGCACATACAACCCTTGATATATTATGGTGAGATTAGCCTTACCCGTTTCCAATATTTTACCCCAAATCCACCAAATTATGAGTGTGCCGGTAGCTTGTAAACTTTAGAACTTGGCCTTTGCATCATTTCGAGACCATAGACGAGGTATGTTGAGTTAGCTCGATGTATTTGGACTTTTCAATTTTAGAAGGCAATATTATAGGATTATCACCCAAATAGCCTACCATTGTGTGTCTATCGATTAGTCACCTCGACTTCTCGACCCCCATGTGAAACCCTTTTGTTGCACTCTTCTTTAGTGCAAGATACCCTTAGATACACCCATCTGGGCCATTACTTTCACTTTGTTCACCCATTATATTGTTTCGATACACCTATACACCTTAGCCTATCCCGGTAGTCTTTATTTGTGATTGGGAAGTCATTATTTGCCTAAGTTCAAGGTTCAAGTGGAAAGGTTCGAAATCACGCTTTCATCGACAACACATTCACGAAGATCATTGAAGACCCCAATTCCCATTGTTCATCTCAAGTGGGGGGATATTATGTTTAGTTATTATTGTTATGTTGAAAAAAAAAGTGATTCGAAAAAAAAAAAAAATTGTTGTTATGTTATTGTAAAGTGCGATGTTATAAGCACTATGTTATGAGCTTTATAGATTTAGTATCGAGGAGGCCACCTCGGTCACATTTGAAGATTGGAGTTGGTAATTATGCCAACAGTTGGAGAAAAGGTAGTGTGCCCATCACGACGTCCTCTAATGACACATCTACCTTGTATTTCATGATCCGGTTTCTTGACTTCAAAACTTGAACTTTGGGCGGACGGTAAGTGGTCATGACTTGGTTATAAATTTAGACTACCGCTTGTTTTTGATTTTACACCATTTATATATCCCATGTCTTATCCTACCCTTTAGTCATGAAGTGTGTCTAGGTGATGCAATGAGCAATCTTTGGTGTCTTGGCCATGGATTTGGTCATGTATCATTGATTTTGTCCACTTGCGCGTGACATGTTAGTAATGACGAGTCACCCTTAACCTTTGTCGTGTCTACCCATATTGCCTTTGAGAATTGTTTAGCCCTTAACTCTAGTGGTGGAGATTTGTGTAACCGAAATTGACACTTAGAAGCTTATGATAGAATACCCTTTCGTAAGGTGTTCGGCTTTGTTTTATTCTAGCATAAGGGATTTATAAACTTATATTTTCCAGGTTATGGGAGATATCTTTTAGGAATCTTTCTAATAAGGTCTACTTGAGGGCAAGTAGAGTTCAGTGGGGGATATTTGATAACATCAAATAGTCACGAATATTAAGTGTCAATTTCCCGATAATGCTTGTAATTTATATCATTTATATGGATTTATGCTTGTTTTCCATCATTTTCCACTTTCGGGTAAATTACGAGCATTGGAGCTAAAGAGACGCGAACCGGAGAAATATCATAAGATTTATCATAGTATGCTCGACTTTGAAGAAGTTACGGCGTAACTCATCTCTCACATTACGCCGTAACTAAAGCGTGACTCGAAAACCAACTCATCGGAAGGTTACGACGTAACTCTTCCCAAAGGCTCTGACGTAACTATATTAGGTCAAATGAGGTTCCACGTCGATACTTACGCCGTAACTATTTCATCAACTACGGCGTAACCAAGTTTATTGAAGACTACGGCGTAACCACTAATTAGGTTACGCCATAACTAGCGATCTAGTGCAAAATACGAAGAAATGGATGTTACGGCGTAACTAGGATCGTGCCTATAAATACTATAAAACCCCGCATTTTTATCATCATCTTCTCCTCCTTTCCAAAGGGGCGATTGGGGAAAGCCATCCCATTCCACACACAACAACCGAGAGCGTGGGAAAAAGCTCAAGGCGGTCTAGAGGAGCATACGGAGTTGTCTCCAAGGAGAAATCACTCCCATACGATAAGCATTAGCATTTTATATTTTCTTTACTTTCAATTCATGTATTTCATACCTTTGAATATTTAATTGGTTTGTATGATTAATATGAGCGGCAAAGCACCTCTTGGTCTTGGCCTAGTTATGATTCCTTAATTGTTTTTTTTGCGTTTATATTACTTCGTACAATTATTTCTAAGTGTATGCATGCATAGTTTATTGGTAGTCGTGTTCCAAATCGCGTAACCTTAATGGTTTAGCGGCGAATTCATGATTATATCATCACGGATATTTCATATAGACTAAGTTTAGTCTACATTTCATTAACATCATTGTCATCTTATTAGTTCATGCATGGCTTTGCATTTTTCATTAAAACGGATAATTTCATATTAAATAAACGCTATCGCGTAAGTTATTATTTTGAACGTTTAATCCGATACTTCCAAAAATTATCCCGACATATTTTTATACTTACTTTTAGTTGTAAAAATAATATTTTGAGTTTACCCAGTGTTTTAAATTTATTTTGTATATAAATCGTTAAATTTATATTATTACGACGCTTTTCTTAAAAACTACACGATAATTATTATATCACTCAAATTTTACAAGAAATGTATTTTACAATTTATATGATCTCAATATATTTTACTTGGATCCATTAAAAGTTATTTTTAGACAACACTACTCTAATTTCACAACTATATACAAGTTACAACACATTTGTACTTACCTATCTTTACTTACACAATTATTTACACAATAAATAAAAAGAAAAAAAAAATATATTATTGATATATATGCCCCCTTGGCCGACCAAGGGGGTGAATTATTATAGTTGGTAGAAAATTTTATTACTTAGATGGATTTGCACACAAACATCCTTACACACACATTCATTCACAAAAAAATTCAAGTCATCCTCTCTTCTTTTCTTCTCTCTAAAACCGGCCCTTATTGAAGATCAAGAAGAGATTCATAAAAATTTTCAAGATCAAGTATAAACAATATAGTTACACTCTTATTAAAGGTTTTGAAATAAAAACCTAGGGTGTTTAGGTTTAATCATTTGTTCTAGTCACCTCATCAAGTAACTAGTAAGCATATCATTTTCATTTACATTTTCCTTATCATTTCATATGTATTTCATCATTTTTTAGCAAGCATGCAAGACTTATGGTTATTTATACCATTTTAACATTGTTTTAGAGTTTTACATATATAAGTCATCCTATAAATTATCCCTTGTTATATATTAGTTTTGGTGATGTCTAGGAACCCATGACACCCTAAGAAGGTGTATGGTAGGATTAGATTAGCTTTGGAGTTGTTTTGAAGGGATTGGAATAGGTTTAGTACGAGAAAAACTCTTTTCGACAAGTATTAATAAGGGTCTGATCTTATTTTGTAATTCTGGAAAACGACAGTAGACATAAATTTTTGGCCTAGATATTTAGAAAATATACTTTAAAAGCGAATCCGTGGCGCTTGAACGGATTAAAGCGGAGCTATAACGAAGAAGTTATGAATTTTTCAAGTTTGACGACGAAATATATATATATCCACGAAATTTCACCAAACTTTTTTTGTATTGTACGAGTCAAAACGAGTCTTAAGCTTTATAAATTATTTCGACTTATCAAAAATATATTAGTATACTTTGATACGAAGCTAAGGACGTATAATACGTAGAAAACGGATTTGTAACGACTAAAATATGCACGTTTTCACAAAATTGCCGTAACTTATTAGTTAAGAAAAACTATATTTATTTTTATTTGACAAGTGTTACGGATAAACAAAGTGACCATATTGAAGGCTATTTTTAACATTGACGTAGAACTTTTTGTAACGAGATGTCTTCTAGTAAAAGTGAGATTATCAAGCATATTTTCCAAAATGACCAACCGTTTGTATAACGGAGTTGTAATAAATTATTTCTGGTTGCTTAAACTTTGCCGAAACTCACTTTTAAACTACATTTTGGACAAAATCACCCTACTTAACCTATGTTTTTCCTTATGAACGAGACCTCTAGGATAAAAACTTAAATGCCAAAACTTCGAGATTATGATACAAGCTTTCCAAAACCGTTGAGTTCGTCTCCTAACGTTCGATGTACACCATTTTACGACTAGCTTTTCGAGGCCATTTTAGTCACTTTCATGAAATTCCCAACGACTTTATTTTACGACGAAAAGTTATAATTTCACAATAAATCATTAAGAAACTATTGTAGGATGACATTTTGACGTAAATACTTGTAAAGTAATTTAAGAATGGTCAAGACGTCAAAAGAGTATTTTTTTTGACGAAGAGTATTATTTTCAAAACTCACAAATGGTATAAATAACATCCGAAATGCATGCATAACATTACATCATAACTTATTATGTATCATATCATTCATAATAGGTCAAGTTTAGTGATTCACACTACATTTCGGTGTACTCACTTTTGCCATCGCATCAATCTCCAAGTGAGTCATAGCCCCTACTCTTTTAATTGTTTTGAATTACTTTTGGGGGAGATACATGCTCAACTATTTCTATGACAATCATGATTAGTTGCAAACTATATGTTTATCTGAACTAAATGTTTAGTCATATTCTATATCATAAATCATGGAACTGAATGTCTTGGGATTATCATTGAGCTGAATGTCTTGGGATTATTATTGAGCTGAATGCCTTGGGATTATCATTGAGCTAAATGTCTTGGGAACATCATTGAGCTAAATGTCTTGGGAACATCATTGAGCTGAATGTCTTGGGATTATCATTGAACTAAATGTCTTGGTATAATTATGTCAAGTAACTATTGATACATTAAGTCATGCACTATCATGTGAATTCATTTGACATCATGTGTTTGAACCTAAACTATACACATTTTGGCAGTGGGTTGTGAACACACAGGTTGCAAGTTTTGTATGGGCGGAACTTGGGCGGGTGGATTTACAATGCCTTTCTTTGCATAAACGATTTTGAAAGACTTTACATTTCAACTCAAACTCTATGAACTCACTCAACCTTTGTGTTGACACTTTTTAGCATGTTTTATCTCAGGTATCTAAGGCATACACTTCATGGCATGCATGTGGACACATCGTAGAGTCGCGGTGACGACGCGTCTCACTTGGGTTTTACGCACTTTAAAACATCGTTTGAATTGTAACAAACTTATTTCCGCACAAGTTGATTTTTATTTGGGACCTATACTTGTAAACTCTGATTGTTTTATTAAATCAAACGATGTTCTTTTCAAACGACACATTAGGTCGTTCAATATAACTGTGATTGTGATGCTATGACAGTCAATCCCCAGGAATTCCATTCCACGCAAAGCAGTAATTTGGGGTGTGACAGATTGGCATCGAGCTTGATTATAGAGAACTAGGTTGCATCATTGACCCTAGACTATAACTACATCATCATAGCATCTCATCATTTCATCATAAGTGCATATTCACTTTACATGCGTTTATACGTACATTTTCGAGTTATTTACTTTCATTTCAAAATCGATTGTCACATGGATGCCTTCAAATACCCATCCCATCATATTCACATCACTCGGCGTGGAGAATGCCTGTCATTCCCTATCACAATTTTAACATCGCTTGACTCGACACCAAACAACATATGAGTCGATTAGTCCAAGCATTGCATAGTTACTCCTAAATTATACATAGCCCGATCACCTATGTCTAATTCGGGAAGAATCATGCAATGAAGGGAGTAGTAGGCTTATATGTGTAAGCAATCCGTGTCGAGCCAAATTTTCAAAGTCCTCCTACAAACCAATTTAGCCTAATCTCATGACGGTTCTCGTTTGATGAGTTGTGAGATTAAGTGAAAATTGGTTGGTAAAAGTCTTTGAGGGTTTTGCTCGAGAATGGGAAAGTTTTCCTCATCAACCCTAAACGGAGAGACCAACACGAATTGAATTCGTGGATGAATTCCTTTTTGTTGGCGAATGTGACAACTCGTAATTTCAGGTCATTTCTCAAAACAATTCATGCTTCACAATTTCATCATTTATCGTAAACTAGGTTTACGTGTTCCAAATTCGCGTAACCTTAATGGTTTAGCGGCGAATTCATGATTATATCATCACGGACATTTCATATAGACTAAGTTTAGTCTACATTTCATTAACATCATTGTCATCTTATTAGTTCATGCATGGCTTTGCATTTTTCATTAAAACGGATAATTTCATATTAAATAAACGCTATCGCGTAAGTTATTATTTTGAACATTTAATCCGATACTTCCAAAAATGATCCCGACATATTTTTATACTTACTTTTAGTTGTAAAAATAATATTTTGAGTTTACCCAGTGTTTTAAATTTATTTTGTATATAAATCGTTAAATTTATATTATTACGACGCTTTTCTTAAAAACTACACGATAATTATTATATCACTCAAATTTTACAAGAAATGTATTTTTACAATTTATATGATCTCAATATATTTTACTTGGATCCATTAAAAGTTATTTTTAGACAACACTACTCTAATTTCACAACTATATACAAGTTACAACACATTTGTACTTACCTATCTTTACTTACACAATTATTTACACAATAAATAAAAGAAAAAAAATATATTATTGATATATGCCCCTTGGCCGACCAAGGGGGTGAATATTATAGTTGGTAGAAAATTTTATTACTTAGATGGATTTGCACACAAACATCCTTACACACACATTCATTCACAAAAAAATTCAAGTCATCCTCTCTTCTTTTCTTCTCTCTAAAACCGGCCCTTATTGAAGATCAAGAAGAGATTCATAAAAATTTTCAAGATCAAGTATAAACAATATAGTTACACTCTTATTAAAGGTTTTGAAATAAAAACCTAGGGTGTTTAGGTTTAATCCTTTGTTCTAGTCACCTCATCAAGTAACTAGTAAGCATATCATTTTCATTTACATTTTTCCTTATCATTTCATATGTATTTCATCATTTTTTTAGCAAGCATGCAAGACTTATGGTTATTTATACCATTTTTAACATTGTTTTTAGAGTTTTACATATATAAGTCATCCTATAAATTATCCCTTGTTATATATTAGTTTTGGTGATGTCTAAGAACCCATGACACCCTAAGAAGGTGTATGGTAGGATTAGATTAGCTTTGGAGTTGTTTTGAAGGGATTGGAATAGGTTTAGTACGAGAAAAACTCTTTTCGACAAGTATTAATAAGGGTCTGATCTTATTTTGTAATTCTGGAAAAACGACAGTAGACATAAAATTTTTGGCCTAGATATTTAGAAAATATACTTTAAAAGCGAATCGTGGCGCTTGAGCGGATTAAAGCGGAGCTATAACGAAGAAGTTATGAATTTTTCAAGTTTTGACGAAATATATATATATCACGAAATTTCAGCAAACTGTTTTTGTATTGTACGAGTCAAAACGAGTCTTAAGCTTTATAAATTATTTCGACTTATCAAAAATATATTAGTATACTTTGATACGAAGCTAAGGACGTATAATACGGATTTGTAACGACTAAAATATGCACGTTTTCACAAAATTGCCGTAACTTATTAGTTAAGAAAAACTATTTTATTTTTATTTGACAAGTGTTACGGATAAACAAAGTGACCATATTGAAGGCTATTTTTAACGTTGACGTAGAACTTTTTGTAACGAGATGTCTTCTAGTAAAAGTGAGATTATCAAGCATATTTTCCAAAATGACCAACCGTTTGTATAACGGAGTTGTAATAAATTATTACGGTTGCTTAAACTTTGCGAAACTCACTTTTAAACTACATTTTGGACAAAATCACCCTACTTAACCTATGTTTTCCTTATGAGCGAGACCTCTAGGATAAAAACTTAAATGCCAAAACTTGAGATTATGATACAAGCTTTCCAAAACCGTTGAGTTCGTCTCCTAACGTTCGATGTACACCATTTTACGACTAGCTTTTCGAGGCCATTTTAGTCACTTTCATGAAATTTCCAACGACTTTATTTTTCTGACGAAAAGTTATAATTTCACAATAAATCATTAAGAAACTATTGTAGGATGACATTTTGACGTAAATACTTGTAAAGTAATTTAAGAATGGTCAAGACGTCAAAATAGTATTTTTTTGATGAAGAGTATTATTTTCAAAACTCACAAATGGTATAAATAACATCCGAAATGCATGCATAACATTACATCATAACTTATTATGTATCATATCATTCATAATAGGTCAAGTTTAGTGATTCACACTACATTTCGGTGTACTCACTTTTGCCATCGCATCATTGTCCAAGTGAGTCATAGCCCCTACTCTTTTAATTGTTTTGAATTACTTTTGGGGGAGATACATGCTCAACTATTTCTATGACAATCATGATTAGTTGCAAACTATATGTTTATCTGAACTGAATGTTTAGTCATATTCTATATCATAAATCATGGAACCGAATGTCTTGGGATTATCATTGAAGTGAATGTCTTGGGATTATTATTTGAATGCCTTGGGATTATCATTGAGCTAAATGTCTTGGGAACATCATTGAGCTAAATGTCTTGGGAACATCATTGAGTGAATGTCTTGGGATTATCATTGAACTAAATGTCTTGGTATAATTATGTCAAGTAACTATTGATACATTAAGTCATGCACTATCATGTGAATTCATTTGACATCATGTGTTTGAACCTAAACTATACACATTTTGGCGGTGGGTTGTGAACACACAGGTTGCAAGTTTTGTATGGGCGGAACTTGGGCGGGTGGATTTACAATGCCTTTCTTTGCATAAACGATTTTGAAAGACTTTACATTTCAACTCAAACTCTATGAACTCACTCAACCTTTGTGTTGACACTTTTAGCATGTTTTATCTCGGTATCTAAGGCATACACTTCATGGCATGCATGTGGACACATCGTAGAGTCGCGGTGACGACGCGTCTCACTTGGGTTTTACGCACTTTAAAACATCGTTTGAATTGTAACAAACTTATTTCCGCGCAAGTTGATTTTATTTGGGACCTATACTTGTAAACTCGATTGTTTTATTAAATCAAGCGATGTTCTTTTCAAACGACACATTAGGTCGTTCAATATAACTGTGATTGTGATGCTATGATCAATCCCGAGAATTCCATTCATTTGCAAAGCAGTAATTTGGGGTGTGTGAGAGCCACCCTTGGTTCGGTAGTTTTGAATGGCGGTAGAGGCCAATTGCCTAGGAGATATGACCAAGCGACCCTAGGTGAGCGGACCGAGACGGGAAGGGTATGATATGACCAAGCGACGACCCTTTCTACTTGTGCGATTTGACCAACCGATCACATACCGTTTGGATGAACTTAAGAATTAGAGGGTGAGTGTTTAAGTTGCTAACGCCGGGCACTCACTATTATAAATCTAGCATGTAGCGGTACTTAATGACTTGGCTTAGGGGACCGGGAACAACATGACTTATGAGGGACACCGACTTCTCCTGTGGTGGCATCTTTGCCGATAGGTTAGGCGAATTGACCAAATGCTATCCTCTCGACTTTAACCCCACGTGAAGTAATTGGAAGTAAGTAGACGTAGACATAACTAGCTAGGAAGATTAACTAGGTTAGCACCACTCTCCTCTATTGATTTACCCTTTACCTTTTATTTGCTTTATTCTGCTTTAGTAGTTTAATTAATTAATTCCCTATCGAAACTATTATTAATCTGTGACACCTAGACTTAGTAATAATCCAACACACATAGCTCTTGGGACGACCTCGGCTTTACCGATTACTACACTACACGCGACCGGGTACACTGCCCTTTAGTGCACTAGGGTAGACCATAGGTATAACGAGACTTTATAAATATTAAAACCTGGTCAGTAAAACCTGCATCAGGGACCTTATTAGGGACCTCTGATACACCAATGTCATTAGGAATCCTTTGACTTGGTCTAGGGACTGATGAGAATCTGCCCTCATCAAAAATTGCATCCCTTGATTCAATTATTGAGTTAATTGAAATATATTCATTAGGTTCTATAACATAGAATCTAAAAGCCTTGGAATGCTCAACATATCCAACACAGATGCATTCTGTGCCTCTTTCTCCCAAAGTTTTAAGCTTTGGACCAGGGAGTTTTACAATATCCATATAACCCAAAACCTTGAAAAAGTTCAGGTTGGGTTTCCTTTTAGTCCAGCGTTCATATGGGGTCACCTTGTTCTTTTTATTAGGAACCCTATTTAATAAATAGCAAGCTATTAACATAGCTTCATCCCAAAACCCTTGACTCAGCCCTGAATATGACAACATTGAGTTAACCATTTCTTTCAATATCCTGTTTTTCCTTTTAGAAATACCATTTTGCTGAGGAGTATAGGGAGCAGTCATTTCATGGATAATACCAACAGACTGAAAATAAAGAGTATCCATGTACTCACCTCCCCTACCAGTCCTTAATCTTTTGATCAGGGACCCAAGTTGCAATTCAACTTGATTTTAAACACTTTGAATTTATCTAATGCTTCATCCTTAGTATGTAACAAATAGACATAACAAAACCTAGAAGCATCATCAATAAATGTCACAGTACTTATTATTCCCTAAAGAGGAGTGGCATGCAAATCATACAGTCATCGTGTATTAGCTCAAGAGCTTAGTCTCACGATTAACACCCTGAAAAGGTTTCTTAGTTATTTTGGTCAACATACAAGTTTTACACTTTTCAGTGTCCATGTCAAATGCTTGGATTAACCCATCCTTAGACATATCTTGCATCATTTTATAGTGTACATGGCCAAGTCTATCATGCCATAAGGTAGAGTCAGTCAGGTCAGAGGTGGTCACAAAGGCTGAATTATCACATTAATTAACAATATTAAGCATGAACATTTGGTTACACAAATAGCCAAAACCAATAAACACACCATGCTTAGATAGAACAAATTTATCAGATTCAATAACTTGTTTAAAACCATGATTATTCAAAACACTACTTGAAACCAAGTTTTTCCTTATATCAGGAACATGAATAACATTAAAAAAAAGTTACAATCTTTCCAGAACTAAACTTAAGATCTACACAACCACGTCCATGCACCAAGGCTGTTGACTCATTTCCCATGTGAAGAATAGAACCATTATTCAGTGACTCATAAGTCTTGAACCAGCTTCTATCTTTGCACACATGAATAGTAGCTTCAGAGTCAACCCACCACGCAACATCATCATTGTAACACCCCAACCCGACTAGGGTAGACGTGTCACATTCTGGTGTCATATCAGAACATACAAACAAAATTTAAAAGCGGAAGCTTTACAAAAATAAATACCAAGTCATATAACAGATGACTTACAAAGAAAATACAAACCCCAATATGTCTAGAACAAAATGAAATGAAAAGGTAACTAGGGTCGGTCCACTAGGATAATCCAACTCTCAGCCCATCAAAGCCCATCTTCAACCTAAAAACCTGCCGCAGGAAAAGAAATGCGGCTGAGCTTAAAAAGCCTAGTGAACAGATATAACAAAACGAAAGCTAAACGAAATCAAGATGCAAATGAAATAAGGAAACTGATAACAATGTCACAACGAGAAGAGATCAATGAGATGATGAGGGTCCTGCAGAAACACAATCACACAAATACCCAAAGGACACATATAACAGAGGAGGAAAAGCACATAGCACATTGATGACATAAACGTACGCACATCTAAATAACCAGGCATACAATAAAGCAGGAAATCAGAGTATAAATAGGCCAACGGAAGTCCAAATGCTAGCGGAAGCAATTAACGAGAAAGTAAGCATGGCAATCACACAAGTCAAATAATTACAGTTAATAAAATAACCAGTATCATAACAGCGGAAGTACTAACAGCAGTCAAAACATGGCAGCCACACGTAACAAGTAGGAATACAGTACGAACATTATAATTGAATGGATTAAGGACATAGCAGGGCAACTAAACAAGTTAACAAGCCGGACAACATAAGTTGAACCATTTACCCAATCAAACAGCAGCATAAACAGAAATGTAAGCATGGCAGATCAACAATAAGCAGACGAGGATACTAACGGATAGTCATAGTCCATGAGATTAACCGAAAGAAGTATACAAGATAAACAGATCGACAATTGATTGCACCCTAGCATGGTCACCAGGCAAATCAAAGGGGGGTCACATAACAGTAGGATAACGTGTAATCAGGTGACAACCGGTGAATCATATAACCGCATACTAATCATATCGTAGCATGGTAAACAGTAGTCACATAAGACATGCAATAGCACAAACAAATTCAATAATCATATAATAACCCGGTACGTGAATGGAACGATAGTCTGAAGTAACGGAAAAGAGTATGACATATCAATGCAATGGAATATAGCATGGTAGTAGAGTGAGTCACATAAGACAATCAATACAGAATATGGTGCGTTCGGGAATACAGAAGGTACATTATATGTATGTCAATAGTGTAAGGTTTGTCAGAAATCTATCCCGAGCCAACAATACAATACAATACAATCAATAGTGGCATTAGCAGCCCAATATCCAATAGTAGCCATTGTATTCGGAGGGGTGACCTCGTAATACCAATACAATAGGAGGGGAGGCCTCAGTAATCAATGGAGTAGCTAGCTCCTAGACTGTGAGGGGGTGTATTGCACACACGCACCACATCACCAATACAATATCAATATCAATCCAATACAATACAAATCTAGGATGCATCCATATGCCCCCTGCAATACAATAGTGGCCAATACAATATCTGAAGCGCGCAATAATCAATACAATAACGGGGACGGTGTGTAACATCACTCGTACACACTAGAGTCATGCCATTGGTGCATCAATGACACGGACATGGAACCCCCATGCCTAGTTAATGGCTTGGGTATCAAACTGACAGGTCAATACAAAAGGTCCAAAGTGCAGCAATATACAAGTCTTCATAAGCAAATGTGCAATATCAATGGTTCACAATTCAGAGGTTCATAAAAATAGTTCAATATCACGGTCCAATATCAATATTTCAATATCAAAGGTTCAATAGCACAGATTCAATAGCACATGTCAATTGCAACAGTTCAGTAGCAAAGGTTCAGTAGCAATGGGTTCAATAACATAAGTTCAGTAACAGTGGTGCAATAACAGAGGGGTCAATAGCAAAGCAAAGATTCAATAGCAATGGTCATATAGCAAAGGGACCGATATCAAAGGTTCAATATCAGAGGGTAAATAGCAAAGGAATCATAGCAATGAAATATCATAAGCGAAACAAAGTCGAAGGATCAGAAAATTATGAGAAACCCCTACTGAAAAGGGATAGAATATCTGTACCTTATTCGAAGCAAGCAAATATGAAAGTAAAATCAAGAGATAAGATCAATCCCGCCGTCCGGAACCTATATGAATTAGATAACGCTTAATAAGAATCAGATTACTCATTTTAGACGGCTTTCCATTTTTAGCAGGTTTCCACTTTTAGTAACTCTCTATTTTAGGTAACTTTCTATTTTAGCAGGTTTCATAATTAGTAACTTTTCATAAATAGCAGGTTTCTATATTTAGTAAGTTTCCCTAATTAGCAGGTTTCCGTATTTAGCAAGTTTAGCCATTTATAATGCAATTAAAGTCATATTAAGTTAAATGATGCAAAATGAGTATTATCGCACTTTAAGGATCATTTATGCCAAATTACACAAATTTAGGGTCTAAAGTGTAAATATATCATACTTACTCATTTTACGCCTTTGGTCCATTTAGAAGTTATGCTAACATATCAAACTTCAAGTTTCATTTATTTCAAACTAACCTTTTATTTATATAACTCGTATATGTAAACAAGTCCTAGATTAGCGTATAATTTCTATTCATGCTTTAAGCCCCCATTGTAACTCTATATTATAATATTATAATAAATGAAATGTATGTATGTTCGTGTATGAGATGGTCCAAAAACAGATTCATATCAAGAGTTAATGTACATTTTCCATTCGATAAATACAAGCCTAATATCCTGATTTCATGTGGTTCATGTGTAATCATTTTATGCGTTAAGGTTTTTTTCCTTTCATGTGCATGTACCATTCGAATATAAATGATCTTTCTTTTATCATTTATGTGACATAGCAACATATCATTTATGTAGAGATTAGCATATAACCACATGTACTCTGATGGGTATTACTCGACAGAAAATCAAAGAAACATAAGAAGAAAAGTCGAATATAAAGATGATGTGGTTACCCTTGGTGTGTGAACGAGAGAAGAACAAAACGAAGGAGCCAAGGGTTTTTAAACCCCATGACAGCAACAACAACCATGACTGAGAATCCCACGACAACCAACCCAAGACGGCTTCCTTCGACCTAGCAATACCCACGACTTAAAGCCCTTATCACAGCCTCCCTTGCTGGCTTAGAACACTACGGCAGAAACACCAACTGCCACTCCTTCGAGTCCAACGAAACACGATCACTACCCACGTCCAGATTCAGAAACGGAAAAAGGAACAACGAGGTCATGATAGTACCTTGTAGCGTGTGAAAAGGAGAGGAAAAACAACGATTAACACCAAGCGAATCCAACCCCTTTGAGCTCTAGGAATCACGACAGCAGTAGCGGCAATAAACCCACACTCGAAACCAAGTCAATACAAGAACCAATACACGTGAAATCAACCTAGAAAATAAACTTTGAACCTCACCTTGGCCTGTGATTGTGTCGACAAAAAGAATGAAGGATGGAGGGAGTTTTCTTGTGTTTGCCGTATATTTTGTGTAAGTAGCTAGGGTTTTTGATAAAACTTAAATGAGGTTAAATGGGAATTATAATGATAAGAATGATTTATTTTTGGCAAAAGTTTAGGAGCCTCAAAGGCGTTTCTGCTGGCCGATCATCAAGGGATTTTCAATACCAAATCAAGCTTAATTCACCTTCTAAAAATACATTGTACACTTTATTACCATTTTATTTCTTAAGTAGTATATATAACATTTTAATGTGTTACATAGTTATTATAAGTTGATTATAAGTTTATAATTTTCAAAGTCTTGTACAAATTAATTATCATTAAGTGTCCCTCGATTTAACGAGCTTGTTATATTTCGCGAATTATTAGTTGAGGGTATTTTCATCCTTTAACGTATTTACGATTTTTGGGTTTTACAATCATCCTGCACATAGTTAGATTCAGATACATATGTAACATAATAAATTTGAAGAGATTCATTAAACATATTCCGACCTTTCAGGGACTTGGCTGAACCACCACTCCATGATCCACTAGTGCCTGATCCATTGGTTTTACCACCAACTTTAACACCTTTGCAATCCCTTTTAATGTGACCAGATTTGCCACATTTCCAACAAGTAGGTGTTTCCTTCTTGTTAGGGTCAGCCCTTGTGTTTTCATTATGTTTACGTTTGCCCTTATTATCATTGTACCTGGTGGAGTTTTTATGTTCCACCATATTGACAACAGATGGACCAGTAGCATTGCTACTCTTTGGCTTGTCATTATCCTGCACCCTCAGAGATTCCTCAATACGCAGATGACTGCCCAACTCAACAAGAGTTAACTCCTCCTTCTTATGTTTCATGGTATGCTTGAAATCTTTTCAAGAAGGGGGAAGTTTATCAATGACACAAGAGACTGAAATAGCGTCATCCATGTGCATATTGTGTTGTGTAAACCTTCCAAGTATACCAAGAAGTTCATTGTATTGTTTCATAACTGGTCTTGAATCAGTCATTTTGTAATTTGTGAAATTACTTACAAGGAACTTCTTACTTGATGCATCCTCAGCCATATATTTGGCATCCAAGGAATCCCATAGTTCTTTGGAAGATTCAAAATTCTGATAAATATCAATGAGAGAATTTAACATACCGTTGAGGATTAAACCTCTGCAAATGTAATCATCATTCCCCCATTTGCTCCTCTTCCCGATCTGTTCCACAATAGCATCATCCCCATCATCAGGAATAGGTGTAGTCAGAACATAGACCACACTCATGCTTGAAAGCAAGAAGTGCATCTTCTTCTGCCATCTCCTAAAGTCCACCCCTTCAAACTTGTCCAGGTTGACAAAGTTTGAAGCCATGTGTTTCATTGCAGCAGCAACCATTGATTATCACAAAATAGTTTACTTTGATTGTTGGTGGTTATGAGCCCAGCAGGGTAAGATAATCAGTAGCAATGCAAGACCAAATCAGGTTACCGGATATCACTTGAAATCGTGTGATCACTTTCCAAAGTAAACTATTCGACCCTATGCCTGGGTTACACGAATATCTACTTGGGATAAGACCAAATGTTTGTTATTGAATTAGACACAAATCAATAACCCTTGCGCATATAAGTGTTTTAGCTTTCTGTTTGTTTCTCATGGTTTTTCTCTATATTTCATGTTGATGATGTCGATCTCTATATATAGTAGAGAACACTCAACCCTAGTTAATGGACTTTATGATTATTTAACTGCTAATTAATTACCCATAATAAGCCTCCATTATCATAGGAATAGTGGTTACATGACCAATTAAACGTGGTTATAAAGCAGTTATAACAGCCACTTGAATGGGTTAAAGCTGTTACAAGTTAAGCACTACAACACAACCAGTAGGAACCAATACACTAGCAGTAGAAACCAATACACTAGCAGTAGGAACCATCAGTCACTACACTAACAGTAGTAACTAGCACTAGCAGTAGGAACCAATACACTAGCAGCAGGAACCATCAGTCACTACACTAGCAGTAGTAACCAACAGTCACTACACTAGCCGTAGTAACAAGCACTAGCAGTACTAACCACTATTGAGTCAGGGTGTTCAAGAACCTCATGGGTGTACACTCCGTACCTCCTAACCCAAAACCAGGTGTGAACTAATCCCACAAATACACTAAATTTTCCAACACTATCTTGTAGGCATTTTATCCCTAATTTCATTATCATCAACCTTTTAGATATTTTTAGTCGTCTCTCTCAGACACAACCTATTTTAATGATTTTACATAAACAATTTCACTATGTTAGGGATTGATTGTTATTTCGTATTCAAGAATGCAATATGTATTGACGTTGGTTATACTCATATTTTAATTTCATATAATCATATGGTTTTGTGTGCAACCCAAAAAAGTTATCTCGATTTACTTCTTCATTCTTTTAGTTATGTTTTTTATGTCTTTTATACAAGCAATTAAATATTTGCAGGTACAGTATAATGGCTTGTATGGCGATATACTATAATACTTAGAGGGTGTTTGGCTAAGCTTATTAAACATAAGCTTATTTGGGCTTATTTTTTATATGCTTTAAATTTACGGCTTTTTTGAGGCTTGACGACTTATTTAAGTTTATGATGATATGATTAACTTATATAAGCTGACAAATCCCAAAATAAGCCATAAAATTGAAGCTTATAAAAAAAAGCCGCAATTTCATTAAACTTCGGCTTATTTTTATAAGCTCCAATTTTACGGCTTATTTTGAGACTTGTCGACTCGTAAAAATTTATCATATCATAATAAACTTATATAAGCCGACAAGTTTTAAAATAAGCCGTAAAATTGGAGCTCATAAAAAGTAAGCTCAAATGGACTTACGTTTAATAAGTTTAGCGAAACGGGCCTTTAGTGAAACATGAAACTGATTATAACAATGCCTACGAGGCTACGAGTCTAAATATGGACAAGTAAATGTATGTGCTTATTGTGATAACAAGTTGATGATTGATGCTTCCATCCTGATAACAAGCTTCCTTGGTTCCTACCAAGTGAACGGCTTGGTGTTTTGGTTCGAAATTGGGATTAAGGGAGTTGCTTTGGCGGTTGTGGTAACAGATATTGTGTATCTACTTACCCTTTTGCTTTACATGCATACAACATGTGACATTTCGATTAGAACTTTTGATTTTGTCTAATGTTTCACTGAGTTGACACCTATGCAATTCCTAGTTGTTGGTCTGCATGTTTGGAATGGTGGTTTTATGATTTGATGATCTTTTTATCCGGGTTGCTTCCAAAGGACACTAAAGCTACTATTTCTGCAATGAATCTTTTGTTGCAAGCAACCTCATTGATCTATATATTCCCTTTAGAACTTAGTTCGGTTGTTTCAGCCCGAGTTGGGAATGAGTTAGGATCAAACTTACCAAAGAAAGCCAAACAAGTATCATACATGGCAGTATCATGTGCTTTTGTGATTAGGTTTATCGTCGTAGCATTGACCAGTATGGGAGTATATTCACAAAGGATAAAACTATCATTTCGCTAATAACAAAACTCATGCGAGTGTTAAGTGCTTGTGAGATCGCAAACTGCCCACAAACTACTATAAGTGGGATGTTAAGTGGTTGTGCTCGACCAAACCTTGGCGCATTGATATATTTTGGCCTGTTTTATGTTATTGGGCTTCCAATGGCAGGGTTCATGGGCTTTGCTAAAAGAATGGCCTTGTGGGTTTGTGGTACGGACTCTTGGTGGCCCAATTGTCTTGCTTCATCTTGATGTTTATTTTCTTTGTTGAAAACGAACCGGAAAAAGGAGACTAATAGAGAAAAACTCTTGTGAAATAAAATTAAATCATATGAAGATATCATAAATTATGTAATGCTAGCTAAGAATCATGTTTTTTTTTTTTTTTTTTTTTTTTTTTTTTAGAACGACAACTAACTATCTCACAATGTATAACCACAAATTATTTCACATGTCCTAAGCATGAATTGAACCCACAACCATTTTATTGAGAAGCTTCTCACACAATATGAGGTACCATTAAGACACAAACCTTTTGGTTCTTTATATTTTAATATATGATTACAACATGTCCATTAACTATGTACAAGAAAAACAAAGTTGCTCGATAGAATTACTGATATAAAGCCATAAAAGTGTAAATGAAAAACACAAATTCATTAAATGTGAACGGTAGAATATCTAAAACATTAGTCATTTCCTATAATTTATATTTTTTGGTCCACGTCGAGTATGTATCAACATTATTTTAAGATAGCGCAATTATTTCAAAACGTATTTAACTTTTTACAAAAAAATTTAGCATTTATTAATTTATTTTTCCCATTAAATACACCAAGTGTTTAATATTCTCAATTTGTCTACTATTGTGGTCTATACATAAATCGTTTTCTACATACAGTAAATAGATACCACAATTTGATGTTTTTAATAGAATCTTTTAATACACACATGTATTTCATGACAAGTTAGACATATATGTTAAAATAACCCTTTAAAATACCATTTCCTTTTAAATTTTTTTGAGAGAATCCCTCGTAGAAAGGTTAGAAAAATGTGATAGATATGAATAAGCCTTTATAAAGTTAGATATATATTTGATATCATTTAAATAACCCTTTACAACTAATTTTAGTAAATATAATATATGGAAAATCTATATTGCAGATATGCAGAAACATTAACTAAAGTTTGAATATATGGTATAAAGAAAAACGTATTTATCCAAGGAGATGGATTTTGTAATTTCGTTTCTTCCATTTTTTTAGAAAGTCAATTTTTCCGATGTATGTAGAGACGGACTCGTAATCTTTTGAAGGGTGGTGCACAAATTTTTCTTATGATAATTATAAGTACTAAAGTTGCACCATCAGAATGTTACTAGCTAAAATCATATGTTGCACGTGCAAAAATAAAAATAAAAAATTACACTTCGTGATATATAAACGGGTGAGGCTCGTGCCACACCAAGCTCCCAAGTGAGTATGTCGCTGGTTGTATGTGAAGAAAAGTATCTTGAACAGACAATGTTTATTTGTAAGATCACATGTTTGTTACCGTGGTTGGATAATATTATAAACAGTGTGAATAAGTGAAATCACATGTTTGATACTTTGCTAGGACAAGATTCAACGCAACGTGAATTAGCCAATGTGGTTTAGCAATATTACACGTTTGATGCAATGAAAGTATACCATTTTATAATTAATAAATGAAGCTTAGAGGTGAGGTCTAGTGATTAGTGCTTGATATTTTTTGGCGTCTCACGTTCAAACCTTACTGACAGAACAAAGCGAACTATGATAATTATAAAAAAATTATCTATTATTTTAATTTGGTGTAATTGCTTGGAAATGCATCTAACTTGTCATTTTTTACAATTCTATGTAGCCAATTTATTTTCTTTTAAACTCTTATACTTCTGAATTTCATGTCTTCCATGTACTCACTGACCGGCCGACCTGACGACATCTACGTGGAGCAGGTTACCATACACCGCATATCCATGTGTTTACTCTTTTGTTATGCGCTTATTCTATAACCTAATATATCCATTATCTAGTAAACCTTATCTCTTTCATATCACCATCCCCCCACCAACCAACATTATCAAACCCTTATTTTTTCAAAACTTTTATCTAAACTTGCACCAATCGTCCCCATTAGCCACCACATAACCAGCCACCATTCGTCCCCTAAAATTTGAATCCGTAAATATGCTTTCCTCTGCATTTTCTTGTAGGTCTTATTGTAGGTATGTGCAAGATATTGCTAATAGGACTCATTTAATTGTGGCAATGCAATAGAAGAACATGTGTTGATAACATCAGATGTATGCTACTTTTACCTATCATTTATCCCACAATTATTGCCTATTTATTATGTGTTTATGTCTGAATTGATAATTAATTCATTACTTTGGTAATTTTCAGTATTTATGGAGCAATTTCGGTAAAGACACAGAAAACAACAGGATTTGGAGCATAAATGAAGAATCTATATGCAAACTATGTAGAGCATATGGCGTATCTACTTCTGGAGATACGTTGTATCAACACATGGAAGAATTCACTAGTTACTGGTAAATTAGAAGACATACGACGTATTAAACTCTGGCAATACCCGATATCTAAAGCTCTTCAGTCAAAGCCCAAATAAACCGTTGAAGGCATACGACGTATAATATTGATAATCTTATCCCCATTTCAAGCTTGAAGGTTTATGAAGAATACGGCGTATCACTCTTCAATAATACGGCGTATTTAAAGATACGCATGTATATGCTGGAAATATTCTTTCTTATTCCCTACTTACGAAAACCTGGATACCTCGTATTGATGCCCCGGACATAACACTATACATAGAACCCTCACATACAGTTTTTATAAACCATTCCACACCACCACAGCTGAATTCTAGCCTAGTTCACCCAAGATTTTAGTCCCACAAGCTAGTAGATCAAGAGGAGAAGGTTTCATATCATCATACAAAGAGTGTTCAATTGGTTTGCATGCTAATTACATTATGTCTTTCATTTTTGAATCATTTGTAATTTCTTTTGTATTTGCTACCTACATTATGGGCTAACACCCTTGGGTGTTAACCATGTTATGACTACTTTGTTTATGTTATTTAGTTTATTTAATAATTGATGCATTTTTTTGGATAATTTATGTGTTTACCATTCAAATAGTATACTCATTTACTTGTTTAGCATTTAATGTTTATTGTATAGATCATCATAGTGTAACTCTTTAGTATGTAGGTGGTCCGTATCACTATAGTCACAATACATCATATGGGGTAAAAAGCCGGATTGTGTGTGCTCGACCTTAGTACTCTGGGAGTATGAACCCGAGGTTAGACAAATAATGCGAAAATACTTAAGTTAGTAAAGTGCTCTTCAATAAAGTGACACGTGAGAATAGTAGGCTTCGTAAGACCGATGGGTTACAGCAGGTAAATCACATAGATTAGTTGACACCACTTATTGCATGTTTGTAACTGATTAGACCGATAAATTGCTTCATATATATAGGTTGCATGAATAGGATTAGGTAATCGAGAAATCAGGCTTAGTTAAATTAGATAGAGATGCTTCTATGTACATTTATGATGTCACCAATACTTTATATTAAATTATTGCACTAATGAACTAACAACTTAGTAGAAGTAACATGGCTAGCACTTCCTTCTCTATATTGATCACAACCTTAGCATAATAGTAGTTTAGTTTACTTTTCTTGTTTTAGTAGAATAATTACTCAAATCAAAACCCCCTTTAAAAAATGTAAAATTTCACTAGGTTAGTCTAGACAACATCTACTCCTGCGAATGACTCATACTTACCCTACTAGCTACATTGATCGGGTACACTGCCCGTTAGTGTTTGTCTATAGGTTAGTTCGGCAAAATATAAATTTAAAACTTGGTTAAATAAATAGACTGTTACAGTGTATCATGATTTGAAGGTATACGGTGCATTAGACTTTGGAAATACGCGTATTTAAATGAAGACAGATTCCTTTTTCTTGTTCGCATTTTAACCATGGAGGATCATAACGAGCAATATCAGGGGAGTATTCCGTTACTAATTCTACACATTTTATGTTTTTGTATTTATTTGTACAACGAGGGTGTTGTACAGTTCAAGTAGGGAGATACATAGAATTAGAATTTTACTTTTCATTTATCTATAAAAATGCCTATAATATGCTAAAATTTATTTAACATGTTTTCCGGAGATTATTAGTAGCATAACTTGCACACAATTCACTTATTTCCTCTATTTTACTCAAATTCTACATAAATATGAGTGTGCCTGTGGTTCGTTGTAGACTTTAAAACTTTGGCTTGGTATCTCTATTCGAGACCATAATAATGAGCATTGCATTAGGGATGCCTAGTGTAATCGGCAGTAATAAATGAATAAAGCAAATTATTATGATTCACCCAAATGGCCCATGTCGCTTGCATATGTTTGTTTATTAACTAACTAAACTCGTTAAAACCCTTTGTTAATCTCATCTTTAGAGTAAGATACCCCTAGAGTAACATGTTGAGCCTATCTATTCGTTTGTTGAACCAACCATATGTTTATGTTTCGTTACACCTTTATACCTACCTACCGTGTAGATTAATGTCCATTTGTTGGTTGCTAGTTGCTACATGTGTCCCATGTATTTCCTATGTTCGTGTGAGTTCTTTGTTTGATTATTTTCTAGAGAGACATTAGTCGGGAAAATTGCACAATGCAATGAGAATGTGAAAGTATGTATTTTGAGTCATGTTTTTGTACTAAGAGTTTCACTATTTATTATTTTCTTCGAGTTTTTAAACATTCATGATTATTATAGATGGAGTACTATTGGTGAAATGGTAAAGTATTATACCATTAGATTTTTTTTAAAGAAAAGAAAAGAAAAAAAAGAGAAAATTATGAGTTAGTGCATATGTTGGTACGTGATATAAACCAACATTTGTTATTATTAATTTAAATGTTCATAATATACAACACTTGTTAGTTTTTATTCATTTTAGTGTATTAGTGGCCATAACTTTGCCACTATTGTTGTAATATATTTTGGGACCTTATGGGAGTTGGTTAATTGGGATAGCCAACTTGGCATGTTTTATTAGTTTGTCGATGATGATTGATCGAGGTATCTTTAAGTCTAATTCGTGTGTCACTAAAGCGTGTATTTTTCGTGTTAAAGCGTGACCGAGTCAATGATAAATGTCTTGTGGAAAACTAGAATGGGGGAGGGGGGTTGAATAGTTTTACCAATTAAAAACTTCCTTTTAAATTATTTAGATCGACTTATGTCAATCTATTTGGATGTGTGTTGGATGTTGATAAACAAACATATAGAGATATAAATATGTAATGAAAAGGTAAAGAGTAAGAGGCACAAAACCACAACGAGAGTATTTATAGTGGTCCGGCTACAAGGACACCTTCCTTGCCCTACTCCACTCCCGAGTCACCTACTCGAGAGTTCGTAATCACTACACAACACCGACTCCTTATGGTGAAGAAACCTTCACAACGTCGCCTACACTTTATCCGGTATAAGGCTAGATACCGGGTCCTTTTCACCAAGGAGAACCAATCCTATCACAACGTTGCCTACCCTTTATCCGGTACTAGGCTAGATACCGAGTTCCATTACAATGGAGGAACTACTACCCAACACTACACCAATCACCTAACCCCAAAGAAGATCTACTCCTTATAACAACATCAAAAAGGATATCAATATCCTTTGACCCAATACTAATCTATCTTGTACATCGAATTACACCATATCAAATGTACACCTTAGGAACCTTTTACTAATGCCTTTGACTCGATCTTCAAGACACCCTTCACTAATGTCTTGTGTCTTGACTTCTAGGCACCCTTCACTAATGCTTTTAGTCTTGACTTCTAAGCACCCTCCACAAGTGCTTATGATACGGACGATAGATACCCTTCACTAATATCTTCTTCTTGACACTTGAGACACCTTTCACAAATGTCTTCAACACTATACTTCTTAGGAGAAAGAAAACAATCATCAACAAGAGGACTTCAGTAGTCTTGATGATGAGGAAGCATGGCAACTCATGTACTTGAGCTTGCTTGACTTTAAAAGTGGTGATCTCGCCTTTAAGAGGAACCTAGAGGATCACACAAAAACAAAACTACATACATAGATCACTTGGATCTGGGGTTAGTGAGTTTTTAACTCAAAGGGAAATTGTGAGAGAAAGGGGTGAGAAACAATGAATAAATGACTCACTATTTATAGAGAGAAAATGTCCACTGTTCCACGGATCCCACGGATCCCTCCCTCAAAGGATCCGTCTAGTGTAAAACTATGGATCCGTGGGACGCTCCTCTTTGCCCATGGGTATTTTGGTTATGGGTCATGGGTTATGGGTTGATCCATGGGTATTTCTTTAGATACAATGTATCTAATGAGTGCAATGTATCTAGTCAAGGGTATGGGTCAATACAATGGGTTATGGATATGCTCCATGGGTTGTAGTTTTTACCCATTATAATACATACTAGTTATGTATATATTTGCCCAATATGTAAACACTAGTTGTTGTACATATGTATTACTAAATCATAAAATCACTTATACTTGTTTTAGTGTTTTATGTGAAAACGTAAGTGTGTTAGAAAACTATTGGCTCAAACCATTTCGTATTCTATTTGTTTCGTTAAAATGATTTCGTTTGTTATCGACAAAACATTAGAAGATCGTAAAATATAAATAAGCGTTTTACGGCTTATTTGTATTAACAATCTCCCCCTTTTTGTTGATGACAAATCATAAAATTATTTTAAGGAAAAACTAAAATTCGTAAAAGTTTGAATTTGTAGTTTTTACTTTCTTCTCCCCCTTTTTGTCGAAACAAAAAGAGCTTCGAAGGTAAACTAACACATTGTTTTAAGAAAATCATGTGAGAAAAAGGAAAAGAAAAATAATAGAGAGCAAGTAACGGGAAAAGATCTCGTCTTAACTCCCCCTTGACGAGTCCATCCCTATGTGAGGGCGCCATGAAAATTAATACTAAGCTAGTTCATTTGCAACTAAGTTTGCAAAAGATTTCGTCTATGTGACGAGTATGCTCCCCCTTGATGATTGCAACTTTGCAAAGGGATGTCATGAAATGTAATCCTAATATTGCAAGTGATTTTGCAATGTATTGCTTTGACACAAAGCTCCCCCTAGTTTTATGGTGTTAAAGTCTTCATGTGTAAATTGAATAACTACAAGACAAAGGTTAGAAAGCAAGTATAATGCATAATTTCCTGCAAATATGATTCGAGTTAGTAGAAAAATAGTTTTCTGTTGCACGGATCCCACGGTTCCCTCATTTGGGGGAACCGTCGAGGCAAATATCAGGGATCCGTCTGGCTGATGGCTCAATTAAGCAATGGTGATATAACAAATAATGTTAACATCAAAGTGAGATATGTATTATAAAACATAATCATATACTCAGAAAAATAGTAAGTATCATGTAATTTCATTTAATAAAACTAGAGGTATGATATACATGACTCTAAAAAATAGTAAGTATCATGTAATTTCATTTAATATCCTTTGACCCAATACTAATCTATCTTGTACATCGAATCACACCATATCGAATGTACACCTTAGGCACCTTTTACTAATGCCTTTGACTCGATCTTCAAGACACCCTTCACTAATGTCTTGTGACTTGACTTCTAGGCACCCTTCACTAATGCTTTTAGTCTTGACTTTTAAGCACCCTCCACAAGTGCTTATGATACGGACGATAGATACCCTTCACTAATATCTTTGTTTTGACACTTGAGATACCTTTCACAAATGTCTTCAACACTACACTTCTTAGGAGAAAGAAAACAATCATCAACAAGAGGAATTCAGTAGTCTTGATGATGAGGAAGCATGGCAAGTCATGGACTTGAGCTTGCTTGACTTCAAAAGTGGTGATCTCGCCTTTAAGAGGAACCTAGAGGATCACACAAAAACAAAACTATATACATAGATCACTTAGATATGGGGTTAGTGAGTTTTTAACTCAAAGGGAAATTGTGAGAAACAATGAAGAAATGACTCACTATTTATAGAGAGAAAATGTCCACTGTTCCACGGATCCCTCCCTCAAGGGATCCGTCTAGTGTAAAACTAGGGATCCGTGGGACGCTCCTCTTTGCCAATGGGTATTTTGGTTATGGGTTGATCCATGGGTATTTCTTTAGATACAATGTCTCTAATGAGTGCAATGTATCTAGTCAAGTGGGTATGGGTCAATACCATGGGTTATGGATATGCTCCATGGGTTGTAGTTTTTACCCATTATAATACATACTAGTTATGTATATATTTGCCCAACATGTAAACACTAGTTGTTGTATATATGTATTACTAAATCATAAAATCACTTATACTTGTTTTAGTGTTTTATGTGAAAACGTAAGTGTGTTAGAAAACTATTGGCTCAAACCATTTACGTATTTTATTTGTTTCGTTAAAATGATTTTACGTTTGTTATCGACAAAACATTAAAAGATCGTAAAATATAAATAAACGTTTTATGGCTTATTTGTCTTAACATGTCTCTTTCGGGTTTTAGTAAGGTAGTAGCTAGTAGCACTTGGTAGTGTACTTAATCTATTTGTTTTGTTATTTTTATTTTAAACCATTTATAAATGTATTTGATGCCTAATACGTACCTTTATCATTCTTCATCCTAACATTTAGCTTACTCGAATGAGGGAATTTAGCAATCATAGCTGTCCTATTCATGGATTTTGATGAGCATTTGTGGTTTTGTTGCCTTCATTGGTGTAATATTATCGGTAAATAATACTTTATCATATCCTTTAGCTTATTCGATATCGTTCAAGCACAGATACTTGAAGTCAGACTCTGGGAATTCATGAATGCTTTCATCTTCTCTAACCACAACGATCTTTGACATACCCGATTAGTCCGGTACTCTCAACGTTCAACACTTCTTTGATTTTGTAGTTAGGGTTCAAATCATCTCCGTTGTTTCTTGTTTCTCTTTGTTTAACTTTTTATACTAGTTTTCTTCTGTCATCATGCCAATGTTGAATCGACAATCTGGCTTCTTCATTAAATCGTTTCCACTTGATCACTTTCTTCATCCACTTGTCGGTGATAATTTCTTCAATTTCATCTTCTGTATAGTATGTTGGTAGCACAATAAGATTGACAATACATACGACTTTTGATCAGTGTTTCCGTTCTTTAGATAAGCAAGGTCATAGTTCAGCAACTTTGATGGTGGTTTCGATGGATCTCTTTTACAACCATAGTACATTCGATCCTTGCGTGACCACTACGGATCAAGTAGCTCTTCTTTACTATTGTCATAACTGGCAAATTAGGGAGCCCTTTTAGGTACCGCATTACGCTAGTTAGATCGAGTAGATTGCCTATAGGAGTTGATTCGGATAAAGGTGACTTGACTTGGTATCATTTATTTGCTTTTTATGATTTATTTTGGTATTGAATGAGTTATGGTATGAGTTATGACCCGTAAAGTTAGGCACTACTTGAGTCGACACAGTAAAAACCTAAAACAAGAGAAAAGTAACATTTAACTCGTTACGTGGGAATACGACGTATTAATAATCAGAACTCGTGGAAAAAGGTAATTAAAAGCAATGGCGCTATAAATAAAAATAATTGGTCACTAGTTATAAAATATACTAGCCCGTGAGTAGTGGTTCGGGAAAGTTTACAAAAATTACGACATTAGCCCCATTGTTTACTTATGGCCGGCGCCCCCTCTTTTGTCCTAAAATAATTATTATTTAATCCCTCCTTAAAAAATATAAATACCCATCCCCCCCACACACACATCTTCTCCCTCCTCAAACCCTAATTTAACTTTCTCCATCTACCACCTCTAGCCGCCGCCCACTTTCGGCTATCCACCGCCACCACCACCGCACGTGGGATCTCACTACCACCACCAAAACCTTCATCTCATTCTCCTTTTTCTTTTGCTATATAGCACGCGCCACCCCTCTACCATATCGCCACCCCAAACGCGCCTAAACATCATTCTTGTTCGTGTTTTCTTGTTCTAAATATAGATCGGGAAGAAAGAGAGGTAAATGAAATAAGTGTACCACTCGTTCGTCCGTTTTTGGTTGGGTTTAGATGGACACAAACGCATAAACTAGTTTTAAACATGATAAAAACTTGATAATGTGAGTTGGTATCGAGTGTGTCGTATCGGGTCTCTTGTATGCATTTTTATTTATGTTGTTTTGATGTTTTGATTATGGTTTGTTGTTGATATTGGAGGATTGATGGAGTTGGAAAGCTAACCGGGACCATGAGGTCCGGTTTGGTTGCGTTGGGGGAGTGACCGCGAGCCACAAGGACCAAACGGTCTGTTTGGTGTTGCCTTGGGGAGTGACCGAGACCCACAAGGACCCTATGGTCCGGGTTGGGTTGTCGTGGTAATGGTTTGGATGTTGTTGTTGATGTTAGGAGTGATCGGGACCAAGATGGTCCGGTCGTGTGATGGGTTTGGACGAGACACGAGGGAGCCAAAAGACCTTTAAGGTCCGTTTGGTTCGCGTGGTCTTACCGTGGCCAAGTCGAGACCATTAGGGTCTCGGCATTGGTTTCGGGTGTTGTTTGATACTTGATTGGATGTCGGGATTAATGTGAGTTGAATGGAGAGTGTTGATACATTGTCGAGCCATAGGTTTAGGGTCGGTAACGAGTGGAATTGTTTATTTGGACTTGAAATTATTATATGTGAACTTTGCGCAACGTCGGTGTTACCGTGACTTTCTAGTCTCTGTTGACCCCGACAACGCCGTAAGATGGACTTATATTATTTATTGGACAATATGACGTATAAAAGCCGAGAGTCATGACTCGGACTTGTGAACTCGAGACGGATAATAACTCGAAATGTAAATTGAAAACTTGACGTAATATATATATAAACATGTAAATAGACTAGAAAAATAGAAAATAGTAAGTTCTTTTATTAAATATTTAGTAACAAGACTCGCCTTGTTATTCGATATTTAAAAGGGAACTAACGACTTAAAAATGGAAAAGTTTTATAATAACGAGTTATTAAGCGTTTGAGGCCGTCTACAAAACATGTCATTTATGAGTGTTTAATAATCATTATGGGTTCGCATGGGTTGCGGATGACTTGTCATTAATAGGTTTAACCAGCGTAGATAGCGGACTTATTGGGTTGTGAATCCAATAAGAGCCCTTTATGCGTGGGATAAAGATATTAATGAACAAATTATCCTTATAACTCGTTAGTTTGTGACTAGTTTTGGAATAATAAGTGAAATAAATAAATAGTTGAGTTTATCAAGTTGAAGAATTGATAAGATCTAACGATTTATTTCAAGGTCATTCCGTTTGTCAAGGTCGGTGCCGACCCGACTCGCTTGTTGAGAATCAAAATACCGACAACCCGCCGCTTAGAATCGAACCTCAATTATCAAGGTGAAAATGGTCATGTCCCACCGATCCCTACTACTATGAATCAAGCCCGCATCGACCCGACTCATGGCGTGTCATTTGTTTACTAAGTAGTCGACTCACTCAAACACCTTTGTTGGAACCCCACCGCTTAATCGAACTCGAGGTTGTACCTATAAGTAGTTCCGGTTATGTGGTCCCATCGATTTCAGAGGAACCGAGGGAGTGGTTTACCTAATGAGGTGGATGGAGAAAACCGAATTGGTGTTCACTGTCAGTAAATGTGATGAGGACGCCAAGGTGAAGTACGCGACATTCACTCTGAAGGACGAAGCGTTGACTTGGTGGAACAACTATCACAAATCGGTAGGAAGTGAGGTAGCTTACGCGATGACTTGGTGTTGGAATCACTCCTAAACCATAATCAAGTGTTTGTAATTAATATGTAATAGTTAGCTTTATTATGGCCTTTATGTTTGTTATTAGCCTTAAGCTTATGTAGAAGGCCCATGAGCTTAGGCCCAAGCCCATTTAAGAAAGGATGGAAACTAGGAGTGTTGCCCTAGCTTTCCCCCTATAAATACTCTTGTAAACCCTCATTTGAGGGTTGGTTGTTCAAGTTATTTCTTTTCATACTCCTACGCGTAAACCGTATCATATTATCATGTGTGTGTGGTTTTACTTGTTCAATCGCCTCATCTCTTTCTTATAAGCTTGTGTTTGTAAAACTAGTGACCTAACGATGGTATCAATCGCCTAATAGTTGAGTGAGCGTATTGTTTGAAGTGAGTTTTGGTCTCACGCCTAACTTGCGTATACCTCACCTTTAGCTTGATCAAAAACGTATTTTTACACTTTTGAATCCAAGATTCTTGTACTTTCAACGTTTTAAGGTGTTAAAATACTTGTTTTGGCAAAAGTTTCAAACTTTATCGTGGATAGTTGTTTTCATCTAGTTTTGAGCGTGGGTAAAGTTCTACGCGTAGCTGTTTTAGAGGCTTTGGTTCATCAAGTTTCACACTTTTGTGTATTTTGGCGTTATTGAAGCTATTTTATCACACAAAAGCGGTTTAGAAACACTTTTGGAAAGAATCAAAGTTACGAGCATTTCTACGCGTAGTAAAACCCTAAAACTACGCGTAAGTGCTTCCTTGGTTTTATCTTCATTTTCGTGGTTTATTCCGTGTTTTCTTACTTGGATAAGTCGAAAATCGTCGACTTTGGATATCTTTTGCCTTTGTGATAGTGTAAAAGATCATTTGAGCAAAAACCTAAAATTACGCATAAGCATAAGCTTACGGCGTGAAATCCTACGCCTAAGATTTTCCTCGCCTAAGCCTAGTCTTACGCATAAGAAAATCCTCGCCTAACTTTTGTCTCGCCTAACTTTAGTGCTTTTCCCTACTTACGCGTAAGCTAAATCCTCGCGTAACTCCTTATTATTCGCGTAACTTTGGTGTTTTACGCATAAGTGCTACTTGGTTCTTGTCTTTTCTCGCCTAAGGACACTTCATCAACAAAGGTTCATTCGACTACAAAGATCCATTTTACCAACACAAGTTTTCAACATGTCTCAACCACCATACTCTAACTATTTCCTTACACTTATCCTCAACGACAACAACAACTAAGTCCACAACATCAACAATGGAATCAACAACAAGCAATTTATCAACAACAATTTAATCAACAACATACTCCACAACTTGGTGCAATTCCCCACCACAAATGGTTCAAACACCGCCAAGTCTTCAAGTTCAACCCTACACAAATGAATTCAATCAACATCCATCAAGGAACACTATGAAGGAACCCACTTGGTTTGCAAAGATGTGTGAAGCTTTAAGCGACCAACAATCAATTCATGAGGTTGGATCACTTGATAGACCTCCAATGCTCACTCCGAAACTACGATCAATGGGTAATAAGGTTCTTTAGGTTTTGTGATCGGAAGAAGCCACATGGAAAGTTCTTAAAGAAGGTTATCTTGGAAGGTCCATTTGAGATGCCTCTTGTCATTGTGCAGGAGATCCTCTTGCTATTCCACCAAGAGATGAACAAACAAACATTGCTCTTGTTGCGGATCTAAATCCAATGAGAACTTCTACACTATGAAGTGATGAGCTTGCAATGCAATATATCCTTTTAGGATTACCTAACCCAATTCTTGAAGTGTTGATGCTCAAAAGGCGCAAAGGAAATGTGGGACCATATTCATCTTCTTATGGAAGGATCATACTCAATCGGGAGGATTTGGAATCCAAAATTTACTTGGCTTATGAACACTTCATGATTGAACTTGGAGAGACACTAGAGTCTTATCATCATCGATTTTCGAGACATCATCAATGATTTGGATAAACACAACATCATCATGCCAAGAATTGCGGTGAATACTAAGTTCTGAGTAGTCTTGGTCTGAATGGGAGAAGTATGTCATTTTCTCCGTCAAGCGAAGAATATGCATCATTCTACATATGGATTGTTGTACGATTACTTGAAGCCTCATGAAAAGGAAGTTGATCGGGAAAGGATTCTCCGTGCTCAAATTGCTCCACTACACATCCAAAAATCAACAACTTGCCTTATATGCTCAACAAAGTTATCCTCCTCAACAAGCAACTCAACCAACTGCCTTAGTCACACAAGCGATCCATCACAACAATCTCAACAAAATCAATTGGTTCCTTACAACAACAACAATGATCAAGCACTTCATAGTCAAACTAATGAGGAATCGATCCGTTCAAAGCATTACAGCGAGGGATTTGTTATGATTGCTAATGCTTTTAGCCGTTATACAAACAAATCCAACAATCGTATTCGTTCCTCATCCAATACACGAAATCAATTTGTTGTGAACAATGGACGAGTTGAAGTTCGAATCGTGGTTATGGTCGTCAAATGGGAGGTGGTCAAGGGTTTAATGCTATGGGTAGGAATAACAACGAGCTCAAGTGGTGGAGCAGAAATGCTCGAGAATGGTTTGAATGGTCTTGATGCTACAAGCGCAATGAGAAGGACACTGGCTAATGCATGCCCAAAGCCAAGGACTAGGCGGTGCTTATTTCAAAGAGGCTATTCTTTTGGCTCTTAAGGATGAAGTGGTGGATCTCTCACAAACAAAACGAGCTTTATGGCGGATGCAGACTCGAGATGATGATATGGAGGACTTGCGGGCCAATGCGGTATTATGTTGATGGATAATATGCATGAGTTACACATGAGTGACACAGGCCCGAGTGTATGACACGGATGGCTTGTCTCGGTGCCGAACAAACCATCATCATATCGAACTAATATCTCCGCCAATATCTCGAATCCGCATGGCTCGGGATTATTCAAAATGAGTCATCTACATCTCATTCGGCGATTTTCAAATAAACCACTGTAGTTACATTTGACGATCAAGATGACCGTATGGTTTCCGTTGATAATCAAATTGACTCCGTGGTTGTACTTGAGGATCTAAATAATGATCATGTTGTAACTCACGTTGAACAAGTTGACTGTTGCCTCATCCAGATTTTGCTCGTTTAATTCAAGACCATAAATCAAAATGGAGGAATGTTATGCATTAAATAAGGACTTAAAAGCAAAAATGCTTTGTTAACCAAGGATTTTGAATGCTTACAAATGCAACTCAACTTTTCAAAACTCGAGAAAATCGTGAAAAAGGTTTTGAAGCCGCTTTTGCTAAATCTCATCAAAGCGAAAAATATTTAGAGACGGATCGTGATCTAGCCGCTTGAAGGATGCTTTGTTGTGCGAAATAGAACAAGCTGAAACATGAACATAAAAAGCAAATTAACGCTCTCACCTTGGAAAATCAAAAGCTAAGGTGAGTTGTTAAATTGTCAAAAGCAGTTCTCGACATACAAAAAGCATTCAACGAATCGGGTAGATGATCTTCTTGCATAAATTATTGGCTTGCAAAACAAAATTAAAGAGTTTAAAGCTGTTGTTTACAAACATGGTGACTCGATATGACTATTGAAAAGTTTACTTTAAAACCCAATCCAAAAGGATATGGACCAAATCTAGGCGATTACAAACCAAAGCTTTCACTCAAAACATTCAAACCAAATCACGAAGTTTCGGTGTAGAATATAAAATTAATAATCTTGTTATGAGTGTTGTTGAATATAATCGTCAAGAGGAATTAGATGCGAAGGCGAGTCGATCAAAATTAAAAGCAGTTGTTTACAACAAACCTTTTAATTATTCAAAACCGGTCACTTCGTCACACCAACGGATTCTTCTAACACACCTAGGGTTATCATCAAAACACAGAGTCTTCTAATGTTAATCCCCAACGGATTATGCACAAATTTATGGTCCGTTACCTTGATCGATGAAGTAAACTCAAAACACGAAAATCGCAAAATTCTTAGATATTTTGATATTTTCATGGTGACCTCAAAACTTTAGAACATGAGATAGAACATCATTACGAAATCAAAGTTCAACACTTTAATCGCCTTTAGCGAGAACAAAGAGACATTTTTGAGAAAAATATTTTACCAAATGTTAAAAATTTGAAAAGTTGTGCATTAGCTTGGGAAAAGGATTTTCATAAGGAACTTGGAGTGATGAAGGTCGTTTTCGAGAAAAGCTGAAACATCTATTTCTAATACTAAGCATAAAAGAAAATGTTGAGAAAAGATGTTGATCGACTCTTGGAAGATGTTATTTGTCTTGATATCCATAATGTTGTGTTACTCTATTCTTTGCCACATGCATCGATTATACCTCTGATGATAATGTTGACTCTGTGGTAGCTGTTGAGAATATTGATAATGTGCGGATCGAGTCTTTAAAAGCGAAAATAAGCGATTATAACGAACTTTACAATGCAAAGCGTCGTCTTCATTGGTGTGAAAAGATATTCACAACCATCAACTTAGTTTTCAAAAGAAAATCGCTCGGTTGAGTGCAAAATCTTCGATCCTAAAATTGAGCAAGCTGGATGATCAAATCGTGTCTTTGAAAAGTCAAATCTCTAAATATGAACAAGAACTTGTAATGAGTTAAGCAGAATATGGTGTCATATTTGATTTACTCAATAAGACTCGACATGAAGCATCAAGCGAACTTGATCACTATCTTGCTCACACTAGAGAAGTCATGAATTTTCTTTGGTAATATTCGATTACGAAAATCAAGATTTGATTCACACTATCTCTAAGTTAAGAGAAATGTTAGGAAAGTATGAACAACTTCCGCCAACCATCATTAAGAGATTAGCACGGTAACACTTAGTAATCGTGCACCTAGAATCCCTCTTGTCAAATCACAAGTTGCTAACGTGCTTCCATCTCTTGAAGCAGGAATAGTTGCGTCTTTTCCAAGCGTCCGCACTTCACGACCTAGGAGCACTCAATCGAAGAATAGGAAGTTGCGACCTAAGAAAAGATCAATAAGGAATGCTAAAGTAGAAGAACACCCTAGGACTATGAATAAGACTCACGTTGCTTCCACTATAGATGTTGCGTCGGCAAATGTAATAGAAATAGTGATGTAACGAATGCTACACCTTTAAGCACTTTTGATATTGATCGATGCACCTTGTGTTATTTGTCGAAAAAGTATGAATTCGATTGTCATGACAAATGTGTCGCTAAAGCTATAATCTCTCATTTACGGAATCCTAAGAATCGGAATACCTCTAGGCCCACTAATCATTCACGATCGTGCTTGGTAGACCGCCTTCTTTAGATTCTAAGGAAAACATTCTTTGTCACTATAGCTCAGTTTCACCTCCTAAGAATGTAGTACCACCTAGTGCATTCACTAAGACTAAAGCAAAGAGTAGTTATAGATGGCGAAATGGATATATAACACACTAGGATTTAAATGGATGCCTAAAGTCATTAATGTGTGCATGTCTCTTATACACCTTGGAACCCTCTAACATTTCGGGTTCCACATCTACTTCTATTCCATCTGTGTAAATGCATGTAATGTCGGTGATCTGATCATTCTGGATTGTTGATAGCGGATGTTTGTCACAATTCTCAATTTCCGGTCATTTCTCAAACTCAATATTCATCATTTCATATCAATTTATGCATGTGTTTTGCATTTTACATTAAACGTTTATTTTCTTATAAATAAACGCTATCGCGTAAACATTATTTGAGCATTTGATCCGATACTTCCAAAAATTATCTCGATATATTTTTATACTCATATTAAGATTATAAAAAAAATTATATTATTAGTTTACCCGGTGTTTTAATTTTATTTTGTATATAAATTGTTATATTTATATAATTATGACGGGTTTAAGTAACTACAACACGATAATTATTATTTCACTCAGTTCTTGTAAGAAATGTATTTTTATAATTTTTATGACTTCATTATATTTCATTTTGTTCCGTTAAAATCTATTTTTAGTTAACGCTACAATAAATATCTCTCCATAATTTACTAAACATAAGCATTATTATACATGTTTAAATACAAATCATAACAATAAGTCTTGCTTTTTATCAAAATGCCGCCCCCCTAGTCATAAAGGTGACCAATTTGACTTTGAACACTTAAAATTACCCTTATGCCCTTTTGCCAAGATATTTACTTACAACTACTTGGATATTTTTAGAAAATAAACACATACATGATCATGCTAAAAGGTGAAAGTGCAAGAAAACCTTCTTTTTCTCTTATGGTGGGCGTCCAATTCAAAAGGAAGGAGAAATCCATAATTTTCATGATTCAAGTATTAATCAAGTCCTAGGAATAATCTAGTAAGGGTTTTGAAATAAAAACCTCAAGATTGTTAAGTATTCTTTGCTCAAAACTCTTAAATCATTCAAGTAAGCATTTCATGATCTTTATAACTTTTCATATTCATCTTTATGTTATTTCATCATTTTGCAAGAAAACATGCATGTTACATATGAATTTATACCACTTTTAATGTTTTATTACATATAATTAGTTATAATTATCCTATAAATAATCCCTTGTAACATATCATTTTTGATGATGCCTAGGAACCCATGACACCCTAAGAAGGTGTATGGTAGGATTAGAATAGCTTCGGCGTTGGTTTGAATTGGTTAGAATAGGTTTTGCGCGAGAAAAACTCATTTTGACAAGTTTAATTAAGGGTCTGATCTTATTTGTGAAATCTGGAAAATCCGACAGTTTATAAAATATTTTGGGCTAGATATTCAGAAAATATACTTTAAAAGCAGCGTGGGCGCTTGAGCGGGTTAAAGCGGAGTTATAACGAAGAAGTTATGCTATTTTCAAGTTTGACGACGAAAACTATAATCTTGAGAAAATTCACATGTTATATCAACTTTTTACAAGTAAAAAATGAATCTTAAGCGTTATTAAATGTGTCGACTTATCAAAAATATATTAGTATATATTATCACGATTCGAGGATATATAAAGCGTGAAAAGCGGACTTGTAACGATTAAATTACACGCGATTTAACAAAGTTGCCGTAACTTTATTATATAAGAAAAACTAATATATTTCTATTAGACAAACATATCGGCCGCGAATGACCATGTTGAGGGTTGTTTTTAACATTGATGGATTACTTTTTATGAAACGATGTCTTCTAGTAAAAGTAAGTTCGCCTAGCATATTTTCCAAAATGTCCAACCGTTCGTCAAGCGGAGTTGTAACGAATGAAATATAGTCGCTCAAACTTTGCCGAAAACCACCCTTAAACTATATTTTGGCTACAAGTACCATACTTTACCTATATTTTTCTCTATGATCGAGACCTCTAGGATGAAAACTTAAATGCTAAAACTTTGAGATAATGATACAAGCTTCCCAAAACCGTTGAGTTTGTTTCCTAACACTCGATGTGCACCATTTTCGACTAGCTTTTCAAGGCCGTTTAGTCACTTTCATGAAATTGTCAAATGACATTATTTTCTGACGAAAGTTATAATTTCATAATAAAATCATTAAATGACTATCGTAGGATGTTGATTCAACGTATATACTTGTAAAGTATTTTATAACATGACGAGATGTCATAAACATATATTTCGACGATAAATTCTATTTTCAAATGTACAAGTGGTATGGATATCATATGAGTTTGCATGCGACATTGTTTCATGACTTATATTAGAGCATATCATTCATAATAGGTCGCGGTTAGAGTTGCGTCTCATTTACGTGCATCCACTTTGTCATCATAACTATTGCACCGGTGAGTTTCATAGCCCCACTTTCTATTACTTACTTGTTTTATAAACTCTTTGGGGAGATACATGCTCAACTACTTGCTTTTACTATCACAAATATTCTAAACTTTGACATATTCTGTGAGTTTTCATAGCCCCACTTTTATTACTTAATTGCTTTACAAACTCTTTGGGGAGATACATGCTCAACTATTTTCATTTACTTTTATAAGTACTCTAAACTTTCTTGATTACTGTGAGTTTTCATAGCCCACTTTCTATTAATTGTTTACAAACTTTTGGGAGATACATGCTCAACTACTTGCTTTTACAAATACAAATACTCAAAACATTTACACTCTTATGCTACGCTATAATTTTTATACTTGATTGCATAATACGTGATAGCATTTATACTTGATTGAGGTATACTTGATTGTGTTATACTAAACTTGAAAGTCTCCCAACATACACTGAGCAGTCCCCTCGTTCGCATGATAAGTCTCTTTGGATAACACATGCATTGAGTTTCGGAGATGAAGTAAAACTAATGCTATTACTTTCCTTATGAGCAACACAAAGTCTCCTTGGATAACACACGCATTGGGTTTCGGAGATGAAGTAGAACCAATGCTATTACTTTCCTTGTGAGCATCATACCCACTTTGAGGTTTACGGAGATGGAGTGGAGACTCATGGCTAATTGCATAAGTTTTGATGCACGTACGTGATCAATACACTAGTTACATACTTAAAACATTGATACTTTTAACTACTATGATACATGCATACATGATTGACGTACTATTTTTAGCGGTTGGGTTGTAAACACACGGGTTGCAAGTTTTGTATGGGCGGAACTTTGGCGAGTGGATTCTGATGCCTTTGCTTTGTGGACTATTCTATATGACCAAAAACTTTGCCTTTGTTGCATGAACATTCTTTAAAGGCTTTACAATTCAACCAAACTCTATGAACTCACTCAACCTTTGTGTTGACACTTTTTAGCATGTTTTATCTCAGGTATCTAAGGCATTCACTTCATGGCATGCATATGGACATATCATAGAGTCGTGGTGACGACGCGTCACACATGGGATTTATGCACTTTAAAAACATCGTTTGGCTTGTAACAAATTTATTTCCGTACGTATTGATTTTCATTTGAGACCTACACTTTGTAAACTCTGATTGTTTTATTAAATCAAACGATGTGTTTTCCAAAAGACACTTTAGGTCGTTCGATATAACTGTAACTTTGATGCTATGCGGTCCTCCCAAGGTATTCCATTCCGGCGCAAAACACGTAAATTGGGGTGTGACATTGGTATCGAGCATCGGTTATAGAGAACTAGGTTGCATCATTGACCCTAGACTATAACTACATCATCATAGCATCTCATCGTTTCATCGTAAGTGCATACTCATTGTACATGCGGGTTTATGACTTAACACCAAACATCATATGAGGCGATTAGTCCAAGCATTGCATAGTTACTCCTAAATTATACATAGCACGATCACCTATGTATAATTCGGGAAGAATCATGCAATGAAGGGTAGTAGTCTTATATGTGTAAGCAATTCCGTGTCGAGCCAAATTTTCAAAGATTTTCTTCAAACCACTTGTTTCGGTTTGATCCGAGTGGCAGTTCTTGTTTGATGAGTTACAAAGATCAACCTAGAAACAAGTTGTTACTAAACCGATTTAGCCTAATCGTATGCGGTTCTTGTTTGATGAGTTGTGGGATTAAGTAAAAATCGGTTACCTAAAAGTCTTTTGAAAATTTTGCTCGAGAATGGGAAAGCTTGCCTCACCAAACCTAAACCATAAGAGAGCATGTCTTTAGAATGGGATATAGTAACGATATATGCATGAGCATTGACATGATCATTTAGACTATACACGAGCATGAATTTTTTGAACCCTTGTCGAGGATCGGACTATAGTTATCATTAATTGAATCACGAGGGCGTGATTCCTCGACATGGGAAGAATGTCACAATTCTCAATTTCGGTCATTTCTCAAACTCAATATTCATCATTTCATATCAATTTATGCATGGGTTTTCATTTTACATTAAACGTTTATTTTCTTATAAATAAGCTATATCGTAAACATTATTTGAGCATTTGATCCGATACTTCCAAAAATTATCCGATATATTTTATACTCATATTAAGATTATAAAAATTATATTATTAGTTTACCCGGTGTTTTAATTTTATTTTGTATATAAATTGTTATATTTATATAATTATGACGGGTTTCGTAACTACAACACGATAATTATTATTTCACTCAGTTCTTGTAAGAAATGTATTTTTATAATTTTTATGACTTCATTATATTTCATTTTGTTCCGTTAAAATCTATTTTTAGTTAACGCTACAATAAATATCTCTCCATAATTTACTAAACATAAGCATTATTATACATGTTTAAATACAAATCATAACAATAAGTCTTGCTTTTTATCAAAATGCCGCCCCCCTAGTCATAAAGGTGACCAATTTGACTTTGAACACTTAAAATTACCCTTATGCCCTTTTGCCAAGATATTTACTTACAACTACTTGGATATTTTTAGAAAATAAACACATACATGATCATGCTAAAAGGTGAAAGTGCAAGAAAACCTTCTTTTTCTCTTATGGTGGACGTCCAATTCAAAAAGGAAGGAGAAATCCATAATTTTTCATGATTCAAGTATTAATCAAGTCCTAGGAATAATCTAGTAAGGGTTTTGAAATAAAAACCTCAAGATTGTTAAGTATTCTTTGCTCAAAAACTCTTAAATCATTCAAGTAAGCATTTCATGATCTTTATAACTTTTTCATATTCATCTTTATGTTATTTCATCATTTTTGCAAGAAAACATGCATGTTACATATGAATTTATACCACTTTTAATGTTTTTATTACATATAATTAGTTATAATTATCCTATAAATAATCCCTTGTAACATATCATTTTTGATGATGCCTAGGAACCCATGACACCCTAAGAAGGTGTATGGTAGGATTAGAATAGCTTCGGCGTTGGTTTGAATTGGTTAGAATAGGTTTTGCGCGAGAAAAACTCATTTTGACAAGTTTAATTAAGGGTCTGATCTTATTTGTGAAATCTGGAAAATCCGACAGTTTATAAAATATTTTGGGCTAGATATTCAGAAAATATACTTTAAAAGCAGCGTGGGCGCTTGAGCGGGTTAAAGCGGAGTTATAACGAAGAAGTTATGCTATTTTCAAGTTTTGACGAAAACTATAATCTTGAGAAAATTGACATGTTATATCAACTTTTACAAGTAAAAATGAATCTTAAGCGTTATTAAATGTGTCGACTTATCAAAAATATATTAGTATATATTATCACGATTCGAGGATATATAAAGCGTGAAAACGGACTTGTAACGATTAAATTACAGCGATTTAACAAAGTTGCCGTAACTTTATTATATAAGAAAAACTAATATATTTCTATTAGACAAACATATCGACGCGAATGACCATGTTGAGGTTTGTTTTAACATTGATGGAGTACTTTTTATAAACGATGTCTTCTAGTAAAAGTAAGTTCGCCTAGCATATTTTCCAAAATGTCCAACCGTTAAGTCAAGTGGGTTGTAACGAATGAAATATAGTCGCTCAAACTTTCGAAAACCACCCTTAAACTATATTTTGGCTACAAGTACCATACTTTACCTATATTTTTCTCTATGATCGAGACCTCTAGGATGAAAACTTAAATGCTAAAACTTTGAGATAATGATACAAGCTTCCCAAAACCGTTGAGTTTGTTTCCTAACACTCGATGTGCACCATTTTACGACTAGCTTTTCAAGGCCGTTTAGTCACTTTCATGAAATTGTCAAATGACATTATTTTACGACGAAAAGTTATAATTTCATAATAAAATCATTAAACGACTATCGTAGGATGTTGATTCAACGTATATACTTGTAAAGTATTTTATAACATGACGAGATGTCATAAACATATATTTCGACGATAAATTCTATTTTCAAATGTACAAGTGGTATGGATATCATATGAGTTTGCATGCACGACATTGTTTCATGACTTATATTAGAGCATATCATTCATAATAGGTCGCGGTTAGAGTTGCGTCTCATTTCGTGCATCCACTTTGTCATCATAACTATTCCACCAGGTGAGTTTCATAGCCCCACTTTCTATTACTTATTTGTTTTATAAACTTTTTGGGGGAGATACATGCTCAACTACTTGCTTTTACTATCACAAATATTCTAAACTTTGACATATTACTGTGAGTTTTCATAGCCCCACTTTTATTACTTAATTGTTTTACAAACTCTTTGGGGAGATACATGCTCAACTATTTTCATTTACTTTTATAAGTACTCTAAACTTTCTTGATTCCGTGAGTTTTCATAGCCCACTTTCTATTAATTGTTTACAAACTTTTGGGAGATACATGCTCAAGTACTTGCTTTTACAAATACAAATACTCAAAACATTTACACTCTTATGCTCGCTATACTTTTATACTTGATTGCATAATACTTGATAGCATTTATACTTGATTGCGGTATACTTGATTGTGTTATACTAAACTTGAAAGTCTCCCAACATACAAATTAGCGGTCCCTGTTCGCATGATAAGTCTCTTTGGATAACACATGCATTGAGTTTGGAGATGAAGTAAAACTAATGCTATTACTTTCCTTATGAGCAACACAAAGTCTCCTTGGATAACACACGCATTGGGTTTCGGAGATGAAGTAGAACCAATGCTATTACTTTCCTTGTGAGCATCATACCCTGAGGTTTACGGAGATGGAGTGGAGACTCATGGCTAATTGCATAAGTTTTGATGCGTGTGCGTGATCAATACACTAGTTACATACTTAAAACATTGATACTTTTAACTACTATGATACATGCATACATGATTGGCGTACTATTTTTAGCGATGGGTTGTAAAACACGGGTTGCAAGTTTTGTATGGGCGAAACTTGGGCCGAGTGGATTCTGATGCCTTTGCTTTGTGGACTATTCTATATGACCAAAAACTTTGCCTTTGTTGCATGAACATTCTTTAAAGGCTTTACAATTCAACCAAACTCTATGAACTCACTCAACCTTTGTGTTGACACTTTTTAGCATGTTTTATCTCAGGTATCTAAGGCATTCACTTCATGGCATGCATATGGACATATCATAGAGTCGTGGTGACGACGCGTCACACATGGGATTTATGCACTTTAAAAACATCGTTTGGCTTGTAACAAATTTATTTCCGTACGTATTGATTTTCATTTGGGACCTACACTTTGTAAACTCTGATTGTTTTATTAAATCAAACGATGTGTTTTCAAAAGACACTTTAGGTCGTTCGATATAAGCTGTAACTTTGATGCTATGACGGTCCTCCCAAGGTATTCCATTCATTGCAAAACACGTAAATTGGTGGTGTGACAATGTTCCCGACACATGACAGCAACCTTAAGCTGTTATCAAACTTTATTGCAAAGTTCATTGCTTTGTCGGTTCGGGAATGATCACTTAGACCATCATGGGCTACGGAGATTATGTCAATGGGAACATCGAAATCGGGGGTTTACTATGTGGAAGGCCTCGGTCATAATCTGTTTTCGATGGGTCGGTTTGTGATGGAGATTTGGAGGTTGCTTTGGGGAGAAAAATTGTTTCATTCGTGATCTACAAGGAAATGACCTTATGTCCGGCTCGCGTAATTCTAGTCTCTACACTATCTCTATGCAAGACATGGTTGCTTCATCTCCCATCGCTTACTTTCAAAGGCAACATCAACAAAATCCCGGCTCTGGCACCGTCGTCTCTCACATCTAAACTTTCAAACCATCACCAACCTTGCTCGACACAAACTAGTTGAAGGTCTCCCACGATTCCGGTATTCAAAGATCACCTTTGCTCGGCTGTGAACAAGGGAAAAGCACTCGTGCTCATTTTCCTTCAAAGGTGGAACATAGCTCTCGACATGTGCTTCATCTTCTTCACATGGATTTGTGTGGCCCAATGCGCGTGCAAACAATCAATGGCAAGCGATACATCTTAGTAATTGTTGATGACTATTCACGATGGACTTGGGTCTACTTTCTTGAAGCAAAGACCAAGCTCCACAAATGATCATCACCTTTCTCACAAAAATCTGAGTTCGACTCTGCAACACCGTCAGGCTAATTCGAGCAGACAAAGGAACTGAATTTGTTAACCAAACCCTTCGTGAATTCTATGAGAAAGTGGGAATTGACATCAAACATCTATTGCACGTACACACGAACAAAGCGGAGTTGTTGAAAGCGAAACCGAGCGTTAGTGGAAGCTGCAGAACAATGTTAATCAATGCTAAACTTCAGATTACTTGTGGGCGAAGCCGTATCTGCATGCTATACTCAAAACCGTTCTATGATCACAAAAGCGCAACAACAAAACACCATTCGAGCTTGTCACAACCATAAACCGAATCTCAAACACTTTCATGTATTTGGATCCCTTTGCTATCCGAATAATGATCGTGATGATTTTGGAAAGCTCAAAGCCAAAGCGACATTGGGTCTTTATTGGATATTGTGAGAATTCTAAAGGTTACGGATGCGGAATCGTCGTACAAAGCGGTGATGGAAGCGATTCATGCTCATTTGATGAACTCACGGAGATGGCTTACGAGTATAACGACTTAGAACCGGTCACAACCGTTTAAACTTCCCCAAACCCCATCATCGGTGAACAAAGCCCCGACTAACTCGTCAACAAATGGAAAGGTTATTTGCTCCTACGTTCGGTGGCGATATTGATGAGCGTGCTCGGTGTATCCATTGTTTCCGCACAAAACGATAATATTCCTATACGATACACTGCTACAACAACTCTATTGAAGATGCACCTACACGATTGACTCCAACACAACAGTTGAACAAACCGCTTCCAACAATGATGAACGGTGATGATATTACGAATGATGTACCCCACTGCAGATTTTGACCCAAATCGTTCTTCAACCCGTTTGCTAATGAGGCTGCGCACGATGTCGCGGAATCTTCAACAAACCATTTGAATCCTCGAATCGCACAATGTATACCAACATCAACCCTCTACACATCGATGGACAAAAGACCATCCTCGGCTAATATTATTGGCAGCCCGAATCAACGGTCGTTACGAGACAACGTCTTCGCACGGATGGTGAACATTGCATTTATGCACTCATGTCTGCCAATCGAGCCTAAAAACATCAAAGGCGCAATGACAAAAGACAATGGATTGAATCCATGCGGGAAGAACTCAACCAATTCAAGCGTCTTGAAGTATGGGGCGGTTGAAAGACCAACAAGGGTCTCGTCATTGGTCTAAAATGGATTTGGAAAAACAAATTGGATCTTTGAAGGGCGTCATCGAAACAAATCACGTCTAGTTGCTAAGGGTTATCGTCGGGAAGAGGAATAGACTTTGAAGAATCTTTTGCTCGGTTGCTCGTCTTGAGGTTGTTCGGATATTTCTCGCGTTCGCGGCTCATATGAATATGGCGGTCTTTCAAATGGATGTCAAAGCTGCGTTTCTCAGCGGACAAGCTGAAAAGCGGTTTATGTCGACCAACCCGAAGGATTCGTTGATCGAGTGCACGAACCATGTCTACAAAGCGAACAAAGCTCTTTATGGTCTCAAACAAGCCCCTCGGGCATGGTGCGATAAGCTATCATCTTTCCTCATTGCTAATAATTTCACCAAAGGCTCGGTTGACCCAACTCTTTTTATACAATATCACGGGCACATATCTTAATTGTTCAAATTTATGTGGATGACATCATTTTGGGTCTACACATAAAAGTTTTCAACCGCTTTTGCAAAACTAATGAAGAAAAATTTTGAAATGTCCATGATGGGTGAACTCGCGTTCTTTCTAGGGCTGCAAGTTCATCAATCACCCGTGGTATTTTCTTGAGTCGATCAAATATGCCCTTGAGCTGTTAAACAAATTTGGAATGAAAACACCGTGATACTTATGCCACACCAATGACTCATACCAAGAAGCTAGACCTTTGATTTACATGGGAAATTAGTTGACCCTACCAAATAGAAGTATTATTGGGTCTCTCATGTATCTAACACTAGCGAGACTGATATTGTCTTTGCCATTTATCTATGCTCCCGTTATCGATCGCGACCAGCTGAAACCCACCTCTACGAGGCTAAAAGAATCCTCAGATACATCAAGGAACCATTAACTTGGGGATCGGTATCAGAAGGATTACGGTTTTGAACTAATCGCTTTTCAGACGACGACCACGCGGGATGCTTAGACTCGAGGAAAAGTACTTGAGAGCTCTACAATTTCTTGGTGATAAGCGGTGTCTTGGCAATCAAAGAAGCGAGGATTGTACATGTTGTCATCAACCAAAGCGAGAATATGTAGCCATGTCGCGTGTTGTGCTCAAGTCATATGGATGAGAACACAACTCAAGACTATGGTTACGTGTTGTGAGAATCGATGTCTTGCGACAATCGAAGTGCCATTGCGATCTCGTGCAACTCGATTCAACACTTTCGAAATCAAAGCACATCGATCTCGCTATCATTTCATCAAAGACCACGTGGAGCAGTGCCGTTGAATTATACTTTGTGGGTGCAGAATACCAATTGGCGGATCTTCTCACCAAAGCCTTGCCTCCGCTAGGTTTAATGAGTGATCCACGGTTGGTATGAGGTGTTTGACTCAAGAGGAATTGGATGACCTCTTAAAGCAGTCTTAAAAACTGTCAAACACCAAAACATCTTTTGTAAATAATTTTCAAAAAAAAACAACAAAAAAAAATCTTATAAAACAACAAAAATATTCTTCTAATCTATAATCTTTCAACATGGCAAGTACATTTCTTCCTTCAACACTATAATCGTTCAAAATTCGGTATTGTTATGATCAAGTGTTGAGGGAGAAAATTTTCATAACTGTTTCAAAACATCGTGTACTTGCATGTTATTATATCCGGTTGTTTCTTTTATCAATGGTGGTAAATGTTTACGGTTAAATGACACTCCTCGGACTAAATTTATAACCTTTCATTATTTCTTAAGTCGGGGGAGTGTCGTCAAGTTTCTTTCCTAAAAACTTTGTTTGGTAACCAAAATGGAAGTTAAATGGCTTTGTTTGAAAAAGGAAAAGGTGGAGGGACCAAAGCTGTCAAAATGTTAAAGTTAATTTTAATAAAATACCTTCACCTAACTTATTCACTTCTCATTTAATTCTCTCAACCTAACTAATCTCGCCTACAATTCAACCAAGAAATCAGTCCTTTTGATCATCATCTTGTAAGTAGTTTTGTGATTACAACATGTTTTTAAGCTAAGGTTTTAAATTTCATGCTAATCCTACGGCTAAAGCGTGTTTTACGTGATTATGTGTTCTACGCATAAGCGTATGAACACACAATCATTGTGTGTGTGTTTTGGATTAATGGATAGTGTCAAAGCGGTTCTAATACATCAAGGATATCATTTTAACCATCAAAACCCACCCGAAACACGTATTGATGATTTTTGAAAACTAGGGTTCTTGAGTCGAATTGGGTATTTTCGAATGTGAAGTGTTTTGGTCAAAAGATTGTTGGGTTATGTTCACATATTGATGAATTGATGATTTCAAGGTTGTTAACCACCGGAAACTCTAAATGTTTAACAATTTGAAATTAGGGTTTAAAGTTCATAACTTTGAGTAATCTTGATTCTCAACGAATTAGATGTTATAACTTGTTTCATAGACTCTCTCAACATCATAGACCCTACGAATTTGTTTGGTGCAAATCCATGGCTAGAAATGATAGCGTAAATCTTAACCCTTAGGGTTTGACCTCTGCGTATGACTTTCTCTGGCGTAACCTTTAAGCGAATGATTCATGCCATGTTTTGTTGATAAAATGAAGTTTTGTGTTAATGATAATGATTTGATGAAATTATTTCGGGCTTTGCTATGCTTAATATTGAGAATCAAGGTCATTTGCAACTCTACGCATAAGGATTACCCTACGGCGTGGTCAAGATATGCGTAAGAATAATCCTCGCATAACTATTACGCGTAAGGTTCTACAATGGGACTACGGCGTATCACATGAAGGATATGCGTGCGATGACCTCTCGCATAAGGTCTACTCTTACGAGTAAGCCTTACGCGTAAGGTCATATCGCCTCTGGCGTAAGCTCTCGCATAAGGTCCCCCTTTCCCTCGCGTAACTTCTCTTAGCGTAAGTTAGGATCCTACGCGTAGCTTTAGTCTCGCGTATATCATCTCTGTTTACGCTTAACTTTGCCAAAACTACGCTTAAGCCTTGATTGACCTTCATTATGAGTTGTTACGTGTACAAACTTGTTAATAAACTTATCATATCATCACGAATCCAATAATGTCACTAATAAACTTAAGCGTTTGATATGTTGTGAACCATAAGTGATAACATAAACTTTAAAACCTAAAGTTAACTAACTCATGAAATATTTCTCGACATCATTGGACTATTGGACAAACAAGTGACTTAGGACTCGTAATAATCATTGACCTTTGTACATTCAAATAACTAGACAATAAGACCTTACATTGACTAACATTATGTCTTCGATATGTTGGTTCTTTTGGCTAATGTTATTCGAGATCACGACATGGTGAACAAATGAATGTGGATGCATCGAAGTTCTTACAATTGCGATATCTTTCGAGAGGGTTATCAGAAAGCTTGGAAAGAACAACCTTAGGGTTGACTTTGACACCCTCGCATGCTCGAGAATCTTCTTGTCTCATTGCGGTGGATATTCTCGGGAATCATCCCTACGAACATGCTCTCACACTGCCCACGGTTCGAGGTCTACATTCAACAATGCAGGATTCTATGCGGAGGATCCTTTGGTCAAAATCTTTGTGAATGTGACTCTTAATCACAAACAAGTCACTATCACTCGATGACTTACGAGTTGTTCTCATCATTCGGACATCGCTCCAACCGACTTCTTTGCTACCCTCTTGAAGAGGCATCCGCAATTCTTGATAGATATTGGTTATGATGAAGCTAAAGGAATCATTACTAAGCACTCTCACGTGGGTGAAGAATATTCCTCAACCATGGAGGACACTCTATATGATCATCACCAAATCGGTCTACGGTGCGTGGCGGTGGCTATGAGCATCCCAAGCTCATGGGCGCAAATTTTACAGTGGTTGATCAACAAGAAGGACATTATAATTGAAGCCTTTGCTATGGGAAGATATGATGTTGTTTCATAAGAAGCTTGGCTCCAAAATTCCTATGTCGGATACACCAAGCTGTTGATCGAGAGCTCTTGGACTACATCACGATATCCCAGAAGACTCAATGACCCGGATAATCATGACATCTTGGTGAGCCCATACTATCATCGAGAATCAAAGAATCGTCTCTGAAGAAGCAGGTCTTGAGTTGCCCGATCACCTTCTTACAAAGGAAATCAAAAAGCTGAAATGTACAAAAGGTATCGGGTGGCCGTAAAGAAGGAAAAGTTGGCCATCTTGATGAAAAGGCTTGAGGGACTCCTACTAGGAGAACCGAGAAGAGGAAGTGTTGGAAGTGCGATAAGTTACGAAAGTCATAGGAAGTTTCCCAGAGGAATCCTCCTCGTAAAAGGGCTATTCCCTCTAAGGAAGCTACTCCCATCCCAATCCCTAAAGCCGAACCAAAGAAAGCTTTTGGATGAAAGCTCGAAGAGTCTTGACACGGATGAAGAGATTACCTACTCTAAAGCGCAAGGATGACAATCCTTGATGCAAAACCTCTAAGTCCTCAAGCGATAAAGGAAAAGGAAGACTCACTGCTCGTGCCCTATGATGAAAGCTACGAAGAAGAAGAAGAGCTCTGGATCAATCCTACGGGAAGAAGTTTAAATTAGTTAGACACATTCAAAAGGTGAAGAATTTGCAAAAGACCAAATGGGTGGCCGGAGGATCAAGTGGTCTTGCTTGCTCTTCACCAGTCTGATGCGGTTAATCGACCCGATAAGGGATGCGGTGCCACCACTCTTGTGCAACAACAAGCGCTTGTGGAGAGTCTCACGATTATAACATTAAGGAACGAGAAAAGGATAAGGCGAGAAAGAAAGCGATGAAGAAGCTAAGGCTCGGAAGGAAGAAAAGGCTAAATCTGGACAAGATGGCGAAGAGAATTATGATGATTATCTTCTCAAAAGTCCAACTCGTTCAAGGAGGATATACGCACCTCCTAAGGACCCGAGTCTCCTCATGTCTCCTCCTCATGATTCTTCATCTCCTCCTCACCACCACCATCAAAGAAATCAACCAAATCAACATCCAAATCGTGAAGAAACCACCTCGATCTTGGATGTCTCGGACTCATGAAAGAATTGTGAAAAGTTGTCCAACAAGTCGGAAAGAAGGACATGCTATCAAAACTGAATTGGTTTCTTGACCAAATCTGATTACTTAAATGATGAGAAAGACAAGATGCGAGAAAGAAAGGGAATTTGTTCGGAAGTTCATGAAAAGTCATCGTCAAGAGGCTGAGCGAAATGATCGAAGGTTACACTAACAAGTACCTTGGGATCTCGTTCCTAAAGTCACAAAGGAGATGTTTACGAGACAACTATATCCGAATCTTATGCGAGATAGCCAAGCAAACTATAAGATCCACACCTTTAACCATCACAATCAATCCATCGATCTGTGGTTTTCTCGGATAATGAATTGGTGGCCAAGCTTGTCACACAAATGTCTACGATGCGGGACATTTACTTACGAGGAAGGAAAGTTGTTTCAAGCATTCTTTGGACTACCAACTCAAAGAAGCATGTAGATTCGAGCGAGAAAAGTCTAAGCGTCCTAGAGGCGATGAAGACAAGGATCGGGATAAGCATGATAAAGCTAAGCGTCGGAAGAAGTACGGTGAATCATCTTCTATGTTACCTCCTCTCCAGCGGACTTCTACTCAACAAAGATCTCCTCCCGTTCTTCTATAGATAAACCTCGGGGCGATTCGAGTTACCACCACGACTCGAAAGCCGGTGATCAATTTGAGTATCACGGGTGGTGACGATGAAGAGGTCCTTGAGCCCTACAACAACCCACCTCTCCCAAACAAGTTCGAAACCGACATCATCATCTAGGCCTTGAAAAAGAAGAAGAAGGCGCCTCAAGCGGCGTCGTATCTTGGCTAGATGGCGATAAAGCGAAGAATTTGAATGGTTCTCTACTCTTGTTAACAACACTCCTACCACGAGGAAGGTCGAGATTTGGTAGATGGTAATACATTGGAGCATGCAAAGCTTTTGCAAGAAAAGTTCCATGTGAAGAAAATGGCGAAATCGAGTTGAGCGAATCAAGAATGAAGCATTTCAACCTCTAAAAGACAACTACGAAAGTGCCCTCGGGTGAATATCACCTTGACAACATTGCTCGAGCTATGTCTAACAACATGGATTGGCTCAACCGGAAGCAAACATTGACTTCACAAAAGGACAACCCTCCATACTACACCGATTGGACCAAACCTCTACCGACCATTGGTGACCGGATGAACCACGGTTTCCTTCGATATTTCTTCAACGAGACACGAATTTCTTCTCCATGGTGGCGATGGTTCAAGGAAATATGCTACATCCTTGACACTTCCATTCCTATGACTATCTACTCAAGCTGCATTGCCATTGAGAGCGTGCCAATCACTTGTTCTCAACACGGTGGAAGCATCTGACCGAGATGCATTGTATGGGATTCATCGCGGCGAGCAGCGAGCGAATCTACTACGAAGCTATCGGGTTGAAGTCACAACATGCGGTGTTTAGTACTAAAGACATCGTTGCCATCCAACATGTTGGTATTTCATCCAAATGGGACTACACCTTTCTAAAGAAGATTGTGGTCAAAAGGCGGGATGAAAGGGATTATGCATTCGTGAAGGCGACTTTGAGAATTTGTCTCTCAGCGATATTGAAGACATGTACCTTGCCAAAAATGCGGTCGCATGAGACAATTTTCAACAGAAATACAACGTGAATTCATCAAGTCATTGCTCATTTCATCGGACGCATAGTCATAAAGAGCGTGTTGAAGATCTCCGACTTGCCGTTGAATCATATCAAACACGTGTCAACTTCACTCCACCACGACTTGATCTTCCGATATCAACCCGCTATCACAATTAACGCTCATCGACAAACCGTTTGGTGTCGTTTATCGCGATGAACTTCATCGCAATTGCTTGATGGCGTGTAATGAACTTCACAAATTTGGAGATCATACTACGAAGATGGTTAGGGACGGATTAGCTTATCGATTAAAGGATATCGTGAAAACATTGGGAACCCTAAGCGATGGAATTCTCGGGATCGGAGGAATGTGAGAAGGATCATCACCATGATTGATGAGCGGTTGTTGAAGGGATCGATTCGAGACGATTGGAGAGCTATGTTGGTGGTCGACCGGGATTAACATAACCGGCTTTCAGCATACATGCGCACTCTGGGAACATCAACGCACTTCACGGTACCCCTTGAATTGTTTCTTTCATATAATTTTGGATGTGTGATTAACCATATACGTGGCTTGTGCACACATAACGATGTACAACCCGTACTTTGCAAGAAAGGACCACGTGATGCGCCTCGATGCCACAATCCTTATAAAAGGAGCGAAAGCTTCTTATTTTTGAGTAAAACCTATCAAACCTTTCATTTTCAAGGTTTTGCTCAAAAGGACAAGTACTTCCCCATATGATTTTTCAAAACCTCAACCGTTTATATCACTAGTTGAGGGGGAGTATTTGAATTACTCTTTGTTCACAAATTGTTCATAGTGGTCATCTTCCCGCAACACTCGAAATGGTCATATTTATTGTCAACTTATCAAAAATAACATTTGATATGCCATTTTTGAGGGGGAGAAAATTGTGTGATAAGAAATATGTTGTGCAAAATGCAAATGAATCATGTACTTGAGACTTAACCAGCGAATTAGCGGTACTAAAGCTGTTAGTAACTCGAAAAGACTTGTCTGGACGGGTAATAATTTCAAGCTAGTTCGCTAGTAATGTAAGCGTGTCTCATAAAGGACTTGTCCAAGTAGAAAGTACCATTCGAGACACTCTTGGTAGACATGAACTCGGCGGGTATGACAACCTTCGAGGTTTGTCTACACCTTCAAGGTAGTTATTAGAGCTAGTTGTCACCTAAAAGGCGACAATGTAACTCTTTAACTATGCAAGCGTAACCGTGTCTCATGGGGATTGTCTATCTCCGGTGGATCAATTCAAAATGTGCGCTCTTTCCTCTTTGTGCATTTAAACCATTAAAACTCTTAAGCACATGTGGAGGGAGTATTTATGCAAAATCCTATCTCTCACGATGGTTCAAACATGATTTTCATTTACAAACCCTTTGAGAGATTCTTCTAACATGATGGTTTTAATGGCAACATAGGTTAGTCATGGGTTATAAGGTGACTAAGGTTAGGAATAACCGTCCTATGATCCCTTGAGCCGGGAGGATCTACCCAAGGACATCACAAATAGTTAGTACTTAGAAGTCCTTAGGTATGATTATAAAAGGAGAAAATGAGAATCGGAGAAAGAAGGAGTTGAAGAATCAAAAGAAATGCAAAGAAAGGGTGAAAAGAAATAGCCCTCAGTTATTCAACTTAGGCGGACAGGGTTCAATTCATATACTCTTGGTTGTCACTTAGTGACACGGTATTGAAGATTAAAAGTCGTCATGGACCCGGTGGCGCATGCACTAAACCTTCTTAGCCACTCAAGTTTCTCTCAGCGAAGCTTGTTTCATTCTCACGGGAACCCTCGTAAACTATTGGCTTTCTCTTAGAGATTCTTTGGTATTGAAGAAGGAGACCTCTCCTAGTCTCCGCTCGGGAAAACCAAAATGCACTATTGAGTCTAGAGCCACGAGATTCATCAAAGATCTCTTAGGTACACTTGACATTTCATCACTTGTTGATCAACAAATAAGATCATCGATGGTTCATATCGAGTCCTTCACGGATCTTAGCAATCTATCGAGAACATTTATGAGAGGTTCTGGCTGTGATCCTCGGTGATTGAATGGAAACTCTGCCGGTCAACATCAAACCACCACGGCGGTCACCGGTAACTCCCGTGGATTAAGCGGTGTGTCTCAAGCGGTCTGATCGTGAGGTGATGCTTGATGTACCTCGGTGACTCATCGAACTGTAGATGTACTTGGTACATCGCGTTATCTCACTTGTGGGACTCCGGTTCGAGAGCGGCCTTTGTAAAATTAGAGTTGTGTTTTCACACTATCTTGTTAACACTCTCGAAGTTCAAACTTGTAAGTCTGGAACACCTTATTACTAACCGTTTGAAATGTTTTCTTCTTATGGAAGCTCGGGGCGGGATGATCGTCTTGATTCTTCTCATGCTCACGCCAACATCATCACTAATGGAGTTCTATTCAAAAGCAACACAACCATCGAATGATTCTTCGTCAAACCAAAGAATCTACAAAGTTAAAGACTTAGAGAACTTCATTAGTATTCAATTCCAACGTCAAAGAGCGTGTGAGCATGTTGAAGAATGGCGTGGAACAACTGGAGCAACGAAGCGGACTGAAGCGGTGATGGAGACAACAACATACTATCACTTTCACCACAAAGAACAACGATCAAAGAACAAAGTTAAAGATGGCGTCAAAGCATAAGCTGTTCAAAGACAACTATCTCTCTACACTAGGGAGATTGTTCGAATCAAGGCAATTCTTCTCACAAGAAAGAAGAATGTCGGAAGGCGTCGAGCTACTATTACATCAACGTCTTCACCGTTCATCACCAACACTTGAGGGAGATTGTTGGAATCACTCTAAACCATAATCAAGTGTTTGTAATTAATATGTAATAGTTAGCTTTATTATGGCCTTTATGTTTGTTATTAGCCTTAAGCTTATGTAGAAGGCCCATGAGCTTAGGCCCAAGCCCATTTAAGAAAGGATGGAAACTAGGGTGTTGCCTAGCTTTCCCCTATAAATCTCTTGTAAACCCTCATTTGAGGGTTGGTTGTTCAAGTTATTTCTTTTCATACTCCTCTGCGTAAACCGTATCATATTATCGTGTGTGTGTGTGGTTTTACTTGTTCAATCGCCTCATCTCTTTCTTATAAGCTTGTGTTTGTAAAACTAGTGACCTAACACTTGGAACCAGTTTAAGGCCTTGCTGATCAAGACTTACTGCCCTAGGAATGAAGTTAAGAAGTTAGAAATGGAGTTTTTGAACCATAAGGTAAAGGGTAACGACATGACGGTTTACAACCGTCGCTTCCAAGAATTGTCGTTACTTTGCCCAGAGATGGTTTGTACCGAGGCTCTCAAGATTGAGCGGTACACTGATGGATTGCCTCTAACTACTAGGAATGATGTAATCACTGCGAAGCCGGCAAACCTGCACGAGGCAGTTACCATAGCCCAACGTCTGATGGATTCCTTGTGCTAGAAGGAACAAACAAGGGAAGGAGTGATAAAAGGAAAAGGAATGAGGGTGTTAAGGGTGATAGCAACTTCAACAAATGGCGAGATACTGCTAGGATGTTTGCTATTGGTAATGGAGAGAAGAAGGGTTACGGAAGTAAGCCCTTGTGTGGTTGTTGCAATCAAAACCACCATGGGCAGTGCGCCGTGGTGTGTAGAAATTGATCTAAGGTAGGACATATGGCCAGAGACTGTAGGTCCCGACCTCTTGTTGTGGCACAAACCGCACATGGAACGGACTGGAAGGCCATTGTCACCTGTTTTGGATGTGGAAAGAAAGGGCACTACAAGGCCAGAGTGCGAGATCCCAGGTTATAGGAAATCCGAGAATGGAGGAAATCAAGTGAACCTAGAGTGCGGAAGTAATGGGCATAACCCGAAAATTGAGGGATGAGAGGAACAAAGGAAACTAGGGTGCTAGAAATCAAAGAGAGACATGGGAGCGGCCCAGTGTGTCGTCATTGGGAAGGTGATCAAGAGGATGCGAGCGTGAGTTCTGAGTGCGTTCCTTCTCAATAACTGCTATACTTCCATACTGTTTGATACCGGTGCCGATATGAGTTTAGTATCCATTGCCTTTATGCCATTACTAGGAATTTCACCGACACCTTTAGGATTAAGTTATGATGTGGTGTTAGCTAATGGAAAGAGGGAAAGAATAGACATTATAGTCCGAAGTTGCACGTTAAGTTTCCTAGACCACCCGTTCAACATAGACCTCTTGCCCGTTACCTTAGGAAGTTTCGACGTCATCATCGGTATAGATTGGTTGTCGAAGAATGGTGCGCACATCATCTGCGATGAGAACATCGTGCATGTGCCATATGGTAGAAAAGTACTGAGTATACAAGGAGATCGAGGCGTTGTAGAGGTCCCTTCAAGTTGAGCATCATCTCTTGTATAAAGGCACAAAAGTACATCGACAGAGAAGGTTGTCGTTTCTTAGCTCAATTTACGAGAAGAAAGGCGAGAAAAAGTGAAAAGGCATGAGGATGTACCCATCGTTCGAGATTTCCCAAGCGTGTGTCACGAAGACTTGCGTGGTTTACCTATCCGATAAGTGGAATTCAAATCGAGTTGATACAGTCTTGCACCGTAGCACTGAGCACCATATCGACTTGCTCAAGAGAGTTGGAGGAGCTGTCAAGGCGGTTAGCGAGTTGTCAAAGAAGGATTCATACGACCAAGTTCGTCACTGTGGGGAGCACCCGTACTGTTCGTGAAGAAGAAGGATGGATCGTTTCGTATGTGCATCAACTATCGAGAGTTGAATAAGTTAACAGTGAAGAATCGATACCTTGCGCCTAGGATAGATGACCTATTCGACCAACTCCAAGGATCTAGTATCTATTCTAAGATCGACTTACGATACGGTTATCATCATCTCGAGTTTGAGAGGAAGATATCCGAAGGCGGCGTTCAAGACTTGTTATGGGCACTATGAATTCCAAGTGATGTCGTTTGGTTTGTCCAATGCGCCCGCGGTATTCATGGACCTCATGAATCGAGTGTGCAAGCCCTATCTGGATAAGTTTGTGATAGTATTCATAGATGACATCCTGATATACTCCAGGAGTAGAGAGGAGCATGAGGAGAATTTGAGGCTCATCTTGGAGTTATTGAGGCAAGAACAGTTGTACGCCAAATTATCTAAGTGCGAATTTTGGATTCCGACTGTAGAATTCTTGGGCCACGTGATAGATAGTCGAGGAGTTCACGTGGATCCCGCCAAGATTGAGGCCATCAAAGAATGGGCCACTACTAAAATCCCTCAGAAGTTCATCAGTTTTTAGGTCTAGCAGGTTATTACCGGAGGTTCATTGAGGTATTCTTTAAAATAGCTAAGTCGCTGAACAAATTGACACGGAAGAGCGTTAAATGCGAATGGGAGAGAAGGAAGAAGAGGCGTTTCAACTCTTGAAGGAGAAGGCGTGTAGTGCGCCCATCCTAGCCACACTGAAGAAGCGAAGATTTTGTCGTATATTGCGACGCTTCGCATAAAGGCTTGGGAGCTTTTCTGATGCAACGGGAGAAGGTGATAGCGTATGCCTCCCGACAGCTTAAGAAGCATGATAAAAACTACACCACCCATGACTTGGAGTTGGGTGTTGTTGTGTTTGCTCTTAGGATATGGAGACATTACATGTACGGTACTAATTGTATAGTGTATACCAACCACAAGAGTCTGTAACACATCTTAGACCAGAAGGAGATGAACATGAGACAACGACGCTGGTTGGAATTACTCAGTGATTACGATTGCGAGATTCGTTATCATCCGGGCAAGGCCAATGTTGTTGTAGATGCCCTTAGCCGGAAGGAAAGAATTCCTCCGTTACAAGTCCGATCCTTAGGAATGATGATTAATTCACCACTACCGTCTCAGATATTAGCCGCTCAAGCCGAGGCGTTGAAGGAAGAGAACCGTCCGACATAGAACCTTTATGGAATGGTGGAAAGTGAAAACGGCTTCTCGAAGCATTTCGACGAAACCTTATGCTTCGGAGACAGAAGCTGGATACCATCTTATGGAGGGATTCGCGAGTTGATTATGCACGAGTCGCATAAATCAAAATACTCTATTCATCCTGGAGCCGACAAAATGTATCACGACCTGAAGAAACTCTACTGGTGGCCGAACATGAAAGTCGACATAGCTATGTATGTCAGTAAGTGCTTGACATGTTCCAAGGTAAAGGCCAAACACCAGAAACCGTCATGATTGCTAGTGCAACCCGAACTTCCTGTTTGGAAATGGGAGCGAATCACCATGGACTTTATCACCAAATTACCAAGGCTGTGATGCTATCTGGGTAATTATGGATCGATTGACTAACTCTGCTCACTTATTGACCATCGGCCAAAGTCGATAGTATCGACAAGCTTGCTCATTTGTCGTCAAAGAGATAGTATCTCGTCATGGCGTGCCCATATCTATCATTTCCGACCAAGATAGCCGTTTCACATCAAATTTTTGGCGGTCACTGCAGACGGCTTTGGGAACGAAGTTTGATATGAGCATTGCGTATCATCCTCAAACCGACGGTCAGAGTGAAAGGACCATCCAGATACTAAAAGATATGCCTCGTGCATGTGTTATCAATTTCGACAAAGGCTTGGAGAAGTACTTACCTTTGGCCGAGTTCTCATACAATAATAGCTATCATACTAGCACTAAGGCCCGCCATTTAAGGCATTGTATGGCCGAAACTTCCATTCTCCGATCTGTTGGGCTATATTTGGCGACAACCAGCTTACCGGTCCCGAACTCGTGCTGGAAACTACTGAGAAAGTAGTCCAAATCCACAATTGTTTGCAAGCTTCACATGATAGACAAAAGAGCTACGCCGATAAGAGACGTAAGCCCCTGGATTTTCAAGTGGGAGACTGAGTCATGTTGAAGGCTTTCCCTTGGAAAGGGGTGATACGCTTCGGAAAAAGTGGAAAACTCAACCCCCGATACATTGGTCCCTTTCCAATCCTGGAAAGAATCGGACCAGTAGCTTACATACTTGAGCTACCTTAGGAGTTGAGCAGTGTACATGATGTCTTCCACGTGAGTAATCTAAAGAAATGTCTTTCTGAAGAAACCCTGGTCGTGCCTATGAAAGATATCTGAATCGACGAGCGTCTGAATTTCATTGAGGAGCCAGTTGAGATCATGGATGGTGAAGTGAAACGACTAAAACATAGTCGCATACTGATCGTCAAAGTTTGTAGGAATTCCCGTCATGGACTAGAGTTCACATGGGAACGTGAGGATGAGTTTTGAAAGAAGTATCCTCAACTCTTTACGTCATCAGGGCAACTCGGAGTGAAACCCAGGACGGGTTTCTTTTGAGGCTGGGAGGCTGTGATAACTGGCAAATTAGGGAGCCCTTTTAGGTACCGCATTACGCTAGTTAGATCGAGTAGATTGCCCATAGGAGCTGATTCAGATAATGGTGACTTGACTTGTTATCGTTTATTTGCTTTTTATGATTGCTTTTGGTATTGAATGAGTTATGGTATGAGTTATGACTCGTAAAGTTAGGCACTACTTGAGTCGGCACAGTAAAAACCTAAAACAAGAGAAAAGTAACATTTAACTCGTTACGTGGGAATAAGACGTGTTAATAATCAAAACACATGGAAAAAGGTAATTAAAAACAATGGAACTATAAACATCATTCTTGTTCGTGTTTTCTTGTTCTAAATATAGATCGGAAAGAAAAAGAGGTAAATGGAATGAGTGTACCACTCGTTCGAGACTTTTGGTCTCGTTCGAGACTTTTGGTCTTGTTCGTCTGTTTTTGGTTGAGTTTAGATGGACACAAACACATAAACTAGTTTTAAACATGATAAAAACGTGATAATGTGAGTTGGTATCGAGTGTGTCGTGTCGCGTCTCGCGTATGCATTTTTATTTTTGTTGTTTTGATGTTTTGATGTTTTGATGTTTTGATTGTGGTTTGTTGTTGATATTGGAGGATTGATGGAGTTGGAAAGCTAACGGGGACCATGAGGTCCGGTTTGGTTGCATTGGGGGAGTGACCGCGAGCCACAAGGACCAAACGGTCCATTTAGTTTTGCGTTGAGGAGTGACCGAGACCCACAAAGACCCTATGGTTATGGTTGGGTTGTCGTGGTAATGGTTTGGATGTTGGTTTTGATGTTAGTAGTGATCGGGACCAAGATGGTCTGGTCGTGTGATGGGTTTGGACGAGACACGAGGGAGCCAAAAGACCTTTAAGGTCCGTTTGGTTCGCGTGGTCTTACCTTGGCCAAGTCGAGACTATTAGGGTCTCGGAATTAGTTTCGGGTGTAGTTTGATACTTGATTGGATGTCGGGATTGATGTGAGTTGAATGGAGAGTGTTTGATACGTTGTTGAGCCATAGGTTTAGGGCCGGGAACGAGTGGAATTGTTTATTTGGACTTGAAATTATTATATGTGAACTTTGCGCAACGTCGGTGTTACAGCGACTTTCTAGTCTCGGTTGACCCCGACAACACAGTAACATTGACTTATATTATTTATTGGACAATATGACGTATAAAAGCCGAGAGTCATGACTCGGACTTGTGAACTCTAGATGGATAATAACTCGAAATGTAAATTGAAAAGTTGACGTAATATAAATATAAACATGTAAATAGAGTAGAAAAGTAGAAAATAGTAACTTCTTGTATTAAATATTTAGTAACAAGACTAGCCTTGTTATTCGATATTTAAAAGGGAACTAACGACTTAAAAATGGAAAAGTTTTATAATAACGAGTTATTAAACATTTCGAGGGCACGTCTATCAAAACATGTCATTTATGATTGTTTAATAATCATTGTGGGATATGCATGGGTTGTTGATGACTTGCCATTAATAGGTTTAACCCACGTAGATAGCAGACTTATTGGGTTGGCAAAACCAATAAGAGCCCGTCATGTGCGTAGGATAAAGATATTAATGAACAAATTATCCTTATAACTTGTTAGGTTGTGACTAGTTTTTGGAATAATAAGTGAAATAAATAAATAGTTGAATTTATCGAGTTGACGAATTCAATAGGATCTAACGATTTATTTGAAAGTTATTAAACTATAAAGCTTTTCGCTTAGAAGTTGCATTGTGTCGTTGTGAGTTGCATTGCTAGAAATATAGTGCATTCATGGAGTCTTGTCGAGTCGATACCTCACACGATGATTCCAAACTCTTGTAACTAAATAGAGAAACGAGATGCTTTTGGAAATAAGAATTGGAATATACTCGGGATATGAAGTATTGGAATTGGAAAATGTATTAAGAATGGGTTTATATTTGATGACGTACCCTCCCTTCGGCCTCAGTCGAAATTGCATTACGAAGACCCAAGTCTTTCTTCATAAGTCATTGGTGGCGTAAAACCATTCATCATTGACATGGTTACCGGTTGAGAATCCATGTAGAAGGCCTATGCCGCCGGTGTCTTCCATGAAGATGCCAAGACAAATAAGAACCTTGACTTGGTCTTCCCCATGTTCCCACTATGTCCTTAGCTTCCCGCCAAGTCCGAGATAGTGGGGATGAAGCCTAGCGGTTACCATAAATCGGGGCGCCCTCATGATCTCCTAAGCGTGTGCTAACACTCTCCAAAGCTGTTTTCATCATCTATAAATAGGTTGGATGAGTCATTTCAATGGTATGTTCACTCGACACGATTATTTCACATACATCATATTACCCATAACTCATATCACATACTTATTCACACGCAGGAGGTGGTTCGCAGGCCCTGACCCTGCGATCATAACGAAGTGTCTACTATTTCTTATTGCAGATTGACTACAAGTTTGGTGCAAGCATATCACCCCATACCCTTCGATCGCCATCGAAGGCACAGTCGTCTGATTATTGTACAATCGGTGGCGCCATCCGTGGGACCCGCTACTATTGGTCTCGTTATTCCAAACTTACACCCGATCGATCACTCTCACTAGTTTTACGGCATGACTCAAGGAAGAAAGATACACCCCTCCGGGTTTCTCGACCTTGACACCAATCGATCAACGATCCTAACAACCTTCCCAATATAACCGCATCCACTTTTACCACACGATCTCACCTGAAATAACTCCCAACAACCATGCTTCAACCTCGGCTAACCACGAACCGATAATCAGTCCGGCATTTGTCGAAGCTAACATCAAGCATTAGAATCTTTACTAAGAGCTCGAAGGAGGCAAGACCGGAATGTGGAAATCGTAGGAGTTAGAATACTCAGCGATGAGTATGACGAAGAGTTAGAAATGGAGACTAGGTCCTTGACTCACAGGGCTACTCGCTCGATTGCTAAGGGTAGGGTCTCCGAAGCGTTGAAGGCCTAGTGGAAGGTCGGTTGGTTTGAAGATGCTCGGGCGGGCTCAGACCGGAAGGAAGGAGCGATGGAAGGCTCCAATGGAAGAAGTCATCGAAGGGATACTATGGAAGTTAATTTGCCACCTTGTTGGCGGCTCATCCGGGAAGAGGCGAGGTGGGGTTCCCTACTGACCTCTCACGCATCCGGTGAGAAGGCAATCCATCTCGATTAAATAGGGAGGAAATCTTCCTCCTCATGGTATGTACCCTCCTTTTCGGGCTCAATCTTACCCTCGAGGGGTTTATCCCCACCTAACAGGCGGGGCTAACAACCCCGATTTTACTCGACCATACGGAAGCATGCCCTACGGGCAAGCTATGGTATATCCTTCAGTATCTGTTGGAAGTCACCCACCTTATATGCCCTCTGCTTTTGATATGTTAACCAAAATCTTGTTGGAATACCTCCAAATCATAACCCATACAATCTGCCCCTACATACATGCCACCTTATAATCGCCTCTATTCGGGCCCATGGGCTCCACAACACCCTTCGTAAGGTGGATGAAGACTACCCTTTGCACGATGGGTTGAAAATGCCCGCACATATTGGTACTTATGATGGAAAAGGGATCCGGATAACTTTTACACTTGTTGAAGGCTATTAGAATGCAGTGGGTAATGCTGTCGCTTGTCACATGTTTACATACACCCTACGAGACTACGTCGTATATGGTTGATCTGCAAGAAACCGTCAAGTCTAAGCAGACTTAAAGCGATTTTAAACACAAATGCAATGAAGATCGGAGAATACAATGGATTCCGGTCGTTATGTCCCACGGAGACTCAATGGTGTGTTAAACACATGATCAGACGATAGAATGATCACTAATGATAGTGATCAGAAAGGATTTGGATATGAATATTACACTACTGGAAAAGTTTATAAATAACAGCGACTTAAATGCAAATTAAGAAAATTAAAAAGATAAAAGATATTAAATAAACGCTATCACTATATTTAAAATGATGAACGTTTAAAATTTAAAACTAAAAACTTACGTTTAAATTAAAAATACGTAAACGTACAAATAAAAACGTGAAAATTAAGATATAAAAGTCCTAAAAATATGAAAAATACATTTTTACAAACCTAATGATATAAGAAACTTTTAAGAAAAAGAAAATTATTTTATAACTAAATAATTAATTATTATTAATTAAAACTATTTATTAAGTATTTAAAATGCACTAAAATAGAAGAAAATACAAAATTAACCTAGAAAAATGAAATTATAACTTAGAAAAATCTAAAATATGATAAAACTAATTTTAAAACAGAAAATATATTTTTAGACTTTTATATATTTATTATTGATTTAAAACTATTTAAAACTAATTAAATTATTTAAAATACAAATTTAACTAAGAAAAATATGGAAAATACTTTTTCTCTTTTATATTTATCTTAACTTAAGAAAATTGAAAATAATTTTTTTGAAGCTTTTCTTAATTATTTGTATTAAATGCTATTTAAAAAGGCTTAAAAACTAAATAAAATGCAGAAAAATACCAAACAAGCTAGGAAAAATCTGAAAAATTCAGGAAAAGCTTAAAATAAAGTTAGGAAGCTAGGAAAAATAGAAAAACATAGGGTTACTTGGAGGAATATGCAACTGAAGTGCAAAGTGCTTATGGAATAAGCATTAGAATAAGCTAATGGAGTCCAAAAGCACCAAACCAAAACAGAAGGCCTAATATGTTAAAATAACCAAGATGAAACACAAATCAACAAGCTTAAACCTCGATAAGCAAGCTAGCACAGATTTGGCTAAGCGAGATAATAAGCTAAAAGCAGTCGAGAGGGTACCAACTCATACCACAAAATAAGCAATCCAATAAGCTAGAAACTACAAACCAAATATTAGAACCTAATCTAGACCTGGCCAAGAACCTTAAGACCAAAAATTAGACCTTGGGGAGCTATGATGAAACACATGCGGGCCTTACAAAACTTACACAAACCACATGCGTTAACGAGACCCTACTTGCAGGCATTTATGTCCTTTTTGAACAACAATTTTGAAGCTTAAACAAAATTCATAAAAATGTAAGAAATTGAACATAAGCAAATAGACCAAGAGGGCTTTCTAAAACTACAAGTTTTATAGAAATTGACTCAAAAATAAACCCAATAAAAATCACTCTATGTTGGCCAAAACTGACATTTCAATGTTTTTGACTTTTTCTCAAAACTGAAAAGTTGACTTAAGTGAAGTTTGATCTAGATTTTTGAACTGAAAATGGTATTATATGATGTATTAAGACTACTGCAAGCTAGATTGATGACTTTTGAACACAAAACAAATGATTGGCTATCCCAAATCCCCAACAGTGGGCTGCTAAGACAGTGGAGATGGGATTTTGACTTTAAGGCTTAGCAGGTACAAGATTAAGACTCACATGAGTCAATTAGAACTAAACAAGCATGAAACAAAAGAAACCTACTTCTGCATAAGCTTCTGAGACAGATAATTAAGCAGACCCAAACACTCCTTTAAGACTGATATATAAACTTAAAATGATAAGAACACTAAACCAGCTAAAGCTATTATTTAAACTAAGTTATTAGACTTTAAAACAACTTAAGACAACAGGTTACAACTACTCATTATCACAGATACTAGTACAAGCTTAAAGTGCAAAATGGACTTAAAAATGGAAACTGAGAAATTTTACTCACAGGAGGTCCAGCTGTATGCAGGCTAAACCAAAACCCAATACTAACCTAATCTAACCTATTTCACCCATATCAACCTCTGCATCACCAGTAACCATGTCCAAAACCAGTTTGAGCCTCAGGTTGACTTTTATTGACCAACATCCAAACTTGATTGAAACTTGAGTATTAGCTTGTAAAAACTTTGATAAGCTTATAAAAGCTTGATTTAGATTAAAAATGAGCAGTTAAAAGCTTTAACAAAGGATCTTGAAAATGAAAAGTTCAACAGTGAATATAAAACTTGGAATTTATATCAAAGACTTGAATTGAAACTCAAAAACACATACAATGATGTTATAACTTGAATTTGATACAGAAAAACTGAAATTACAACATTTAAACTAAAACTAAGACATTTTAAATAAAAAACGACATTAAAGAAAAAAATGAAAAACTAGCTAACTACTTTGGACTGCTTCTTTCTTCCCTTTATATCAAAAAATCATCCCCACTTGATTACGAGCACTTCCAGCAGATCTCAACCATAGAATTCAACAAAATTGCCACATGTCATTTTGGCGCCAAAATGGACTTTTGCGGTTTTGGTTGAGTGATTGGGTAGAGGTAGCATTAAATGTGATTTGGAGTTGTGTGGAGGTGGGGGACAAGGAGATTGATATGGTGAGGAGGGGTTGAGGTGTGTGGAGTGGCGGGGTATTTGGTGAAGAAGAAGGAAAAAATGGCGGGGTGTTTGTTTTGACGGAGGTTGACCAGATATTAAAAGGGAAGGGTCAAGGTCCAAGGGTTCACAATTCAATTTGACAGGGGTCACAAGCTTATGACCGAGCCAAATGGGTGTTAAAGGCTTATAATGACAAGGGACCTTATTGCAATTTTACGAAACTACAAGGACCATAGCGCCAATTCATCAAACTTGTTCCAAGGGCTGAAATTGACAATCATAAAAGTACAAGGACCAAATCATCATTTCCAATTTTCAGGGCCATTTCGCCAAATTTCAAACTTGAAGGACCAATTTTGTAATTTTCTCAAACTTTTGATATTTTTCACCAAAGGACTAAATTTGAAAAGTTATGATATTAAAAGGACCTTTGGTGATTTTACTTTTGAAATTTTGACTCGGGGACTATTTTGACAATTTTGAAACTTGGGGACTAAAGCGCAATTTTGCAAATTTGATATGTTTTTCATCGATTTTGATATTTTGTATTTAAAACACATAAAACACGATTTGTGATATTTTGATCATTTGATGTGTTTCGAGTGTTTCGAGATGATTTTGCGGTTTAAATTGTACAAAAATGATGAGTATTTAGACACTCATCAATCCCCACATCGAGATATTGCTAGTCCCTAGCAATGATTTGAGAAAACATAATGGATTTTAATCTCTTTACCAAAAGCCATTACTTCGGAGTAGCCAAATGTTTCGGTTCAAGTAAGAACCATGGTACAACGATAACCATGTGATTTTGAGCAAACCACCGACTTTCAGCGGTTTGATTAGTCTTTACGGAAGCCGTACCTTTACGGACTAGCCAACTCTTAGATAAATTATCGAATTATCTTTGGTGAGTTGATTACCAATTATGGATTTTCCACGCCTTTACCACAAGCCATAACCTTGCGGGCTAGCCAACTCATTATCTTTTGAGGATGATGGGGAGTGAGGAACCATACAATTTTGGGCAAATTGCAAGCCATATAAGCGGTTTGAGAAATCTTTACCAAGAGCCGTTTGCTCTGGATTAGCCAATCCTTTTGTCTTCTGAGACAAAGGCGGATGATAACTAAATGAGAAAGTGTAAAACACTTACTCCAAAAAAATTTTGGCCAAAACGGGAAATTGGGTAGATAATATATATGAAATTCGTGAGAATTCCCCCAGCTTAGAAATGAATATTGTCCTCAATATTCAAAGTCACCGTGTTATGCCGAAACAAAAACGAAAAGGAAATACTACGGCCATTTATTTAGAAAGAAGATTTTTTTTTTTTTTTTTTTTTTTTTTTTTTTTAAACATGTGGGCATCACCCCACACTTAGGTGGTAGAAAGGGGTAAGAAGGCGAAATATGGGTGAAAACCCATATAGTGCGTGCTCTTGTTTTGATTTCCAGTCGCTAGCTTGACTCGACCCCGTATTCATTGGTTCATGGGGAAGCAAAGTGGAAGAAACAATCTCCATCGGACTTTCATTCAAGATGTTTGGATAAACATTGAAGCATGTGAAAGTTCCACACCGATGAGATATAGAGAGAACCGGCTCAAAAATGATAATTGAAAATGCCGGGATCAAAAATAGTGTCCTCATTCCCGAAGGAGTGAAGAAGAGAGGAAGACACATCATAAGTGAGGAATGGAAGGAAGATGTTTATAACAATTAGGATCCATTCTTCATCCTCAAATGTAGACATGTCGGGAGGAAGGGTGAAGGTAGTATCATCAATAAGCAAACTCTTATGATAGAGTACACCTTCCTCCGAGCCAATATCATCCTCAAGATCAAAATGGAAATGATCATATTAGGAGGAGATATGTCATGAGAGAGTTCACGGAGAACTCTTCATGAAGAGAATCATTGGAAAAAGCCTCAAGCTCGGGCTTGTCCAATGTAGAGTCACTATCCACAACGGGATAGGAGATGAAGTCGACTTAGCACAAAATGATTCGATCTTAGAAATGAGGAGATTTATATTGAACAATTGTTCACGAAGTATCTCGTCCTCAATTTCGGATTATCGAATCTCTCACTTCTCTAAGCTAACTAGCTGAAGGTAGCTCCTCGACATAATCGATGTCTCCATAGGATAAAGAATCGTCAAGCGAAGTACAATCGTTATCGGTCGGAGAACATCTCGACATGATCATATGGAATGTCAAGAGAGGAGAAGAATCATCATTAAGAGGCTCATCACACATATTACGGAGATAACCTCGAACTCACTGGGGTTGGAACAAGGCTCTCAACACTAGACGATTCCATTTCGGAATAGTGCTAGAAGGCTCGTCCCCATTATGAGAGAGTCTTTGGAAGCAATAAAGGTAAGATAGGTGTGATAGCAATAGACCGAGGAGTTGAGAAATAAGATCGTTCAATTGAGTAACACTCTCCTCGTCGTCCTCATAGTATTCCTTCATTTGAATACTATCCTCATCATCATCGTCATCATATCGATTCTTATGTTCATCTGCTGAAGCTTACACACCATTCTTTTCATTTGTAGTTTCTTTCGAATGCGTATTTCTTGAACTTTGAGGAAGATTATACTCCTCGTAATTATTGAGATCTTTGTGAAGGCTCGGAAGTCCGATGGTGATGGGATCTTGTGGGGTTGGAAATTGTCAAACCGGAGAATTGGAATTTTGAAAATTTTGATTCATCGGTTGACATTCAAAAGTCTCATGAGGACCCCGCAATTCTCACAATGAGATAAATGGGAAAATAACTTTCACCAAAGTTACGATTGTAACACGGTTCGGCTCATAGACAAAGCGGGACCCGTGGTGGACAATCAAAACCGTAATGAGAATCATTCCACAATACTCGCATGAGTAGGATTCGTATTAGGGCTGTGGAGGTAGGTAGGAAAAATCGGGTGTTTCATTATTTGAAATGGGATCGGGATTACCGACAAACTTGTCTCGAAACCCACATTGGTACATCGCCGACAATTTCCACCGTTAAATGGATCTCCACACCAGAACATGTCAAATACCATGACATAGAGAATTAAGCAGATAAGAGGATAAGAGATGAAGAATTAAGCGGATAAAGAAGATAAGGAATGAAGAATTAAACAGTTAGAGGGTAAGGGAAATGTAAAATCAAAAGATGCGAGAGGTAAAGATGGATATTTTTGGATTTTGAAAAATATCTTTGCAAAAACAAAGAATGAAAATATTTTTGGTGTTGATAACACTTCAGGAAAAGTGTTAATGAACTTTTGAGATTTTCCGATAACTTTACAAAAATTTTTTACAAAAGATGGGTATGTGCAAGAATGGGTCGAAAAGGCTAAACAGCTAAAGCCTCCCAGCAATGGCCTTGAAAATTTTGATCTGCATGAAACCGTCAAGTCTAAAGCGGACTTAAAACGACTTAAACACAAATGCAATGAAGATCGAGAGAATACAATGGATTCCCGGTCGTTATGTCCCACGAGACTCAATGGTGTGTTAAACACACGATCAGACGATAGAATGATCACTAATGATAGTGATCGAGAAAGGATTTGGATATGAATATTACACTCTTGGAAAGTTTATAAATAACAATGACTTAAATGCAAATTAAGAAAATTAAAAGATAAAGATATTAAATAAACGCTATCACTATATTTAAAATGATGAACGTTTAAAATTTAAAACTAAAAACTTACGTTTAAATTAAAAATACGTAAACGTACAAATAAAAACGTGAAAATTAAGATATAAAAGTCCTAAAAATATGAAAAATACATTTTTACAAACCTAATGATATAAGAAACTTTTAAGAAAAAGAAAATTATTTTTATAACTAAATAATTAATTATTATTAATTAAAAACTATTTATTAAGTATTTAAAATGCACTAAAATAGAAGAAAATACAAAATTAACCTAGAAAAATGAAATTATAACTTAGAAAAATCTAAAATATGATAAAACTAATTTTAAAACAGAAAATATATTTTTTAGACTTTTTATATATTTATTATTGATTTAAAACTATTTAAAACTAATTAAATTATTTAAAAATACAAATTTAACTAAGAAAAATATGGAAAAATACTTTTTTCTCTTTTTATATTTATCTTAACTTAAGAAAATTGAAAAATAATTTTTTTGAAGCTTTTCTTAATTATTTGTATTAAATGCTATTTAAAAAGGCTTAAAAACTAAATAAAATGCAGAAAAATACCAAACAAGCTAGGAAAAATCTGAAAAATTCAGGAAAAGCTTAAAATAAAGTTAGGAAGCTAGGAAAAATAGAAAAACATAGGGTTACTTGGAGGAATATGCAACTGAAGTGCAAAGTGCTTATGGAATAAGCATTAGAATAAGCTAATGGAGTCCAAAAAGCACCAAACCAAAACAAAAGGCCTAATATGTTAAAATAACCAAGATGAAACACAAATCAACAAGCTTAAACCTCTGATAAGCAAGCTAGCACAGATTTGGCTAACTGAGATAATAAGCTAAAACAGTCAAGAGGGTACCAACTTGCAGCCACAAAATAAGCAATCCAATAAGCTAGAAACTACAAACCAAATATTAGAACCTAATCTAGACCTGGCCAAGAACCTTAAGACCAAAAATTAGACCTTGGGGAGCTATGATGAAACCTGTGCAGGCCTTACAAAACTTGCACAAACCCTGTGCAGTTAACAGACCCCTGCACAGGGCATTTATGTCCTTTTTGAACAACAATTTTGAAACTTAAACAAAATTCATAAAAATGTAAGAAATTGAACATAAGCAAATAGACCAAGAGGGCTTTCTAAAACTACAAGTTTTATAGAAATTGACTCAAAAATAAACCCAATAAAATCACTCTATGTTGGTGGCCGACATTTCAATGTTTTGACTTTTCTCAAAGCGAAAAGTTGACTTAAGTGAAGTTTGATCTAGATTTTGAACCGAAAATGGTATTATATGATGTATTAAGACTCACGCAAGCTAGATTGATGACTTTTGAACACAAAACAAATGATTGGCTATCCCAAATCCCCAACAAGGTTGCTAAGGCAGTGGAGATGGGATTTTGACTTTAAGGCTTAGCAGTACAAGATTAAGACTCACATGAGTCAATTAGAACTAAACAAGCATGAAACAAAGAAACCTACTGCATAAGCTTCGAGAGCGAGATAATTAAGCACTCCAAACACTCCTTTAAGGCGATATATAAACTTAAAATGATAAGAACACTAAACCAGCCTAAAGCTATTATTTAAACTAAGTTATTAGACTTTAAAACAACTTAAGACAACAGTTACAACTACTCATTATCACAGATACTAGTACAAGCTTAAAGTGCAAAATGGACTTAAAAATGGGCGAGAAATTTTACTCACGGGAGGTCGGTTTGTATCAAAGCTAAACCAAAACCCAATACTAACCTAATCTAACCTATTTCACCCATATCAACCTCTGCATCACCCGGTAACTATGTCCAAAACCGGTTTGAGCCTCGGGTTGACTTTTATTGACCAACATCCAAACTTGATTGAAACTTGAGTATTAGCTTGTAAAACTTTGATAAGCTTATAAAAGCTTGATTTAGATTAAAATGAGCGCTTAAAAGCTTTAACAAAGGATCTTGAAAATGAAAAGTTCAACAAAGTGAATATAAAACTTGGAATTTATATCAAAGACTTGAATTGAAACTCAAAACACATACAATGATGTTATAACTTGAATTTGATCTGTAAAACTGAAATTACAACATTTAAACTAAAACTAAGACATTTTAAATAAAAAGCGACATTAAAGAAAAAATGAAAACTAGCTAACTACTTTGACCGCTTTTTCTTCCTTTATATCAAAAATCATCCCAGCGATTACGAGCACTTCCCACTGATCTCAAATATAGAATTCAACAAAATTGCCACATGTCATTTTGGCGCCAAAATGGACTTTGCGGTTTTGGTTGAGTGATTGGGTAGAGGTAGCATTAAATGTGATTTGGAGTTGTGTGGAGTGGGGGACAAGGAGATTGATATGGTGAGGAGGGGTTGAGGTGTGTGGAGTGGCGGTGGTATTTGGTGAAGAAGAAGGAAAAAAAATGGCGGGGTGTTTGTTTTTGACCGGAGGGTTGACCAGATATTAAAAGGGAAGGGTCAAGGTCCAAGGGTTCACAATTCAATTTGACAGGGGTCACAAGCTTATGACCGAGGCCAAATGGGTGTTAAAGGCTTATAATGACAAGGACCTTATTGCAATTTTCGAAACTACAAGGACCATAACGCCAATTCATCAAACTTGTTCCAAGGGCTGAAATTGACAATCATAAAAGTACAAGGACCAAATCATCATTTTCCAATTTTCAGGGCCATTTCGCTAAATTTCAAACTTGAAGGACCAATTTTGTAATTTTCTCAAACTTTTGATATTTTTCACCAAAGGACTAAATTTGACAAGTTATGATATTAAAAGGACCTTTGGTGATTTTACTTTTGAAATTTTAACTCGGGGACTATTTTTGACAATTTTGAAACTTGGGGACTAAAGCGCAATTTTGCAAATTTGATATGTTTTTCATCGATTTTGATATTTTGTATTTAAAACACATAAAACAACGATTTGTGATATTTTGATCATTTTGATGTGTTTCGAGTGTTTCGAGATGATTTTGCAGTTTAAATTGTACAAAATGATGAGTATTTAGACACTCATCAATGGTGGAACCGCAAACACGGTAGCATTATGAATTTGGATGATCTTAAAGCCAAGTTCAGTCACATTTCGACCAAGAAAAGTTCACAAGAACGCACCTAACGAGGCACAACATCAAGCGAAGGAGAGCGAGAGCACTGGGGCTTTCATTACTAGATACACCGATGACACCTTACGGATAATGGGCTTGCGAAGACCAACAGCATCTCGGGTTTCGTGCATGGCCTCTGAAATGTAAGCTTGGTTGAATTCCTTTCCACCGATCTTCCTGCAACCTATAAAGGATTAGTGGAAAAGGCTTACACTGGATCGAAGCAAAGAAGTGTCCACCAACGGGCTCCGGTCGAAAACAAGGAAAATCACAAAGAAAGCCTCAAGCATCCTTCGTGGGAAGGGTCAAGGAACAAACACAAGAACAGGGGACGGTTTACTCCATACCACAAAAACATCAACCATGGTCTCCTCGGCTAATCTGTCCAAATCCCGAGGAGATACTGCTACAGAAAGGGCGAAGGCCTTTGATCCTCCTCCTCGCTTGGCAAACAAAGGGAGGCCCAGAGACACTTCCAAGTTTTGCTATTTCCATGACGATTACGGTCACGACACTAATCACCGCCGAGAACTCAAAAGCGGATAGAAGAGGCCGTGAAGTCCGGCCAATTGGGACATTTGGTGAAGGGTATAAAGAGAGGCAAAGAAAAAGCCTCCGACACAGGTTGGGGAAAGATACCACACTGTCAAGCACCCATCCTCATGGTTTATAAAGAAGACTCGGTTCAAAGAGGAAGGAAGCAGAGGAAGCCTTGTGCGGAGTAGGAGATGTCACTTTTCCTTCAATCACGGGAAAGTTCTTTCTAATGATCACGTGGTCATTAAAGTCTTGATCTCCATAGAAGTAAGTGAGCCTACCTTGATCAAGGTAGCTCTGCGAAGTTATCTACTAACGATGTTTTCTAAAGCTCAAACCTTCAATAAAGTCAAGAGAGTAGATTCAAGGTATCTTTAGTAGGGTTCTCGGGGAACACTCATGGCCCTCGGGAGAAGTCCCCCAGAGGTTACAATCGCGGAAGGAAGGCTAAAAGAAGCGAAACTCGGTTTTCACGATTGTAAGGTCGGAATCTCCACAACCCATCGATAGGAGAACAAAGAATGCGAAGATGGCTATTGTTGTCTCAACCATACATGACGCAATCAAATTCCGGACACCTTCGGCATTGGAACGGTATTCTCCGGCTACAAAGTGAAGGAGCCACGACAATAGGTAAAAGGATCAAGCAGTTTGGAGGATTCTTCAAAGATGTTCTCGATTATTCGATCTTTGAAGAACGATTGTGATAAATAGTCTCTACCCGATCGACGGTGGTGATTGGGAAGCGACTCCGATCTTCTTTAAAGCGTAATTGGAAAAGGTACTTCGTGCTAATGCGCACGTCTTCGCATGGACCTATTCGACATGACGGGGTTCCCGAAATCTCACTATAGACGGAAAGCCCTTGACCTTGAACACAAACTCAATGAGTTCAAACATATTGAACCCATCAAACAAAGCGTGAAGCTGGCTCCAGAAAGAAATGCGCGCATGTAAGGAAGTTGATGAGCTTGTAGCAAGCAGCATACTCAGAGAAGTAAAGTATCAAACTTGGGTAGCCAATCCGGTTATGGTCAAGAAGCATGATGGAGGATGGAGAATGCGTAGATTTTATCGACATTAACAAAGCTCGTCCGAAGGATGCTACCCTCTTCCGTAGATTGATTGGAAGGTGGAATCCTTGTCGGTTTCGCTAAAGTGTTTCCTTGACGCTTATAAAGGTTACCATCGATACAAATGGTAGAAGAAGGCGAAGAAGACAACCTTTTTACGGAAAAGGCGTTTATTGTTACCAAAAGATGCCTTTTGGTTTGAAAATGCACGGTGCCACCTACCAACGATTGGTGGACAAAGCCTTCCACAAGCAAATATGTAGGAATCTGGAGGCCACGTAGATGATATGGTCATTAAGAGTAGATCGGAGGAAGATATGCTCACGACATCAAGGAAACCTTGATCGACAGCCATCAATATGAAATTAAATCCCAAGAAGTGTTCCTTTGGTGTGGAAGAAGGACAATTTTGGGGCATCCGATCACCAGCGGTATTAAGGCCAATCCTTGAAAGTCAAGCCATCACAGTTGCGGCCTCCTAAGTCCCTAAAGGAAGTGCAAAGTCTTAGCGGAAAGCTAGCGACCCTCAATGGGTTCTTATCGAAGGGTGCAGCAGATCTTTGCCGCTCTTCAAAACACTCAAAGGATGCACGGACAAAAGACGCTCCAATGGAGCATAGATGCGAGAGCGACCCTTCAAAAGCTCAAGTAGTTCATGGCTATTCTACCTACACTTACGGCCCCAATCAAAGGCTAAGTGTTGTTCATGTATATTGCGACCTCTTTCGAAAGCATGTTGCCGTGTTATTGGCAAAAGGGAGAAGAAGCAAATCCTATATACTTCGTTAGTAGGGTACTACTGTGGAGTCGAGCTAAATTATCCAAAGATTGGAAGCTAGTTTTGGCTTTAGTTCATGCTTTGCAAGGCGCCTTGAAGGTACTTTCAAGCTCACCCCATAACCGTACTTACCGACAAGCCAATTAAGCGAGATACTTTCAAAGCCGGAGAAATGGAAGGATAGCTAAATGGGCTATCGAGCTAGGAGAACATGATATTGAATACAAGGGCAGGGAGCTCGTCAAAGGCAAATATTGGCATTTTTAGCGAAACACCCTCCGAACGAAACATGACAAAAGGTTGTTGAAAAGGAGCCCGCTAAGGCAATCAAGGGTGGAAACTTTATCGACGGAGCCTCCGGCTCCGATGGTTACAGCGCAGTCTCATGCTCGTTGATCCCAAAGGGAAGGAATACACTTACGCACTTCGCTTTGAATTCGATGCTACGAACAATGAAGCGAGTCTGAAGCCTTGTTAGCGAGTCTCCGATTGGCCAAAGATATGGAAGTGGAAGACTTGGCTATTTTGTTGACTCACAACTAGTGGCCAACCAAATAAAAGGCTCCTACGAGGCGAGACAACGTGATCAAGCAATATCTGGATAAGGCCAAAGAAATGCTCAAGGGTTCGCATCTTACAACATAGAGCATGTTCAAGAAACCAAAATAAGAAGGCGGATGCACTTAGCAAACCGGCATCAATGGCATTTGCTCATTTAACAAAGGAAGTTTTGGTCAAGTATTGGTAGATAGGTCCATCGTCCAGAAAGGAGGTGTCGACGAATATCGAGGAAGACCCAATTGGATGACTCCAATTAGAGAATATCTAATAAGTGGCATACTTAGGAGGATCCGAAGTTGGCTCGAAGGTGCGCATCAAAGCACCACAAAGACAGATCATGGGAAATTACTTATACGTAAGATCTTTTCTATCCCCT